>CM060287.1:7091129-7533406 GCA_030684275.1 Acipenser oxyrinchus oxyrinchus | reverse complement strand
TCTCTCAGTAACCGACCACAAACCTGAAATCAATGGAAATGCCTTGACCTTGAGGCTGTCCGATTATACCTTCACATCGACACCCACCAATTAACTTTCCTATAATATTTCTGGACAGCATGGTTTAGATATTTCTTTTCCCCCTTAATCTTTGTGTATATTCAGAAATAAATCCAAGATTTTTTCTTTGAAGGAACAGATAATCAGAAGCCCTATGGCTGGCTAACACTAAGGCAGTGGGAATGAAGTGCAAGTGGACCTGTTGGCTTTGAAATGAGACCGCCTTCCCAGCTTGGCTGTCTGTTGGATCCTCCTGCAGCCCCAGGGAGGGTCATGCTGCCCAACCAGAGGGACCTCCTCCGAGTCTTCCTCTTCCTCACCAGCAGGGGGCAGCAGGCGAGACACAGGCTTCTGCACCAGGAGAGAAGGCAAGGCAGAGCCATGAACACCTGTTACTGCGATATGAGGATATTCACGCATGGCGATTATCATAAATTCATTACATTTCTAGCACAAGAGCATAAAAAAACATCATTGCCATCTTTATAATAATTCTCTCCCATTTGGCATCAGAAGAACTACTGGCTAACGAGTGCAACGTAACCTTACAAGTTAAAAAGTCTTTAATGGAGGACTCACATCTCGGGTTGGCGACACCCTCCAAATGCCTCCTGGAAGCTCTGAGATCACTTCGCTTGTGGGGACAATCTGGCAGGCAGCCAGCCTGCGTCTGGCCTGCTTCATCACTTTACTGAGCTGGAGGAACAGCGAGATCAATTATTTATTCATGGAAAAAAGACGCGTGGCACCTGTGATACTCTTCTGTGTAAAGTAAGAGGAAGGATACCTCGGCTCAGTGCTTCTATTGTGCTCTTACCCTGTTGGCCTGCTGATGGAAGGCTCCAGATGATGGCCCTGCCTCCTCCTCCTCCTGGACGCCCAGCCCCTGGGCAATGACCCAGCGAGACCCAGGGCTGCAGATCGCCAGCTCCCTTTGGTGGTGGTACTTGCATGTGTTCTTCTTTGGGGTCAGGTGCCGGGCGGCATCGCAGGACTGCTGCACCACACACCCTTCACGCTCAGCCTGGGGACAAGGGAATATGAGTACAAACCTACAACATTAGTGCACAACATTGCATGTCGTTATGTACAGAAATACTGTAACACTACATGCAGACAGATCAAAACCCCACACAGTTACTATGTTAAAACTCTACTTAGATTAAGATAATTAATTTCCCCAATATAAAAATATTTCTGTACATTGGGAACATAGACTTAATGCTATGATTAGATTATTACAAGATTGGTATTTCTGCTTCAGAGCATACATGCGCATGATGAGCTCCTAGATCTTTGTACATGACGCCTACAAATGTTTATTCATGGTTCATCTATTCATGGTTTTATAAGACACACCTGAGCTTGTTGCATACACACTGTGGATAATCAAGCTCATAGTAAAACCTGGAACAGGTGAAACTGCTACGCAATAGGAGTCTTATTTCCATCAGAGTAGCTGTGATCTTACAGCTTCGTATGACTTCTGCAGCTGCTGCTTCTTCCTGAACCGGGCTCGCTGTGTCACCCTGCGTTTGACCTCCCGCTGGAATCTCCTCAGGCTCTCTGCCTTGTCCCGGTGCACCTCATTGAACAGCTCCTCCGTCTGCAGAGCTGTGATCTGAAACACAAGCACCAGCACAGCATCAACACGCTGCACCCATTTCATTCATCTAAACGCAATACTTCTTTTTGACTTCAAAACCGCGCAATACTTTTTTTTTTTCATAGGTCAATACTCAATTACAGGTACTATCCATGTAATATACAGTAAGTTAGCAATCACACAGGTATTGAAATATACTCACGCCTGCGTGCTGTTGGCAGTCCAAACCGCTCTCCACCCAAGCTCCTACCGGAGCCACCGCCTGGTTCCTCTCTGCGAGAACCTTCTTATTCACGACCAGACACAGATCTTTGGGTTTATTAATCTTGATGGGAGACTGAGCCTCGCCTCTCTTCTGCCCGGCCACAATGACCCGTGCACCGGAACCAGCTGGTACACGCATCGACTTCATCATCGTGTTTTGACTAGTTTAAGCTCCTTACCTTTATGCAATTGCACTCGCAGATTTGATAGAAGCTAATCGAATTCAGACATATTTTTCAATCAATAAAATGCAGTGGGCCATTACTTAATACTTAAAATCTATAATTTTAAAAAAAATGCTAACATAAATATATTATAAAACACGACGTTATAACAGCTTGACCACTCACTACGAGATCTTACATGATCACTATATCTGAATCACAGATGTACAGTATGAACGACTACTCGAATTTTTAATACAACTACAAATACAGTTATCTGAACACATTTACAGTTTACAGACACTATAATACCCTCTTTTCGACTATTAGGTTACTGTTTTAGATCTTGAAAACGAAAGTCTAGATGTTAACAATAACCCAAAAAACACTACAATCGCCTAACTGGCAGTTCAAATTTATGCTGGCAAGGACGCCTCGCCTTCGCAACCAGCTACGCCACACCTCCAAGCCTGTGATTGGTTATCTCGCATCCCAGCAGTACGCCGATTTGTTAATATTCTTTCCAGTAGAATCGAAACTTCTCCTGACCACGCCCCTTAGTGTATGAGCTAAACTACACCGAGGGGAAACAGCATAGATATATGTGTTTAGTTCCAGTTTTAACGGAAAAAGGAGAATTCGGCCAAAAAGCTAATATGTGACCAAAAATACCTGCAAGAAAACATTATTAATAATAAAAGACATGACACAATTGGTGTTTAGAAGTATTTAATGGATGTAAATTTCAGCTGAGGAACAAAAGACAACTTGAAATGAAGCAACGTGTTTTTTGTTGTTGGTTTTTTTTGAATAAAATACCCCTGTTGAAAACAGCGCACTGTAGTTATCTTTCCTTTCCTGCAGGGTTCAAAGGCGTTGTCTTGTCTTTTCTGTTTCCACTTTTTTCCCCTCTAGAGGTCAGTGTAGTCTCTATGAATGAGCCCATCACTTGCATTGGCGCACACGTTTACAATGGCAGCAGAAGATAGCACGTTTAAATCCGCATGAATATTTACTTGAACCATTCCGTTAAAGTACCGGTATGTCTTCCATCATCTTTCATTGTGAATACGTCACAGAAACATAATCAATCACATAGATTTCATCTTCAGGTCTGACTTTGAAAGCCTCCCTTACCTGCAGTAAAACAAAAAGGTCACTGAAAACACACCGGGTATACGATTCAAATCTTTACAACAGAGTTTTTTAAGTGGAGTTTTCTGTAAAATTAAATAAGCTGTTCAGTGCTGTGCCCAGAGATCTAACTGTCTCGAGTGTATCAAGTTATTAAAATAAAAATGAAATATGTGCAACAGGCATCTTCATATGGAGCCACCAGTAACTGGAATCTCTTATCAGAAAGCAGGAGTACGTTAATCTCGTGTGACTGCTGCCATCCCTTAGGATGACTTGAGTTTTATTCTGAAGAGCAATTGTTTAAAAACAATAAAGGTAAGGTAAAACACAAGCCACCACCTACCCACTGCAGAATCATCTCTAGGACATCCTCGTGTGACTGTCCTGTTACTACCACGTACATTTCTATTTGCAGCGTATCTAAGAGAAAACCACCGTGAAACGAGACAGGATTAGTAAAGCCAATACAAACAATTCTCCCCTATATACCTATCCGAGACAACATCTAAAGAGAATCAGCATGATTGAGTGCCTTATTTTTTATGCCCTTTTTTTCTTCTTTTTCTTTTAGTTTTACCTCCTGTTTTTCAGCCCAGTTTGAAAATGCCAAGGCAAGGAGGAACCAGCCTGGGTAATCTCTGCCTTGCTGTTTGATCAATTAGGTGAACTATCCTCAGCTGATTTTATCTCCCTAACCCTGCATGAGTGTAACTCCAGTGCAGTTGATTGGCAATTTAGCTGATAACCACACTTCAACCGGCACTGTTTTTACTACATAAGCCACTAGGAAATATCACTTTCAGAGCAAATTTACAAAATCCTGTTCAAGTCTCTTATTGCTTTGGTGTTACAATATGACACATGAGGCGTGAAGTTCAGGTGCAATTAACAGTAACACAGAAAATTGAACTATTTCCATCCGGTACATCTGCAGGGATAGAAATAAGACTTCTATTGCATAGCAGTTTCACCCATTCCAGGTTTTAATACAAGCTTGATGAGCCACTATGTATAGGTAACAAGCTCAGGACTGTCTTGTTAAGCACTTAGTAAAACCAGGAATGGATGGAACTGAAATCGGCATGTGAGAATGTTCTGGTAAAGGACATTCCGCCTCAACTCAGCATACATAGAAACCAGAAGGAGACAGATATCTCCTTATCTCCACCACAAGAGAGCACCACAATACTCACCCTGTGTCTGGTTAGATGCTTTTGCCAGATTGGTGTTGTTGGAAAGACTTGCCGGCACTGGCGGGATTATGACCGGGGACGTAGAAAAGTCTGTAAAGAGAAGCCAGGTTAGAGTGGTTGATCTCTTAGTTTTGTGGTCTTGTGCTCTTTGTTTGTGTAATGGGCAGTGTTGTGTGATACCCTGTCATTACAGATTGTGTCCCTGTTCCTTGTCGGTGAGATGAGGTGAGGTTAAAAGCTCAGACGTAAACGAGCCTGGCTCTTCTTGTGCGTCCTGAGGTCAGTTGCCTCCCCAGTGTCTGTATCATTAACTTTATACACAGACTGAACCATCGCGTTGCACCTGTGGGTGTGCTACTTACTCTGTGCATCTGCTTTGTTAGAAAGGAAACAGGACGCCAAGGTATGGAAGGAAAGTAAAGCTGTTGGGAAGAGTGAAAAGGGATGAGGTCAGTACACTGAGAAACTCCCCAAGTCAATCACAGACAGTAGCATGTGTTTATAGCTTTATTTCTTTTTCAGCACACGTCTATGCATGCTGCATTTCACCCCTGTATAAAACCCTAACCCTACATTATTTAACCTTTGCAACACTTTAATAATCCCTGTTAAATCAGCAATGAAGGAGGAATAATAAGGCATAGTGAAGCTTGTAAAGAGCGATGAAACACAGGAAAGTTGGCATGGGTGCCAAACAGCATGAAGCAAACAAGCTTGACAGTCACAGTCCTTATGACGAGAGAGTAAAAGTAATATACAACGTGTTGGCTTCAAAACAAGAAAGACTGTCTCCCTTACGTTTTCATCGTTCTGTTTACGGTATGACCACTATGACACCAGTATGACAGCAAAGAATTCAGCACCGGTAAATAATCTTTGAAATTGGCTTTTAAAACACCCAGTGCGGAAGTGAATTGCCAGTGATTTTCAATTGGAAATGTGAGGGAGACAGCTTTTTATTATGAAACCAACATGTTATGAATGGATATACTGGATGCCTGCCAATTTTAAATACTTCTTAAAGACAATACAAAGTAACAAGGATTCTGCACACCCCTAAACTTTAGCATGACTTTGCGCTGTTTCATTGACAGCTGCCTATGCATTAGGCACCATTGTAACACCTGTCAGCACTATGAATTTCTTTATGGAAATCCTCTCTGAAAGCCGATACAGATACAAAGCGAGAATAAACAAATCACAAGCCTCATCATGACCTGTTACTGGGATGACAAACAATCAACAACACTGGTGACGAGAAGATAATGAGTGAAAAAGAATGGCGCAATCATTTGCACATCTTGCATTATTGCACAAAATACGTACTGGGTATGCTGGTCTGTCAAAATATTTGCGGTGCCTGGGGTACAGGGCACCTCGGTCAATATCTGCCTTAATGAGTTAACGCTGGCTCCTAATTACATGCAGATGCGTTTTATAAGCAACGTGTTTGCCATTTACTTTCAAAGCAGAACTTGTCAGAAGATGGGTTTCTGTAGAGGTGACTGGCAGGATTGGTACAGCATTCAGGCTGGACAGTTCCCATTGCAGGCATTCACTCACAGCCTGCTTGGGATTGTAACTTTGAATACAGTATATCTTTTGAAATGTTTGTGACTCTTTTATGGAACATATGTACTATAAAAAGAAATACATACAAGATAACCACTTACCAAATACAGCAATCGTCAAAGTTTTCATCATTCTTGAAAGTATCTAAAACAGTAACCAGATAAATAATTACATTTCAAAATAAGTTTACATTTAAAAATATCCCAATAGCAATAAAATACATTAAAAAACAAAACTATTTTCATTTCTTTATTCACAATAGTTTTACATTCATTTGTCTTGTGTGTAATTGTATGCACATTTTTATATTTCAGAAACATTTTGTTTTATTATTATTATTATTATTATTATTATTATTATTATTATTATTATTATTATTATTATTATTATTATTATTATCTATTTCTTAGCAGACACCCTTATCCAGGGCGACTTACAATTGCTACAAGATATCACATTATTTTTACATACAATTACCCATTTATACAGTTGGGTTTTTACTGGAGCAATCTAGGTAAAGTACCTTGCTCAAGGGTACAGCAGCAGTGTCCCCCACCTGGGATTGAACCCACGACCCTCCAGTCAAGAGTCCAGAGCCCTAACAACTACTCCACACTTGTTTAATAAAACAGCATTACCTTTGGTGCTGGTCTGGGCCTGTCAGGTAGGGCTCTCTCAGTAACCGACCACAAACCTGAAATCAATGGAAATGCCTTGACAGTGAGGCTGTCCGATTATACTTTCACATCGACACCCTCCAATTAACTTTCCTATAATATTTCTGGACAGCATGGTTTAGATATTTCTTTTTCCCCCCCTTAATCTTTGTGTATATGCAGAAATAAATCCCAGATTTTTTCTTTGAAGGAACAGATAATCAGAAGCTCTATGGCTGGCTAACACTAAGGCAATGGGAATGAAGTGCAAGTGGACCTGTTGGCTTTGAAATGAGACCGTCTTCCCAGCTTGGCTGTCTGTTGGATCCTCCTGCAGCCCCAGGGGAGGGTCATGCTGCCCAACCAGAGGGACCTCCTCCGAGTCTTCCTCTTCCTCACCAGCAGGGGGCAGCAGGCGAGACCCAGGCTTCTGCACCAGGAGAGAAGGCAAGGCAGAGCCATGAACACCTGTTACTGCGATATGAGGATATTCACGTGGCGATTATCATAAATTCATTACATTTCTAGCACAAGAGCATAAAAAAAAAACATCATTGCCATCTTTATAATAATTCTCTCCCATTTGGCATCAGAAGAACTACTGGCTAACGAGTGCAACGTAACCTTACAAGTTAAAAAAGTCTTTAATGGAGGACTCACATCTCGGGTTGGCGACACCCTCCAAATGCCTCCTGGAAGCTCTGAGATCACTTCGCTTGTGGGGACAATCTGGCAGGCAGCCAGCCTGCGTCTGGCCTGCTTCATCACTTTACTGAGCTGGAGGAACAGCGAGATCAATTATTTATTCATGGAAAAAAGACGCGTGGCACCTGTGATACTCTTCTGTGTAAAGTAAGAGGAAGGATACCTCGGCTCAGTGCTTCTATTGTGCTCTTACCCTGTTGGCCTGCTGATGGAAGGCTCCAGATGATGGCCCTGCCTCCTCCTCCTCCTGGACGCCCAGCCCCTGGGCAATGACCCAGCGAGACCCAGGGCTGCAGATCGCCAGCTCCCTTTGGTGGTGGTACTTGCATGTGTTCTTCTTTGGGGTCAGGTGCCGGGCGGCATCGCAGGACTGCTGCACCACACACCCTTCACGCTCAGCCTGGGGACAAGGGAATATGAGTACAAACCTACAACATTAGTGCACAACATTGCATGTCGTTATGTACAGAAATACTGTAACACTACATGCAGACAGATCAAAACCCCACACAGTTACTATGTTAAAACTCTACTTAGATTAAGATAATTAATTTCCCCAATATAAAAATATTTCTGTACATTGGGAACATAGACTTAATGCTATGATTAGATTATTACAAGATTGGTATTTCTGCTTCAGAGCATACATGCGCATGATGAGCTCCTAGATCTTTGTACATGACGCCTACAAATGTTTATTCATGGTTCATCTATTCATGGTTTTATAAGACACACCTGAGCTTGTTGCATACACACTGTGGATAATCAAGCTCATAGTAAAACCTGGAACAGGTGAAACTGCTACGCAATAGGAGTCTTATTTCCATCAGAGTAGCTGTGATCTTACAGCTTCAGATGACTTCTGCAGCTGCTGCTTCTTCCTGAACCGGGCTCGCTGTGTCACCCTGCGCTTGACCTCCCGCTGGAATCTCCTCAGGCTCTCTGCCTTGTCCCGTGCACCTCATTGAACAGCTCCTCCGTCTGCAGAGCTGTGATCTGAAACACAAGCACCAGCACAGCATCAACACGCTGCACCCATTTCATTCATCTAAACGCAATACTTCTTTTGACTTCAAAACCGCGCAATACTTTTTTTTTTTCATAGGTCAATACTCAATTACAGGTACTATCCATGTAATATACAGTAAGTTAGCAATCACACAGGTATTGAAATATACTCACGCCTGCGTGCTGTTGGCAGTCCAAACCGCTCTCCACCCAAGCTCCTACCGGAGCCACCGCCTGGTTCCTCTCTGCGAGAACCTTCTTATTCACGACCAGAGACAGATCTTTGGGTTTATTAATCTTGATGGGAGACTGAGCCTCGCCTCTCTTCTGCCCGGCCACAATGACCCGTGCACCGGAACCAGCTGGTACACGCATCGACTTCATCATCGTGTTTTGACTAGTTTAAGCTCCTTACCTTTATGCAATTGCACTCGCAGATTTGATAGAAGCTAATCGAATTCAGACATATTTTTCAATCAATAAAATGCAGTGGGCCATTACTTAATACTTAAAATCTATAATTAAAAAAAATGCTAACATAAATATATAATAAAACACGACGTTATAACAGCTTGACCACTCACTACGATATCTTACATGATCACTATATCTGAATCACAGACGTACAGTATGAACGACTACTCTAATTTTTAATACAACTACAAATACAGTTATCTGAACACATTTACAGTTTACAGATACTATAATACCCTCTTTTCGACTATTCGGTTAGTGTTTTGGATCTTGAAAACTAAACTCTAGATGTTAACGATAACCCAAACAACACTACAATCTCCTAACTGGCAGTTCAAATTTATGCTGGCAAGGACGCCTCGCCTACGCAACCAGCTACGCCACACCTCCAAGCCTGTGATTGGTTATCTCGCATCCCAGCAGTACGCCGATTTGTTAATATTCTTTCCAGTAGAATCGAAACTTCTCCTGACCACGCCCCTTAGTGTATGATCTAAACTGCACCGAGGGGAAACAGCATAGATATATGTGTTTAGTTCCAGTTTTAACGGAAAAAGGAGAATTCGGCCAAAAAGCTAATATGTGACCAAAAATACCTGCAGGAAAATATTATTAATAATAAAAGACATGACACAATTTGTGTTTAGAGGTATTTAATGGATGTAAATTTCAGCTGAGGAACAAAAGACAACTTGAAATGAAGCAGCGTGTTTTTGTTGTTGTTTTTAAAATAAAATACCCTGTTGAAAACAGCGCACTGTAGTTATCTTTCCTTTCCTGCAGGGTTCAAAGGCGTTGTCTTGCCTTTTCTGTTTCCACTTTTTTCCCCTCTAGAGGCCAGTGTAGTCTCTATGAATGAGACCATCACTTGCATGGGCGCACACGTTTACAATGGCAGCAGAAGATCGCACGTTCAAATCCGCATGAATATTTACTTGAACCATTCCGTTAAAGTACCGGTATGTCTTCCATCATCTTTCATTGTGAATACGTCACAGAAACATAATCAATCACATAGATTTCATCTTCAGGTCTGACTTTGAAAGCCTCCCTTACCTGCAGTAAAACAAAAAGGTCACTGAAAACACACCGGGCATACGATTCAAATCTTTACAACAGAGTTTTTTAAATGGAGTTTTCTGTAAAATTAAATAAGCTGTTCAGTGCTGTGCCCAGAGATCTAACTGTCTCGAGTGTATCAAGTTATTAAAATAAAAATGAAATATGTGCAACAGGCATCTTCATATGGAGCCACCAGTAACTGGAATCTCTTATCAGAAAGCAGGAGTACGTTAATCTCGTGTGACTGCTGCCATCCCTTAGGATGACTTGAGTTTTATTCTGAAGAGCAATTGTTTAAAAAACAATAAAGGTAAGGTAAAACACAAGCCACCACCTACCCACTGCAGAATCATCTCTAGGACATCCTCGTGTGACTGTCCTGTTACTACCACGTACATTTCTATTTGCAGCGTATCTAAGAGAAAACCACCGTGAAACGAGACAGGATTAGTAAAGCCAATACAAACAATTCTCCCCTATATACCTATCCGAGACAACATCTAAAGAGAATCAGCATGATTGAGTGCCTTATTTTTTATGCCCTTTTTTTCTTCTTTTTCTTTTAGTTTTACCTCCTGTTTTTCAGCCCAGTTTGAAAATGCCAAGGCAAGGAGGAACCAGCCTGGGTAATCTCTGCCTTGCTGTTTGATCAATTAGGTGAACTATCCTCAGCTGATTTTATCTCCCTAACCCTGCATGAGTGTAACTCCAGTGCAGTTGATTGGCAATTTAGCTGATAACCACACTTCAACCGGCACTGTTTTTACTACATAAGCCACTAGGAAATATCACTTTCAGAGCAAATTTACAAAATCCTGTTCAAGTCTCTTATTGCTTTGGTGTTACAATATGACACATGAGGCGTGAAGTTCAGGTGCAATTAACAGTAACACAGAAAATTGAACTATTTCCATCCGGTACATCTGCAGGGATAGAAATAAGACTTCTATTGCATAGCAGTTTCACCCATTCCAGGTTTTAATACAAGCTTGATGAGCCACTATGTATAGGTAACAAGCTCAGGACTGTCTTGTTAAGCACTTAGTAAAACCAGGAATGGATGGAACTGAAATCGGCATGTGAGAATGTTCTGGTAAAGGACATTCCGCCTCAACTCAGCATACATAGAAACCAGAAGGAGACAGATATCTCCTTATCTCCACCACAAGAGAGCACCACAATACTCACCCTGTGTCTGGTTAGATGCTTTTGCCAGATTGGTGTTGTTGGAAAGACTTGCCGGCACTGGCGGGATTATGACCGGGGACGTAGAAAAGTCTGTAAAGAGAAGCCAGGTTAGAGTGGTTGATCTCTTAGTTTTGTGGTCTTGTGCTCTTTGTTTGTGTAATGGGCAGTGTTGTGTGATACCCTGTCATTACAGATTGTGTCCCTGTTCCTTGTCGGTGAGATGAGGTGAGGTTAAAAGCTCAGACGTAAACGAGCCTGGCTCTTCTTGTGCGTCCTGAGGTCAGTTGCCTCCCAGTGTCTGTATCATTAACTTTATACACAGACTGAACCATCGCGTTGCACCTGTGGGTGTGCTACTTACTCTGTGCATCTGCTTTGTTAGAAAGGAAACAGGACGCCAAGGTATGGAAGGAAAGTAAAGCTGTTGGGAAGAGTGAAAAGGGATGAGGTCAGTACACTGAGAAACTCCCCAAGTCAATCACAGACAGTAGCATGTGTTTATAGCTTTATTTCTTTTTCAGCACACGTCTATGCATGCTGCATTTCACCCCTGTATAAAACCCTAACCCTACATTATTTAACCTTTGCAACACTTTAATAATCCCTGTTAAATCAGCAATGAAGGAGGAATAATAAGGCATAGTGAAGCTTGTAAAGAGCGATGAAACACAGGAAAGTTGGCATGGGTGCCAAACAGCATGAAGCAAACAAGCTTGACAGTCACAGTCCTTATGACGAGAGAGTAAAAGTAATATACAACGTGTTGGCTTCAAAACAAGAAAGACTGTCTCCCTTACGTTTTCATCGTTCTGTTTACGGTATGACCACTATGACACCAGTATGACAGCAAAGAATTCAGCACCGGTAAATAATCTTTGAAATTGGCTTTTAAAACACCCAGTGCGGAAGTGAATTGCCAGTGATTTTCAATTGGAAATGTGAGGGAGACAGCTTTTTATTATGAAACCAACATGTTATGAATGGATATACTGGATGCCTGCCAATTTTAAATACTTCTTAAAGACAATACAAAGTAACAAGGATTCTGCACACCCCTAAACTTTAGCATGGCTTTGCGCTGTTTCATTGGCAGCTGCCTATGCATTAGGCACCATTGAAACACCTGTCAGCACTATGAATTTCTTTATGGAAATCCTCTCTGAAAGCCGATACAGATACAAAGCGAGAATAAACAAATCACAAGCCTCATCATGACCTGTTACTGGGATGACAAACAATCAACAACACTGGTGACGAGAAGATAATGAGTGAAAAGGAATGGCGCAATCATTTGCACATCTTGCATTATTGCACAAAATACGTACTGGGTATGCTGGTCTGTCAAAAATATTTGCGGTGCCTGGGGTACAGGGCACCTCGGTCAATATCTGCCTTAATGAGTTAACGCTGGCTCCTAATTACATGCAGATGCGTTTTATAAGCAACGTGTTTGCCATTTACTTTCAAAGCAGAACTTGTCAGAAGATGGGTTTCTGTAGAGGTGACTGGCAGGATTGGTACAGCATTCAGGCTGGACAGTTCCCATTGCAGGCATTCACTCACAGCCTGCTTGGGATTGTAACTTTGAATACAGTATATCTTTTGAAATGTTTGTGACTCTTTTATGGAACATATGTACTATAAAAAGAAATACATACAAGATAACCACTTACCAAATACAGCAATCGTCAAAGTTTTCATCATTCTTGAAAGTATCTAAAACAGTAACCAGATAAATAATTACATTTCAAAATAAGTTTACATTTAAAAATATCCCAATAGCAATAAAATACATTAAAAAAAACAAAACTATTTTCATTTCTTTATTCACAATAGTTTTTACATTCATTTGTCTTGTGTGTAATTGTATGCACATTTTTATATTTCAGAAACATTTTGTTTTATTATTATTATTATTATTATTATTATTATTATTATTATTATTATTATTATTATTATTATTATTATTATTATCTATTTCTTAGCAGACACCCTTATCCAGGGCGACTTACAATTGCTACAAGATATCACATTATTTTTACATACAATTACCCATTTATACAGTTGGGTTTTTACTGGAGCAATCTAGGTAAAGTACCTTGCTCAAGGGTACAGCAGCAGTGTCCCCCACCTGGGATTGAACCCACGACCCTCCAGTCAAGAGTCCAGAGCCCTAACAACTACTCCACACTTGTTTAATAAAACAGCATTACCTTTGGTGCTGGTCTTGATCTGGGTTAGTAGTTTTCAGTCAGAGAGTATTTTAGAATGGTGACTTCATCTCAACACTTTTGCATTCTTACAGTATGGAAATTAGGGGAGTGACTGGGCTCCTGGAAAGGGTGTGTGTGTGGGTGGGGTGGGTGAAACAGTGCCACCCGGTGGTTAAAATAGCGAATTGCAGCAGTATTTAAAATGTGGCTGAAAGTTTGAGGGCATTAGCAGCAGACATGAAATATGTATAAAACTATTATAGGGCCTTCTTCTTCTTTGTTTATTTGTGCATATATTATTTGTGATATGCTGATTTTTACGAGCACCACACAATTGATTTAGGCTGACATTGCTGTTTTAAAATAGTAGCTTTATAAATTCAAATTCAGATCATTCACGTTGACAGTGCATTTTGTGTGTACTGTACTTTACAGTATAAGGGTACTTCACCATTTCAGATAGAAATAAGGAGGGAACACTGTACTCACAGTATAAATCTGTGCCACGCAGCTGAAAACATCTCCCAATAAAAATAAACCACAATCAACCCTCCTTCTTATCTTCATGTCATTTTTTTTATTGAACATTTTCTTTGCACAATTACAGTATTTATTCTTCTACACAACGTCTGGAAGTAAAAATAATAACACAGCCGTTAGATCATTACTTACATTCAAAAATCACATTTTGGCTACAGAGGAAGAGGTTAGTCATGTTACCAAAACATAGTTTTATGCTTATCTTACAGCTGACCTAACAGTGGCAGCGTTACTTACTTGAGTAAGTGTTGAATGTACCATTCATAGTTGCTTAGTTCATATGGATTGAATACAGAATGCATTACACAAATTCAGTAGACAGTCACGTGGAGTATTATAAAGTGGAGCCCTTTGTAGGAGTTAAAGGATCATTTGACTGTGATGTGATAATAACCATTCCCTACCACTGTTGAGCAATGCAATTTGGCAGGTAACAAATATTGTAGCACAGCTTGTGCTGTGCCACCATAGACCCTAGAGGGCACTGTTGTACAACTGCAGGTTATTTGGTACATTTTAACAAAATATACAAAAAGCGCAGCACTGATGTTGTGTCATTTTCCAGATTTCCAGCGAAGGGGGTTCATCGTTGAGATAACGTTACAGGACACATAACACTTACTGACGGCTGTTGTTCTTTTCATTTGGTTACTGTTGAGCTGGCAGTAGGGTTTTGCAGGTGCTGCATTAAGCAAAGTCTTTGCTTTTAAATGCAAAACTAGAAATGGTTATTGTTGCAGAATTAGGGCGTCCAAAGAAATATATATATATATATAAAAGATCTGTCATTTTTGCAATTCGATGTTGCCATGTTTTAAATGGATCTCTGTCATATTCTCAAATTGCTCCGCCCTCTTATTTAAGCTTCATGAGGAAAAACTGGATTTTGAATTGTGATTGTTCTGGGGTCTCTGTATACAGTGTCCCCCAGCGGCAAAGGGATTCGTCTAGTTTCAATTCTTAAGAAGTGCTTTTAAAAGTAATAATAATGAAGTAGCTTTTATGGGTAGATTTATTACTTTTTATTTCTATTTTCTGATTAATATTTATTTTATAGAGACTACACTTTGCCTAAAAGATCGTGTTGCTTGAATGATTTGCGCAGCACGGACAGAAAATATAGTTAACATCAGGTTTAACAACAAACAACATGGATAAGAACACGTCATTTGAGCATCTGTGAATAGTATTATACTGCAGGCACTTCAACTAGTTATCACAGTCAATATGTTATGTCTATATACTGTACAATATGGTTAGCCTCTGTAACCCACTCTCAAGCCATTAAAAAGTCTATTCACAGTTCTGGCTCGTAATTCCCAGTTACTGTGATTAACTATTGATTGACAGCAGTGGTATGTGGTGGCGCCCCCTACATGCACAACATGAAATACACCCTCTGCCAGTTTTGTTGGACTAACCACTGATCTACAGCATGTCCCATACGTCAGGCATAAATAGACCTACAGTAATTGGCTCTGTTTCTTTTAAGTGTGAAATGTCTTTAAGCAAAGAGGAACAAATTCAGATCATTTTGATGTGTGGAGCAGATGGTGAACTGATTTAATTGGCATAATATATGATCTTGCCTTTGATGCCTGACTTATAGGAGACCCCTGTTTAAAACATTGCAAATAACAGACTACACGTAGTGGTAGGGTGTCACTGGGGTCGATAATTTCTTATTAGCCTACCTCAATGTGGTCAAACTCTTTATTCACAGTCTGGTGTACCATTTATAGTTCCTACTAGAAATGCAAGACACATTAATCAGAAACCAGCCTTTGATATGGAACACCACTTCTTCATTTACATCGCATACATTAATATTTATCTACAGCAAGTTACATTGTTGGTGCAGTCTTGGTATTTAGTTGCAGATCTATTAAATTTAACTTCTCTATTAAATGTTGCAGTTTTTTCATTAACCAATCAGAATCCAAATAAAGATGGGCAACGTCCATTAAGCAACAATCAACTGAGCCAATGGGAGCGCTCCAAGCACAGCTGCAGATCAAAATGCTGATTGGCTTCGACTGAAACAACTCTTTCTTGACTGAACTAATTGTGGGGAATGGGAATTGATCTGCTTATTTCATTTAAAAAATGCCCTAAGCAACATTAAAAAGTCACATAATTTAGTACTTCCAAACCGTTACGTTGAAAACCCGGCCCCTAACCCCACTATGTGTCATCTTGATTACTGATCTATACACATTGATAAGTCAAAGGATCCTTACGCAGTACTAACTGCAGAGAGGTCCTCCAAAGGGTTATGTCACAGCTGGCTGGCTCGCAGTGTAAAATGTGCTGGATGACATATCAAGCATCATCAATAGCACTGTGTAGTATAAATTCCAGATTTGTTTTTTAAACAAACTACATTGTGTTGACCACTTGTTGAGGCTGACATGCAAGGGCCACCCTTATAAAAAACAAAAACAAATAAAATGAATTTTAAAAAAAGTCCAGTCAAGCTTTTATCACGTGACTAGAAATTAGCCAACTAAATATTTACTGTATCTTACTAAAGGTCTGTGGTAACACCAGCATTACGCAGGGTATACCCAGCCAAATTTACATGCTATTTAAATCTGTCCAAGGAAATTAAAAGTTACCTGCCTAAAATTAAAATAGGGGGTCCGGGCGCTTACACTGCGCTATATTTGAACTCAGAATCTAGAATCTAAAACCCTATTCAGTGGTGTGGGGTACAGATATTATACAGAGAACAAATCTCAGAATGTTCCACCGTTCACCGTGAAAAACAGGTACAAATGTCTTGTGACCTCTCTTCAGAGAGACTGCGGGGGAGTGAGGTGCAAGGTGGGTCTAGGGGTTCATCTCCACGGGGGGGCTGGCCTCGTCCTGCTCGCGGATCATGTGGACCCCCCCTCCGGAGCGGACCATGCGCGTGGCGCTGCGTGCGCGGGCCGGGGAGCCGGGGGAGCGACTGGGGGACTTGTGAGCGCGGCCGGAGGGGGGGGAGCGCACAGGCGATCGGTGGTAGCGCCGGGCTGAACGGGAATGGGATCCAGGGGAGCGGGCCAGCGTAGGGGGGGAGCTGGAGTAGCTGGGCGGACCAGTCGTCTCCACCGTGCTGCGGGAATCTGTAGGGGAGTCTTCCTCCGTGTCTGGGGAGTCCTGAAACACAAAGGGAAGGAGCTTCAGACAACCGACAGACTGTGTTTCAGGGTCTATTCAGTTGATCTTAAAGTCCCCTCTTAAATCATTAGAAGAAAGAGACTTCGAGGGAAACAGCATCTCTAACATGCATGGAAGTCTCTGTGATGCCACCCCACTTTATTATCTGTTATCCGGCTCATAGGTCTGTTCATTCCAACTTCCAGATGATCCAAACATGCCATCCATTTGAGAAATCTTCTGCAGCCAAACTAAAAACCAGAATCTCAAGCAGCCATCAGAGTTTTACTTGGGTGAACCAAATTGGTTCCAGATTTCAAAAATGCAAAATACACTAATCTAGCACGGCGTTTCAAGACACTACTAGACTGTCCTACCTTAGCCGCTGTCCTCTCTGTGTATTTCCGAGGAGGCTCTGGTTTCTGTAAGCATCAAGACAACACTGTGTTTATTCTGTTATCACCAGGGCAGGATCAGCCCATTACTGTCACTTTTTTAAAACCTGACCTTTATATAACTTCAGGATCGTCTTCACTGGCTGGCTTAGTGTCATCTGTTCTCTGATGGCAGCCCTCTCTGCAGGTATCAGTTCCCTTATGTAATTCTGTTATTCCCCTATAGTACCAGTAAAGCAGCAGGAGGCTGCCCAACAAAGAAAGCAGGAAGGGCTGAAATAAATGCGGACAAACATGGTGGAGAGGGCTGCATTTCACAGCTGGACATTTTGGGACTTTTCAAAGTGAGCTTGCTCAGGGACACGGGGAGCTGTGAAAAAGGTACTCAAGGTAATACAAGTGTCATGATGCAACTCTAATAAAAACAGGGCAACACAAAGAACATGCATTCCATCATCCGTGAGCCTTACCTTGTCCTTCAATATGTACAGAGCCACAGGGTTTTTGCGCTCATGCTCTGCTGTTTTGGGCACAACCTCAACTGAAAGAACCAAGAGAACATCAAGCAAAGTTATAAGGATCAAGGCAGCCTTCTAAAGCGACTTCTAATAAAACAGCTCTCCGTAACAGATGTTTTCAACAATGGCTTACATATAAGGATAAACCTTTAAAGATACACATATATTAAGAGAGATTACCTTCGTGTTTCAAGTCATTTTGATCCACGTATTCTGTAGAGATTTCTTTCTCTAGCTGACTTTTATCTCTGGAAGAAAAAAAAAAACATGCTTTTACTATGATTTTACTACAGTTTATAATGGTAGTCGTTTTTAATTTTTTTTTTTTTAAACATCATTTACTGTACAAGTAAGTTGTACATTTTGGATTCTTTGCTTGGACAATAAAAGTGAGACCAGTAATAATGTAAGCAGAGTAAATAACCGTTAACCCCTGTTTTAAAGCATTAGCCAGCTGTATAAGAACAAACCGAGTTGAAAGCAGGGCTTACTTTTTGGGTTTCCAGCAGGCACACACAGTCACCAGGGTAATGAGGAGGAATATGCACCCAGTGGAGATGATGATGTACAGAGAGCTGCGTCCTGAAGGCAGACACAGTTGATTAACATTACAGGAACAAAAATAGTGATTTCAGATCCCCGTTAGCTCTTGGACTGCTCAGTGTTAGGGAAGGCATTCGAAGATTAGAGCTAATTTGGGTCCATCAAACGAGCTGCAGACAACTCAAAAGTGTTACTTGTTACGATCTTTGAAAACACTGGAATAGGGCTGCCAAAATTGGGGAACTGTTTTAAGGACTGTTTAACCTATACTTCAGAACTGGCAGCTGTAAAAGGACATTTTCTGGAATAGTTAGTAAGCCAGGTACATAATGATCTAAGCAGACACCAGTATATAATGACAGAGAAACACACGGTAGGCTATTAAACAGGCATCCCTTTAGTCTAATATGCTTCCATGCTACCGCAGTACAAGAGACTTTCATTTACTTTCTGGAAGGCAAGCTCTTTCTCCGCCTGCACAATTGAGGCCCGGAAGCACAGTGAAAAACCTGAAGCCTCAGCCTGGAATAGATAGCTTTTTAAGCGTCACAGTTTGAAGCATGAGCTGCTGTTTTTCCCTTCGCGCCCCATTATATCCTGTTGGCTCGGGTATAATGCAAGCTTGATCTCTATGGTGTAGGCAATGGAGTGTGTTATGCAGAGGAGAGAAAGACTGTGTCACCTCTAAAGGCAGGAGAATCTTAACTCTTCCTTATAGTAGCTCAGTGATGTGACTTAAGCATATGCCTTTGTGTTCCATTTAAAGCCATTATATATCACGTTTAAATCCACAGTACCCCGCTGTTCTGTGTTTTACAGCCTAGCTGTTTTGTGTTGTTTTTTGCGATTTCTCTCTTTAGAGGGCTAGGTTGTCCAGGATCCAAGGAAGTCTGAATTCAGCCAAGTTTATAACCCTGTGAAATCAGAAACCAATCCAGATCGAGCAGGTTTCTGTTGTCCTGGTGTTTTAAAATAAAATAAAAAATGCTGCATAATTCGAAGCCTTCTTTAGTAGGTACCTAAATCTCTGCTTCAACAGAACTTTCCAGGACTGGATGCTGACACTACCAATACACTGAAAATGTATATATATTAAGGGCTTGTATGTAGTTATACAGTATCCTGGATTCAATAAACGTTTTGTTAATGTGGCCGACAGTTAACAGGCTGCAGCATTTGTCTGTGAAAGGCACGCCTGTACTGTTATTTTTCTCCATGCACCATAATCAGCTCTTGTACCAGCATGACTCAGTTTCTCAAAGACAGATGTTGTGCTCTCTCTTGATCTGATCGTGCAGATCATGATTTCTGATTCAGGGCTAATTGACAGTCTGGTTGTCAGCAGAAATACTTGCCATAGGCAGCCATGATGATTTCTAACATAATAATCCTTGGTTTTCCTGTGCCGGGGATGCACATCATACAGCCATTTAAATAACTTCTCAACGGATTGAGATCAGACTGGATGAGGACATTCTTTAGCACAAGGTGTTGAGGGTATCAGAATCTTGATCTATATGAGGTGCTTGTCAGAAAGTCATTGGGATATCCAGTTTCAGGTAGCCTGCATCCAGAAAAATTGGAGACCTGCAAAGTTTTGAAGGAAGCCAGCAGCACACACTTACTGTAGACCGTGAGTTTGATGGGGATGCTCTTCATGCTGCTGATGGGGTTCTCCACCGTGCAGCTGTAGATATCATCGTCTGCCATCATCACCCGTGTGATGGTGAGGATCTTCTGGTCATGTGACAGCAGGAGCCGCGAGTCATTGGCCAGTGGCTTCCCTCCCTTAAGCCAGCTGTAGCGAGCCTTGGTCCCGATCTCATGGGTACAGTTGAGGAAGAAGTTTTCACTCAATTCTAAGACCGTTGAGGAAACCATGGACACGTAGGGCCTGGAAACTGGCACTGTAACGATAATTTTTTTAAAAAAGTCTCTTTGTCCAGGACACTGTAAGTTAATACATTGTGAGTAGGGTCTCTTATTGTTTTTTATAAATCATCTCATCCAATCAAAATGGCAGATTTCAGAACATTCCACCACTTCTTATTTTGCCAAAGGATCATCTCTTGCATGTCAGACCACCAACTAACTGACAACAATTCTAAAGACAAGGAGAAAAAGATGTTGTCTTTTTACTAAAACATGATTTATAGTAGTGTCATAGTGTCATCTCATTTTGCATTTTGGGGGACAGAACGCTCACCCACCCAAAGACAAGAAGACGCTCTGTAAAATGAGACAGGGCTAACTGTTCATATTAATTTATAGAGGAGTTGGGTGCAAGGATCGCAAAGAGAAGCCATGCAAAATGATTTCTGTTACAATAATAAGAGACAAAAAGCAAGCTGAATTGACTTATTCTGAAAGCCTTCAAGTACAATTGAATACATGCACAAATACTGTAATAATTCTACGCGAGGCTCCAATTAGGGCACCAGAGCGATTCATTAATTAATCAATGCATGTTTAACCGCCTAAGCACTGGCGATCAATGCTCTTTAGCGTTCTCTTCCGTGCCGGTGTCTTACCGTCGACGGTGAGGTTGATGTGTCTCTCCCCGGTGAAAATGTCATCAGTGATGGATATCTCCACCTCGTAGCTCCCCTCGTCTGACAGCTGCAGGTTGTGCAGCAGCAGAGTGCCATTCTCAAAGATGTGGATGCGGTCCTTGTACTCTGGCCGCAGGTTGCCGATGATCTTGGTGCCGATGGACTGGACCACAGTGATGGGCTTGTCCCTCGTCAGCTGCCACTTAATGACAGGCTCGTCACTGCTAGTGCTGGTGTAGTGCACTGACAGCAGAGCGATCCCCCCTAGAGTACCCCGGATCAGGAGAGCGGGACTCGTGATGTTTACCCCCTTCACCACGTCTGTGTCAGACATAGAAAGAGAGCACGTCACCGGACTGCAAACAAACCCCCCCGAGGGGCACAGATTGGAAATAGAAAGTGTCCAGTGTGACTTTTATTTTCCCAGTAAGGACATCTAGTTACCATTGATTCATATTTCTACGCAGGCAAAAGTATTTGGGCAGTCAAAACAAATGAGAAAAACCACAAAGGAAGTGATTTCTGTCATTTCTAATTGTTCTATTGAAAGATATCAATTAAAGTGGAGATTCAGCTTTGTAATCAAACAAATTATTACATAACACGCATACAATGAAAAATAACATGCAAAAACTAATTTCATACTTTGACAAAAGTATTTGGGCACCCTTACATTAGTATTTTGTGTGCCCACCCTTTGCTTCCTTTACAGCTTGCAGTCTTTTTTTGTATTTTGAATCCAGTTCCTGGCATCTTTCCGGAGATATTTTTGCCCATTCTTCAACACATACAGCTTTGAGTTCTGCAGTCGACTTTGGTTTCCTTTTTGCAACAGCAGCCTTCAAGTCAATCCACAACATCTCGAAGGGATTCAAGTCTGGGGACTGAGATGGCCAATCCATAACTGTAATCTTCCTTTTTTCAGAAATTCCTTTGTATACTTCGCAGAATGCTTAGAGTCATTATCCTGCTGGAATACCAACTTCCGTCCAATAAACCTTCTAGCACTGGGTAACAAATGAGAGTGCAAAATGTCTTGATATTTTGCAGCATTCATTGATCCTTCTACAATACAAAGGTCGCCAGTGCCTGAGGAAGAAAAACAAGCTCATCCCATCACACAACCTCCACCATGTTTAACACTGGGCATTTCTTTTCTTTACATTTTCAAACATTGCTTTCTTGGTGAAAAACATAATATTCTGGATTCGTCTGACCATAAAATTTGGTTGAAGAAATCATCAGGCTTCTTCAAGTATTCAATGGAAAACTCCAATCGCTTTCTTTTATGCATTGTTTTTAAATGAAATTCGTTTTTTTTGCATGTTATTTTTCATTGTATGCATGTTATGTAATAATTTGTCGCTTTATTATAAAGCTGAATCTCAACTTTAATTTGTATCTTTCAATAGAACAATTAGGAATTATAGAAATCACTTTCTTTGTGGTTTTTCTCCTTTGTTTTTTTAAACTGTCCAAACACTTTTCTCTGCGACTGTACTTAGCACACAATTCTATTAACTCATCAACGACAGATTCACAGTTATCTTTCGGATCATATCATTTAATGTAACAAAAGTACACTGTAGCCACAGTGCAGTAAATGCACGTGTATTTTGAAGTGTATCCTCTAAAATCTACCACGTGACACCACATGGACAGAAATATAACTAGTCCGTTTGGATAACAGTTTGATCAGTGCTTGGTTTTACTGTGAGCTTCATTTGCTCATAATAAAGGTAACAAGCTCAGGTATTTCCCTGTTACCAACTCACAGTGCATACTAGACGATACTGGCTAAAGACAAACCCTTTGGTTGATGTAACCTTCATCTGGTGTCTATGGAGACTTTGGAACACAAAAGAGAAAGGCAGTTATGAACATTCAACCCTGAATTCAGCTCAAAGCCTATATTGAAACAGGTGACAGCAATACAATGAAAACAAGGACATATTTGAGCAGGGAAGTATTCAGTGTAAACATCACGACGAGGCCAGGAGACGCTGTTATAATGTTACGATGGCTCAAAGAGGAGGATTGGTTATGGGGCCTTGCCTCCTGTCTCCCTGTGCCGATACCCTCGTGTACCCAACGAGGCCCGGGTTTTATTGGAGCTGGCACCTCGCAGCGGGCATCTCTATAGTGCTGTAGCAACAGTTTGCAGAGTTTGATGGGGTTGCCAGGAGGCGCAGACAAAGGCCCCGTTTGTTGGACTGATTTCCTCTCTGGCACAGCATGAAAAGAGAGCTCTGTGCAGGACAGTGTTTGTGATGTGGAAGGCAAGAGAAACAGGGGCCCAGTGATTCTGCTAATAACAGGGAGGACAATAGCACAACGGAGCTCTGCATTTCACCAAACAGAGGCATTCTGCAGGGCTCTGATTACCACCTCCCTCCTACCTACGCAGAGACTGATACACCTTCCTCTTCGATAGGGTCCCTCATTCGGAACAACACACGGTCCTTTACACCCCATTCTTATTAAATCGTTTTATTCTCATGCACTCGTTATTCATTATTATCATATCCAATGTTGGTGACTTAATCTGAAAACACCTACAGTACAGACGCCTATATGTATATGTGCAGTACATTATGTTTTAAATATATCTCAAACACATTATATGAAATATGTATTTTATTGCAAATGTTTTTAATATTTCTACACGTGTTTAATTAAAAGAAGGAAACTTTTTTTTATTTTATTTCTAATACTTTAAATTATTATTATAAACCATGACCTTAATAAATGTTGTTTACAAAATATTCACGAACATTTTAGCTACTTGGAAAGATGACATGTCATAAAGATCAAATTATTGTTATTAGCAACACTGTAATAAATGATTTGATTGTTTTACATTTATAATAAATAATACAATAATACAGGTATAATACATTTGTATTATTACCTGTACTGTAACACTTGAAATGTATTTGCTTACGATTGTAAGTCGCCCTGGATAAGGGCGTCTGCTAAGAAATAAATAATAATGATAATAATAATAATAATAATACATTTGTGGTCGATGTAAATATGACTGTGGTGATTTGTATTTTATCAGTACTATATCTCACAAATATATTTTACATTTGAAACAGAAATGTTTACTATGTTGTATTTTACATTTCCTATAAAAAGTTCATACAGTATATTGAATAAGTATTGTTAAGCCATATATTTTACATATATGGCCAATGTACACAATATGGCCTATGTACACTATGTATATATACAATCCTTGCTGTGTTGAATGCGTGACACTCTAATAAACTGCATGTGCACATGCCTGTGGCTCAAGGTTTTGCATCACCCTACAGAATAAACTAATTTAGCTTCATAATGGTAATCCTGCTGAATAATGTTACGTTCACATATTGAATTAGTTTTCCATATACTTGAAAAACTGACGACAATTGAAAAATGTGACATGAAATACTGTACTGCTGTTATGGCTTCCGGTAGACTTTTGCTATATTATTTTGTAGTTTCTTTGATTCCATGATGTTAAATGAAAGATCTAAATTACGTACATAGAGATTCCCAATCCTAAAATTGTAGGCGATGCTAAACTGTTGGCTATGGCTGTTGGATTCACATCCTGAGTTCTATGCACTGCTTTTTTGCTGGCTCAGAGATTCCTGTCCTCTGTTTAGATTTTTGACCCCTGCTGCTTGAATAATGAATGCGACATGTCTTAAGCTTTTGTTAAATGCGTACACCTCCCCCTAAAAATTCCTGTTTAAGATATGAAATAGGCAGTCAGACCGTGTTAGCTGTGACGTAATGTGACAAACCTGACAACCAAAAGCGAACACTATTCTGTTTTGAGGATTCAATCATTTTTATTTTAAACGCCCTTTAGCAGACATCACTGTTATGTTCACAACACCCTGGAATAGTGGCTTCACTTTGAGAAATGAAAACCCCTTGAAATCCCATCGTCACATTAGAACTCGACAATCCAATTAGAAGATGCAAAAAAAAAAAAAAAAGAAACAAAATTAATATTCTGGCTTTAAATTCTGCCAGCCAATAAGTGAATAAGAAACACCACAAACACACACACACACACTCTCTCTCTCTCTCCCACCCTAACTCACACATACTGAACCAGCTTAGGCATCCCGTATATGACAATAACTCTCAAATAACTTGGACAAAAGTTTTTGCTTAAAGTTTTCAAACTCTTTCCCCTACCTGTCTGGGCGAAGAAGAGGAGGCACAGGATCCGTAAAAGAGCAGGAACCGCCAAAGCTCTTGAGTAAGCTTCCCTTTCTGTCTTCATCTTGGTTCTAGCTCTGGGTCTCTCTCCCAGACAATTAACATGGTTTGTCCACTCTGGGCACGTCCCTTTGCACAGCTCGGAGTTGCTCTGCCAAGAGGGCTGTGCACACACAGGACTTGTGTACTGGATGTGTGTGTGTCACTAAGTCTTCTGTCTAGTTTAGAGGGCCCGTCTCTTTTCATTTTTGCTGTGTCTCCTCCCTCACACGTAGTGGGTTGGGTTTAACGTTTTGCTCCTTTATTTATTTATGTAATTAAAAACTGTTAATGGGCTCTGATCCTGAAACGTCCATTCATTTAAAGAGTGTTTGTATCAGGGAGGAAGGCCATGGGGGCTACCTGTATAGCAGCTTTTAAAAGTAGCACGTTGAAAAATGACTAGGGTAAGGCCTCGCTTTTGAAGACTACGAAAAAAGCAAACGACAGCTGTAAGCATCCAAGCTTTTTTAAACTAGTTTTATTTTGGTAGCACTTTAAGTGTCTGCAATTCAAGTGTAATTACATATGAACAAGCATGTGATTTACTATTCAATTCAAAAGAGCAAAACAACAATTCCTACTTCACCCTACCTCTGACAATAATTCCAAATAAGCACATACTTTAAAATATAACCAGTATGAATGCATCCTGAATTGAGGCTTATTTCGTTAATAAGCTCCTTCCTGTATAATTAGATTTGAAATGGTGACGTAAAGTGTAAATGTCCCCGGTTTCTTTTCTCACTAACTTCATGTGTGTTTGCTTTCTAGGCAATGCAATGTTTTTACTTGACCCAGGAAGTATCTCTCTCCTTGTTACATGGTTAGTAAATCTTATGCTCACACATGGTAAGTGTTTTAGAAACTTACTTTAGAGATTTAGAAAGTTGACAACATTTGAACTTGCAAAGAATTTAGTGCATTAGGAAAAAAAAGCCACTTTGCTGGAAATTAAATAACCCTGGAGTGCAGCACTCGTTATTACAGTGACCTCCTTCCCAGCTCCCTCCTCAACCCCCTTGAATGCCATTCCAGAGATGGGAATTTCAAAATGACATCAGGCACAGAAACTCTTCAAGGCTCTAAAGGGAATACTTGAGGAGCTCGACAAAAACAAAAACAGCGTTGGGAAAAAAACCCCTCCCAGTCGTCTGAGAAACTTGAGTTTTATGTAGTTGTTACTCTGCTCACAGCTGAAGCCAAGCTGCAGAAAAGAAAAGGACTCGCTAAAGATGGGAGAGAGAGAGAGAGAGAGAGAGAGAGAGAGAGAGAGAGAGAGAGAGAGAGAGAAAAGAAAGGGGAGAGAGAGAGAGAGAGATTAGCAGTATTCTTTAGAAAGAAGCCCTTGAAGAGAGAAGAAAGAAAAAAACATGGGAACTGTTACTGAGAAGATCTGTGTGCTCGTTAACAAAAGAGCGACATTTTATTCCAGGCCTGACATTTGGACTTCTTAGCAGTGCAGCGGTTCTGTTTGGTTGGTTTGTTGTGATGGAGAGAGGAGGGGAGGGGGGAGGAGGGTAGACATTTTATAGGAGACATTCTTGTTTACTGCTGTATTGAAAAGAAATCCTTTTCACTGGAAAAAAACAACAAAGTCTATTACTGTTTGTAATTGTAAGTTTAACGTTTATAATGTTTCATGTTTCAGTCGCTGAAGGCATCCTTTTGAGTCCTATTAACAGTCTCGTGTAATCTCCATGTCTGTCCTGTCTGTCTGCCTGCCAGTTTGAATAAGACACACACACTTTCATTTCCTCACAGGAGCCCTTCTCTTCTGTTTATCCCTTGCGTAATTAACCATTTACTTATGATGGTATATAATTAAGTCACTCAAATTTTTGTTTTACAGATTGTCTCTGACAAAGCTGACGTCATCACTGCCACAAAGCTGGCCACTAGAATACAAATAAAATAAATACGCTCTGGGATGCCCACGCGCATCCTATAAATGGAGACTAAATACATTTCTGAGCCCTTCTTGTGAAAGCAGCTCTCTTCACGGTGAAGGTGTACCCAGGCTGGGTGAGCCTGTCACACCCTGGCATCATTCACCATTGCAGGTACCAGGTCCCTTAACTAGACACTGTGGGGTCTACTGTAATGATCTGCACAGTAGGGAATATAAATGCATGTAATACTGCTGCACAGACCTCATTGTATTGGTGTTAATGCTGTAATGTTAACAAATGGGTCAGTAAAAAACCCTGTGTGAAATAACTAGATGGATTAATACACACTATTAAGATCCGCCAATGTAGAGATTATTAAAATAGACTTGTGTGTGTTTCATTGCCATTGATGTGCTCCTACTGCGTTGAAGGATGTGTGAGTCTGTGTGTGTGTGAGACCGAACCCTTAGAAACGTTTCTCATAGCAAAAGCTTAGCAAAGTGTATTAAAGTACTGTGAAAGCATAGACAAGCATGGTAAAGCACAGAGAGAGGTGTGGTAATTAAAATAATGGTAAACTATGGTAAATGCACACTGTAATCATGGGAAAAACAAGGTAAAAAGTGCAAAAGTACTGAGCAGAAATACCGAAAATACATTAAGAAAACAGTGGGTGTAGGACTAGCAGCACACACTATGAACTTGCTCCTGAGGATTAGGAGGCGCCATTCAAATATAATGACCTGTTCTTAAGGATGAAAGCCAGTGTTTCGGTAGCGAACAACAATGCGCCATTATTTCCTGTGCTGTTCTGTTCACCATCAAAGCAGGCAGCGGCTTTTATATTCACACCGTGAAGGAAAACCTGGACCTATGAGGGTCTTCTGCTAATAAAGAGAAGAAGAAAATGTGTTTGGAGGGGGGAGGGATAGAAACTTTGAACAACAGCAGGCTCGCCAAGAGGCTCCCAGTCTCCCAGCTCAGCCTCTTTATTTTTCTCATAGTAAAGTAAGGCTTTACTTGGCAACGCTTCCTGTTGGCCACCGCTGACTGGCTGAGAGCAAATGATAATAATCATAATGTCTGTGAAGCGAAGGTGTCGGACTGAGCAAAACATCACCTTGTTCATATAATTGCATGGCTTCTGCTTTACCCAGAACACTTCATGTGAAGTGTTGGTGTAATGCAATAAATATATTGTATTACAGATTAAATATAATACAATATTATGTATGCATGCACTGTATTTATTGGTTGAATTATGTATTTTGGTGTTTATTGTTATTGTCATTAAAGAATACCCTTTCACAGTGATTAAGGCTTCTTTTCCAATACATTTACACATTAATTACCAAATTCTGCAGTAAGCTAACTGCATACTGTATTTGCGTTGTTTTGTTATCCTTTGAATAGTACTTATAGAATATATATATATATATATATATATATATATATATATATATATATATATATATATATATATATATATATATATATATATATATATATATATATATATATATATATATATATATATATATATATATATATATATATATATATATATATATATATATATATATATATATATATATATATATATATATATATATATATATATATATATATATATATATATATATATATATTTTTTTAACAGGAAAATGTATCACTTGTCTGTTTTTTCTCATTTGAATCTGTTGAAATTGGAACACATTTTAAACCAGACCTATTTCAGAAACTCAGTAAAAGAGAAACAGATTGGCTTGTATCTCACATGTTGGTTTCTCCAGTTTATTTATTAGGAGAAACATTTGAGACACATAACCGATTGAAATCCTAAGGATAACATATTTCTAAGACAGAGATGCTGTCTGAAAAGACTCCCTCACACACACACACACACACACACACACACACACACACACACACACACACACACACACACACACACACACACACACACACAATCTAACTGTAAAAAGCTGATGAGCTCCCACACATGTTTGTGCGCAGATCCACTGTGTAAATCCGCCACTAGAGGTCACCCTAAAACATTTATTGTCATTAAAGGAGTACATTTGCACTGGGGAAAAAATACAGTGGTTCACTATTGGGGGAGCATGGGCAGTCTGAGAAAAGGCATGATTTGACAGAGAATCCCCCTTCTGTCCCGACACTGCTATAGATTAGAGAGCTTGATGAAAGGATAGAAGTACTGCAGGAATTAAGGTGTGATGCGTTCTGCAGGGTTTAAACAGAGAGCTCTATTAGTGACAGGGTGTGCCATTGCTCATCCTGTTGAGCCTCTCCAAGGCTACAAGAGCTCATAGATATCTTTGAACATTCCATACATGGAAGCACTAAAACAGGGTTGCGCATCAGATGTTAAAGGATGCAATTAATAGATTAGAATATATGAAAATATTTGGATAGTCAAGCAGGGCAATTTTCAAATCGTACATGAAAATGAGCAATGCATGGCCATGGAGCAAAGAGGTGTGATACGGTGCAGAGCGGCCACCTCTTCAGCTTTGAAAACTGAAAGAAATGGCAGCATGAACAAAGGATTTGTATTTGAAAGTAAAGGAGCTCAGCTTTAATCACAATGCAAACTAGCTTATATTTTACAGTGTGCTCCACTTACTGCTGCCCCACATGGCTTACCACACTGTGATTAACTCTGAGGCTGTGGTAAAGACATGTGAGGATAGTGCTTCCACTTGTGTGAGTGTGCAGGTTTGTAAGGGCAGGGTTTTGTAGATGGTGTTAGTAGGACACTTTGTGCTTTCTTATGGTACAATGATGATGCTAACAGGTGATTGTAACAGTTAAGTCAATAATTACTAATTGTTGTTTAATCTCAAACTGTTTGTTTTATGTAAAACTGGTTTGTGTATAATTGCATATTTTAAATAAATTATATTTCATCATCTAGCCTGTTTTTCTTTTTTCCCTGGGAGTTTTAGCCTTTATATACACCTCTCTCTAACTCCAGTATTTCCCAAGTGTACTGGTCAAATACTGTATCCTAGACTGAGGGTCTACAATATGCATCTTCTTTTACAGTGCAGACAGTGGGGGTTGTTCTAGTACATTCGTTTGCATCCAATTCCAGTTCTCATTCTTGCAAACCTGAAGCAGCGTGCACAGCTCTGTACCTGTTCTAGCGTGTTCCGCTTGTAGAGTGTGTCTGAGCGCTGTAACAACCGTGTTCTAATGAGCAGAAGAGGGAATAAGAGGGAATATTTAACGAGAGTCACTGCAGATTGAATTAATAAGATATGACTTTACACTACTGTAAGAAGTCAGCTGTGTTATAGAACATGTTCAAACGTATTACAGCGATGATGTTACTGTAATGTAATGAACTCATGCATTTACTTTCTGTATAAACATTCAGCTTCAAAAACAATGAAGTGTTTCATTCACAAAAAAAAACAGCATTGTTCTACAACAGTAACTGTGCCCTGTTTAAGCTTAACCGCAAAGTCAGTAATTAACAAGAATTAGGTTCGGGGTCTGAGAGTAGAGACAGGTCCTAATAAAGTGGCCGCGCAATTCAAGGAAGAGAATGTGATAAAAAAAAGAGGGTCTACTTTTCATACCAAATAAGACAACAAGTAAATAATGAATACACAGACCAAGCTTTAAAATCTGAGAGTTTAATGAGCACCCCTTTCAAGGTTCACAGATAGTAATCACTTTGCAATGTTGTACTGGACTGGTCTTTCTTAATGCTAGGTATACATGCAGCATGCTAATGCATGCACTCAGTTTGACTTATTACATTGGTATTGTCACCCATCTGCTTAAATGGAAAGGTATCAATCAATGAAAACAAAAACAAACAAAAAAAATACCCAATCAAACATTAAATCCACTTTCCTGATACCCAATTGTCATACTTTATTATTTTTAAGCTTGATTCGTTTCTTTTTTCATGTATTAAGAAAGGTACGAAAAATCAAAGAAAGATACAAGAGACAGAGAGGAATAAGAAGGCTTACATTTACATTTTTCAATTTTAGAAAGACAGATAGATAGATAGATAGATAGATAGATAGATAGATAGATAGATAGATAGATAGATAGATAGATAGATAGATTTGTTAATAAGTAGGGTCTAATAAGTGGCAAAATCTATTATTATTATTATTATTATTATTATTATTATTATTATTATTATTATTATTATTATTATTAATATTATTAGCGGTAGTAGTGTCATTATTATTATCACTCATTATCATTATTATTCACAGAGAATAAGGTATTCTATCTACAGTCGTCGGATTACAGCAGGTATCAGAAAAGTGGGGAGGAGTTCTCTTTTGAAATAAATAATACAGTACTAATAAAACGTCATTGTGATGCTCGGAGTTTCGTGACTGAATGGATTATTGTGATTAAAGGACCTCTCGGTTGGCTCTGTCCTGCAGTCTCCTCTCCAGCCTCACTGCTCGGGTGTGGAGGCGTCCTCGCCCTCCCCTCCTTCCGACTCCGCTGCCCCTGGAACACAGACACAGCCCGTCACACAGCTGGGAGCACTGCGGCACACATGAGCCACCAGACCAAAGACAAAGCAAAGGGAGCCGCTTCAGCAACAACAACTCCAAACATAAACGTAACGCTGTGTCTCCAATTACTGTGCATTTACATGGTAGTTACTGAGCAAATGCATGTGTACTCACACAGCATTACAATGTTATTATCCATAGTTACAATGTACTTAACGTGGAAATCTTTTTGCAAGATATATGTAAGTACACAATTGTATCAGAAAAGGGTTAGGGTTAGGGCTATATCGTGCAAAAAAATGACACATTAAGCACATTGTAACTATGCATAATAGCATTGCAATTAGGAAGTACACATGTATTTACTAAGCAACTACTATGTAAATACACAGTAATTAGAAACACCAAATAGATAAATAAACAAATAAACTAGTAACTACGGGCCTATTCAGAAAACTTTAGCAATATATTCCTGGAGACCTGATTCAGAACACACTCAGTGAAGATAACCAAGACTCCCTCGCCGAATTTCAATGCTCTAAATGATGTAGGCTGGTGGGTTGTATCGGACACTGTAGCTATGTATGGAAGGAGTCATGATCCAGTGAGTGCACAGGGAGGAAAGACAAGCATTTAGAGGCAAAATTCAAATCAAACCAATTGGGACAGCAGATGACCACGTCTCTGCATAAGCTCTCCCGAGGAAAGCCAATAAAAGCTGAAATAAGAAAAGCTTTTCTATACAACACTGGAGCAGATGTGATTTATGCTGCAGCAGTACTAATTATGTAGTGGGATGTCTGAGTGAAGGGTGACAGAGGATAACCAACGTAATCAGCAATATTAAAAGACAGAAGAGATTGCATGACTGACATTATGTATGACCCAGTTTCTTAAGCCTCGATCGGCTGTACCTCTGTTGCCACACCCAGTAAATACGGTCAGTCGAGTTGCCAGAGGTGGGAGAGAGCTTACAGATGGTTACAGATATTAGACTGACACGTTCACTTAGATTGTGATCAGCTCAAGTCTCAAACACTCAAAGACTCAAGCATCTCACACGGTTAATTCCTCTGTTCTTTAACACTGTAGCTCATCATTTTCAACGTCACTACAGTATTATTTGATACAGACTATTCAATCACACTTCCAGGTGTTGGACAGAGGGAGACACCTGTGGGAAATTGCATCAAAGCGTGCAATTAAAGGGTTCAGGGCACTTGAGCAGCTGAACGGTTAACAGGAAAGCAGGGTGTTGAGGGCTGCAGTGTGCTGGGAGACAGCAGGCAGTGTGTGGGTGTACTGAGGGGTGGGCAGAAGCAGCTCGAGATGAAAGCTTGCTGGGGAGTAGCACGCGGCTCCTCTGTCAATTCTCCATTCCACTGCCTGACAGCACCTGCTCCACAGCCAAGCAAACAAGCAAACGGGATTACTGTGCCAGTGCCTCATTATTACTGAGCAGTGCCGATCACAGAGGAGCAAAGTAATACTAAGTAGCTCAGAAATGTCATTTTTATTTCTATTTCCCCTTGCTATTTCTTTGTGTTCACATTCATTCTAAGTGGTCTCCAGTATTAAAGTTGCAACCGGTTTTCTTAACATCCTACCTGGCTTTCAGCTGGAGAATCCTTAGTGCCTGCACTGACCAGCCTTCCTCACTGCATTCACAGCATGCAACAAGGTAACCTTTCAACTCTGCCAGACACACCGACCCTCTCTGTCAACTGCAGAGGTTGCAAGATCAAATCCAGGTAAAGGCAGATTTGGAGATAAGTGTCACTAACTTATTACAGGAGCAACAGAGCCCAGAGCCACTCCGAATGACTGCAAACACAATACATTAGTAAAAGGCTACTTACTCTCTAACAAATGGTCTTACATAATAATTGAGAGGTTTGTGGCTGTGCTTGGGACTGTGCAGACTTTCGAACTGAGTTCCCGCAACAAGGGCTGGAGGGACTTAGCCAGGGCAGAAAGACTGCATTTCAACTAGCTGAACCAAACTAATGAAAATCCCACCTATAGTGAACCAGGCACCACTACAAGATTATCTGAATACATTTCGGAAGTGCAGTAAATTTACAACTCAGCTACAGTGACGTTCAACCATGCTCCCAGTGCTCTGAACAGCAACCTGAGATCTCTCCATAGAGTTCATTCTTCAGCATCGATACAGCAGTTCAAATACATTCAGACCACACAACCAATGGCATGAGTTTCACATGGCAGTTTCTAATGCTCTTGCCGTAGCTAATTTGTGTGACAGATGCCCCTTTCTCTCTGCGTCTCTGCGATATGACAGTCTGGGTGGTGTTCTTCCATTAGCAAGACAATGCTTGTCACAAGCTGTCACAAAGACGACTGAGCGGTGACGTCACGGCAGAGCCAGGAAACACAGTACAGACAGAGACTTTGGGTTGTTGGTGAAGCTGAGCGCGTGATGGCGCTCAGCGTTTAATAATCAAAACAGAAAAGAAAAGGTATGTACACAAAACAGAAACACGACACGGCACTTTCGCCAAAATAAAAGAGATAAACAAAACGGACTAAACAGTAAACAGACAGACAAACGGTGAGTGAAGCAAAGTAAATCAATCTTTCTCTCTTTCTCTCTTTCTCTCTTTCTCTCTTTCTCTCTCACCCGTTCTCCACTCACGAACACCCAACCCCGAGTGAGTGAAAACATACAGCTTTTATGCAGTTGTACCGAGACTCGATTGCTAGTCAATCATTCAATTGGAATCTCGGTACAACTGCACGTGAATTAATTAAAGTGCAATTCCCCGTGCTCACATATTATTACTTTTTACTTGCACGTGATGTGATTTGTGCCCTCCTCGTGCCTAAATACAAATCTACAATTTAAACACATGTGAAACACAGACCCGCTTATATCCCGTGTACCAATGCCTATACACCAACATTTACACACAACACGTAACACAAAATACACACGGGGGGGCACTTTGCCACACAAGCCTATTACTTCTGTTGCTATGATTCAGAATCCCTGTTTCCACTTATGAAGGGCTTGTAATAGCAGTCCAAAGACGTCTCCACTATGTGGGCAATGGAGAAAAACTACAGAAGGATGTATTGCTACTCTGTATTTCTAACAAAGCCAGATCCATTCCAATTCTGTTTCAGGATGATGCGTACAGGGGACAGTTTGAGGGGTCCTTGGCTCAGCAAGCACCCCCCTACTCCTGGAAAATCACACGGTAAAAAGCACAAATAATGTTTATTGACCAGGTGGCTGGGATTAATATTAAATGCAGGTACAATTAATTTAGTGGGACAAAATGACACCTCTGGACTTGAAGTTTATAGTGATGGTTTTAATGCAGCGTATTATAACAATACTAAACACAAAGACACAAGGAAGAAGGACAATGCATTAAGTGTGAAGCTCTCCCAATGCACGTACCCTTTAAAATGGAAGGCATGCATATTTTATGAAGCAAAACAAGATCCAAGAGCATTGCTTCTGTTGTTTAAAATTTCAACACAGCACTACCATGAGTGATCTTCCCTGCCTTCTTAACTGCTTATCTCTCGAAGCACCGAGAGCTTCATTCTGGCATAAGTCTCCTTTTTTGGATATTCATTTCATGGTCTGTCGTTCCTGTATGTATTTGATCGATGTCAGAGGACAACACATTCATTAAAAAAATACAAAAACACAAAAATGGAAATCTGTCAGAGTACTATTTTTAGTTAAGCATATGGTGAACGAGCTCTGTCAGTTGCCTGAGGACATTCTCTACACGTTAAGCATGATATCAGACATCTTTGCCCTTCACTCAAATAGAATAGAAATGATGCTAAATTATTTTGCGGCAGAATATATATATATTAGGGGTGGGCGGAATAGCTTATTGAAGAATAAAAATTGCCAAGTATGCGCTGTGGAAATGGAACATTCCTTTAATTTCACTTTGCAGAGTTTCCAGACTCAAAAAGTAGCTACTGAATAGAAACAGACTAAGAAATCTTGGTGGTTCTCTTGACGTTCCAGAACTGTCATCCTAAGGTGAGGAAATAGGTAGATAAACCAGAAATAGTTTATTTTAAAAGCAGGACGCATGAGAAACACATTTCTGTTTGTCAACTGTTCCCTCTCGTTGACAAGTTCAAGGAAAGACAAGGTAGGCCACGATCAACTTGAGTACATTTTATCTATACGGTACATTTACATCCCTTATGAATTCTCATCGTAAATCTGAGCCCATGACTGAGCCCATACATTTTACCTTTGCTGTCTGGGGCCCACGATGCACCTGGAGTTAAAAATAACACATTCTGATGTGAAGGCTGCTTAGCAACTGGCAATTAGAATGCCGTTGTTAAGGACAGAGCTAAACTGGGAAGCAGGTGCTTGGCCTTCCCTTAGGATGGGCCTCTATGAGTCCAAACGCTCTCCAGACAGCCTGTTAGAGAGGAATGGAAACTAGGACAGGGAAGAAAATGAGCTTTCAAATCTGGTGACCCATTTCTAGGTGACACCCAGACCTAGGGCTCCTCCTAACCTGGTAGAATGGGAAATGGTGGAACTCAACATAGGTTCATTACTAGAGCTACAGTCTTAAAGAGTAATACAGGAATGAAATATCACAGTTTTCTTAAACAATGTGTTCTCCTTCTTTAGATTGCTTTTCTATATAATTTATTGCTTCAGCCGTCTCATTCCGCTGACTTTTACCAAAAATGAAAGGACTCCCGTGGCCTCAATAAAGCTCTCAAACATGTATAATCTCAAGCGGCAGCTGGTACAGCAGATGTTACCATTAACCGCTACCCCTGCAATATGTGGATGCAAGAAATACTGCAGGAGGACAGGCTAATGGTTACACTCTGGTGTACCAGCTGTACTTAAAGGGAAGCTATTTTTGAAAATTCTACTGAGGCCACAGGGTTGCAATATACTAGTTTTCAAAAGTTGTGAGGATGAGAAACAAAACAAATTTAAACAACAATACAAATACATAATTTAAGATAACCAAGTTGCTTTAAAAGTATGATTTATTTAATTTAAAATAAGTCAAATTATATTTTAATGATCGAAATCTCACCCTTCTCTTGAAGGTTGCTTTCTGTTGTATTTTTTTAAGGGATGAATTGACAGTAAGACTGGGAGGGTCTCCATCTCATTTGGGATTATAGATGAGATGGGATTATAGGGTCACATATTGTGTCAGCAGACCAACACAGCAGCTGAAAATATTGCAGGAGCAGACAGGGAGAAAAGGAAAGAAAATCCCTCATGGACCTTCTTTTCCATCTCATCGCGAATACTTTCTGATTCTGTTATCACCTAGCAACCTGTAATTAGGAAGATGTTGTCCTGAAGAACAATCGACACTGTGATTCGCCAATTGCTCTCGGGAGTGGGGGGAATGGCACAACCTTCTGGTTAGCGTGTTGCAGGAATGACTTCCTTATCCAAATGAAAGTCTCCATTTAAAATGAGGAACAGCCTTCATTACTGATTGCACTGTGCGGTGTTAATAAATAGAATAAATGAGCTGTTGAAATGTTGCATGATTTTACCGCCAGGAAGACACTCATTTCATTTTGTTGGAATGCAGCTTATGCTTTTGTCCTGAAGGCAGCGCTTGTAAAGTAAAATCACTTCCTCCCTAGTGCGCCAGTATCCGAATGTTCTTCTAAATGCACGACCCACACTGGAATTTTTCAACAGCGCTTCTCTCCCTCTCCTCGAAGGAGATGTCAGAGGAGAGCAGCACAGGACCGGGCTGTTAATAATTCAGCACCAGGGAAGAGGAAGAAAAAAAAAAACTTTGCACAGCCTAGAGCAAGGAAAAACTCCAGAAATATAATCCTTTCATCTCAGTGAGATCACAAGGTGTGAGTTTGGGTTCAGCTAACTGAATGTTTTAGAGGTTGATTCATACACAGAGATCATGCAAAGCAATTGGCCTCCAAACTAACCTTGACTTCATGGTGAAAATGCTCCCCTCAAACAGGTTAATGCTTTAGGCTTTACACCAGTGTAAGAAACAGCTGCCCATTGGGTTTATAAGGGCTGGTAAGTGCACCTCTTGAACCCTGAGTATGTAAACCAACCTGCCAAGCTGAAGACTTTCTGAGTCTGCGGCCACAGGTTTTATAAGGCTCTGATCTTGTGGTCGTTGCCTTTCCACATAGATGGTATAAAACATGTGCTTGTAGAAGGGGGGCCAGTGAAAGAGGGTAGGGTCAGCGTGGCCAGAAATTCCACAATAATCCTTGAAGCCGGCACTGCAGTTGGTCAGTGACATCAACCCAAAACCTGGCGTGTAATATGTTTTTTCATTTAGCAGGTGCAATGGAGAGATTCATCTCTCTCAAATGTCAACCCTTATCGATACCTTTATATCTCTAACCGCACCTGTTGGACACTCGACACGCCACCTGCTGGTCAGTGATCCTATTACAGTGTCTCTCAATACCAGGTCTGGTCCCTGAAGGTTTTCCAGCTTGTTTTTGGAAAATGTTTGTTGCTTGTCATAATTAGTCTTCCCTGCGCTGTCTTGACTGCAGAGAAACGGAAGCCAGTGCCTAAGGCTTTGAATCCCTCTGGGCCCCAATTAACAGAAACATATATTTCATGGGATGCTGTGCAGTGCGTTTCAGCTCATTTGAAAATAAACCAGCAAGAATTAAGCTCTCCTAATTTAAATAAGACTCATCTGAAGGGTCATGCAAATACCACGGCCACGCTGACAGCTTTTCCTTTGAAGAACACAGAGCTGGAGAAACTAGGGGTATTTAATATTTGAAATGTTTAGCAATATTGACTAAACGTTAAACCATTGTCAGAAATATGTTCAGTGCAGGCCAATTTATTTCATAATAAATATTCATCACCTTCTTTTCCGTACACAATTTAGTGCGCTACACATGCGTGTCTTCTACACAGATGCTGATACAGTCATTTATAAAATAGGCATGGAGGTTATCTGGTAACGGCTTTTCTTATTAGTCACAAACATTTCCACTCTGTTTGTAACTAATAGGAAAAAACCTTCAGGAAATGTAATGTAAAATAACCTACCTAACACACACGCTGCAGACAACGCTGGCAGTGCTCCACATCCTGGTATAGGTCTACCTTTGGAGCAATTACGAGACCATGGCCAACTATATTTCAACCAGCACTCACCCTCTGAGACTCTCAGACCTCCTGCCTTCCTCCCACTAGCACGGTATTCTGTTGATTGCTTCATTGATTGTTCTGCTCAAACCCACTTCTTTCTGCAGTGAATTCACAGTCCTACTAAATACTGAACAACAGCCTAGTATATCTAATCGATACAATTTTAAAACCCTCTGCTACAATAGTTCTGCTATATATATTTTTTTGGATAAGTGTATAGATCTCACATAAATCTATAAACACCTTAGAAATGAAGAGATGAATATTAATAACAGGAAAGATCAATGATAAAATAATAAAATGACGTTACATAACATAATTACTAATGTAAAACCTATAAGAAACTGAACATCAGTACAATTAGTAATACATATATATATATATATATATATATATATATATATATATATATATATATATATATATATATATATATATATACATACATACATACACACACACACACACATATATATATATATATCTATTTCAATCTCTGTGCAAGTATTGGCACTGAATGATAACCCCCATCCGCCATTTCAAATGTGCCATTTCTCTCCGCTGTTTGGTTTTGGTGCAGGGAGGCCCCTCCATCACACTTACCCCATTTTACCATAGATAAGTCCTCCTAATGGCTGTTCCCATTGCCCCCTTCTTTCTGGCTTCTTGGATGAGGCAGCCTGTCTAGTGTGCACCCTTACCTGACTCTGTCTGATCTCCGTTGAGTGACTCCCGATGTCCAGAACCCTCCTCTGCCCCGCCGCTCTCCTCGTCCCGCGGCTTGTCGTCTTTCATCTTCTTTCTGGTCATGTGACCGCGGAAGCTCGCCTGGATTTTTGCTGCGGCCTTGTTGGCCTCTGGGTCGTCCAGGGGAATGTCCATCACATCCTCTTCCTCTTGTTTATTGCAGTCCTCCTTAAGAACAAACAGAAAGGACGCGATTAGCGCAGCTTCTGTCGAGAGGGTGGGGGGAATGTACTGCAGGATGAATGTACTGGGAGTAAAAGAGATGAAAGGCTCTATTCTGGATTATCTGACAGAGAAGTGTGTCCCCCTGAGTTTACCGAGGAAGATACATCAAACAAAATGAGATAAGATAGACGGTAGCCAGGTACAGTTGATCTCATAAAAGTACTGCCTTTGTGCTTCCCTGTTGCTAGCTGGCTATCACTCTCATAAATCAGCTGCAGGCTATACGTTTAACTTCTACCCATGCTGGTGTGAAAGATCTCCCCTCCCTATAGCTGTACTGCTAAACTGTGCAATATTGTCACTGGTTTCATACCTAGATACCTCCTGGGTCAAGACTTCATTCTTTGTGGGTAAGACTTTTCCTCACTACTGGAACTATAGAGCCCTATTATGAAACACCGAAATGATGTCCTCTTATGGCTCCACCAGCCTTAAAACTACTCCATAAGAAACAGTTGGGAAATGCAGCGAACCTAAAGGAAGCTGGCCGTGACTGGAAGCTGAAATCATTATAGAAGAATGGCATTGGGGTCCCTTTGCTGTAGAACCCATTTTATTTTGTACAGTATACTGTGCTTGGGGTCTCATGGAGATATCAGCAGTTAAACTTGCAACAGAGGTGCTCAGCTTTCATGGAGATGCCTTCTACTATAGGGGATGAAGAGCAAATGCACACTGTAGTAGACTTGATGAGATTTACTAGGCTTCTGGTGCATATAGCCAAGTTTGCACCAGGGAAATGATAACTGAGGCAATGGCATTTAACTAAACAGCCAGATCAGCTAGACTTGACCTAAAATAGATACATCAGCCATGCTGCTTGCTGCTGTGCACCAGACTGGAAGTCTGTGTGTTTATGGGTATGGTAATCAAGCTCTGTATATCAGCCCTCCAGTGAGAATTTTCTTAAAAAGCGATGGCATCCAGACAGCAGCAGATTTGTTTAATTCACTTCTGCGCTCTAATTAGCTACCAATGCGACTCTTCGTTTGATGTGCTTTGGTATTTGCTGTGTTTTGCCATTAAGGTAATCTCTGTGCAGCCTGGGACCTGCTGTCGATTAAAGGGCTCTCAAAATGTGACAAGCCCACCTAAATGTTGTGTCACGCAATCCAGTACAGTGACCAGTTGTTCCAGATGTGTTGTACTGTATGATCTCCTGGATCCTTGGATATATTCTGTTCAGAAGCAACAGCTGCTGGGAGTCTGGGACGCAGCAGCTGTCAGCACACCTCAGTGAAGAAGAGGTCATGTTTTTTTTAAATCTGTAGGAAGGGGCAAGGGGTGGATTCTCTGGGGTAATCTAATCCAACTCTGTATACACTGCATCTTTTACACACAGAAGTAGCGTTCCTGTTAACACACAAGTTTCCTACCCCTCTTGAAACCTGACACGATGATGCATGTGAGCCAAATAGGAATGCATCTACTACTACTTGCAGCACAGGGAGGTTATAAACAGCATCCTCAATCTCTGTTTCCAGAGCTTTCTATTGAAGACAAAAATGCCTTCCTATAATAAATAGGAGAAAAAACAAATTCTTGGATACTACAAATTGGAACAGTGCACTGAAGAGTGAGACTGCGGGATATCTCAGTTGTTGGCAGGCTCTAAAGTGAGTGGGAGTGGAACCACCCACAGAAAACATATCTTCATTAGTTGCTTTTAGTCCATTTTTAATCCGCTGCCCAGATTTCTATATCTTATGTCTACAGACGTATGTAGACTTACAATGCTTTTTAAAGAAAATCAACCTACAGTGCAGGGGGAAAAAATTGCCTTTTTGTTTTCTTAAAAGACATTTATTTTAAATCACCTACTCCTACGGTATATAGAGACAAAAAAAAAAGTTTCATAACGCTTTTTTGAATGGTTCGACTGAGCTGATCCATGCAAACGCTACACGCAGTTACTCGTGTATTATCAGTTGAAGCCAATTAGTAACGCACGGCATTTCACAAAGGTCTCTATAATAATGCAAGGAATTAATCAACCCAACGAATCTTTAACCGCACAGAATCTTGGCGCACCCACTACGTCACGGGAATAGTTCATCTGAATCACCGTGTGAAGACGTCAATTAGAGTTGAGTCTTAAAGATTTAAACCGAATATGCAAGCGGGTTAGGAGCTTTGAGAACGCAATTTCAATTACAGCGCACCACACGCACGCACGCACGCACGCACGCACACACACACACACACACACATATATAAGCAAGCAAGGCAACATCAAAAATAAAACTATTTTATACCACCCAACTTTGTACAGTAGCCTCAATGCCATATTCATCAATGCATTAAATAAAGCAATGGAAACACCACACACGATTTTTTGTTTGTTAATCCTTGCTATTAGTTAAATATTGAATAACTATAGCCTTTGAGTTAAAGAATGCGTGGATACATAACCAACTCAACCACAGAAGCAAGGAAAATAACGAGAACATTAAAATTAGCAGCACTTCATGCAACACCAGTCAATAAACAATATCAGGTGGATGCAGTACACTAAAAAAAAAAGAAAACATTCAATGCATTTAAACCCTTGTTTAAGCAACTTCAAAAAGAAATCCAGGTACATTAGTACATTAAAAGAAAAGAAAAAAAGAATATAATTGTGTGTTGGAGTGAATAAAAGAGAAGCGTCCTACATACATTGCAGCAATCCATGCCGGATTATTTTTTCCTGTTTGTGTAAGGAGAATAGAATCTTGCAAAACGATCCTTTCGCAGGGATTTGAGAGTTGAAGTGGCAATCCTGCTGCTCGCTTCTTTGACAGCACAGTAAGATAGTGTTGCTTGCCGTTGCTGCGCTCGCTACCTGCTTCCACACGGCGCTCCTTCGGTGAGTTCTCTCTCTCTCTCTCTCTCTCTCTCTCTCTCTCTCTCTCTCTCTCTCTCTCTCTCTCTCTCTCTCTCTCACACACACACATATAATCTTCCTTCAGAAGCCAAAGCCAGCCTATCAGAGACCCTCACTCAACACAAGAAGACTTGTTTTTTTCTTTTTCGTTTTAATTAAAAAGAAATGTCCCTCATACTGGTATAATTGTACAATACATAGATAACATATACAACCCGACCCTACAAATTTATTAGATTTATGGAACATTTGTTTCCACTTTTCTTTTGAATTTAAATGCGTTCTGAGAGAATGCATGCACATATAAAATGCATTCATTTTAATGACTGCATACCCCTGCCTTTTAGTTGCATTGAAGATGCATGCAATGCAATTAGCAGATCTAAGCATGAAGAGCTTGTCTAGTCCTTGGTCTCTCAGATGGTGTACAGAAACCCATTCCTTTTGGTCTGATAGCATTCAAAATGTTACATTGCCTCCAGAACTATATCTAAGCTGAGACATGTGCAAACTAGCATCTCCTTCTCTCAGCTGTCCCAGTCCTGTCCCAGGTCACCCCTGTTGTGGATTGCTGTCTTTGAGACCCGACCTCAGACCTTGCAGGTACCTATTGGTGTCCCATTATAGTTTTTCACGAAATATATATCTAAAGTATGTTCCTATAGTTTTTTTTGTCTCAACCCTAAAATTGTAGGTGATGCAAAACCTTTGTCCATAGCTGTACACAGTTATCAGAAAGCGGTTTTTGTTGGCATTCTGGTTTATTTACGTTCCCAAACGTTTCCATCCTCATTGAAACCTGCCTGACCAAATTAAAGGGTCATTAATGACATGTTCATATTGTGGAGCCTAGAATAAATAAATAAAACACCAGGCAGCTGAACTGTGCTGTGCCAAACTGTATGACGGATAAATGTGAGATTCCAGAATAGCAAGAAGAAAAAGAAAAAAAAAACCTGACCTACTTACAAACACTGCAGTAAAAGTGTGAAGTGTTTGCCTGGAGTGACTATCATATAATTGTTAAAACGCGAACAGAAAATTAATTATACAAGTTTAATGAAAGATTAACAGACGGTGAGGGATAAATCCAATTTAACCACAGAGGATCAACCTTTAAATGTGTTAATAAACCTAGCCTTCCCTGGGGTGTTGCATCCTTGTGACAATATTAGCATGCCAACATGAATGAAATATTTACATAACCTAACATTTCCATTACCCAAGATCAAATACCATATGAGCTGCAACACAATGTCTGTAAGGATGCTGCCCAAAAGCATTGTGCCCAGGCTAGCAGAACGTTAAGGTTTAGATATGGGATGCCGACCTCTGAGATTTGCGGCGTTAGACTTGGGGGGGGGGGGTCTCTGGAGGCTTCCCATCCCACTATCCTTTCTAAACATATCCATTCCAACAGTGTTTATATTTGTATTTTGTCTGAAGCATTAACATTTCAAACTCACTGTGTCCTTTTCCCACTTCGAATCGTCCTAGCTGTCTCAGCACCTCAAACACCTGCTTCAAAAGGCAAAGCCCTTTGAGAATGCATATGGTAATACTGCTTGGCATATTAAGATTACAAGTCAGCCGACAGCAAAGGCCATCGGTTTAAGAGACCCCTTGCTCAGCACGCCCTGAACTTTCTAGCAATGCAACGGTTTCTCTCTGCTAAACAGTTTTAAAGAGTTTCATAAGAAATAAAATGAACTTGTAAATTCAGGTCATTTTTAAGAACCCACAGTAAGAGTACTGTGCTTGATGCTGCGGTCTCTCTGTGTATATTCCAGCCTACTCTGAGAGGTTTGCTAGCACCGAACTTCACTTCTTACTCCAAGACAACTCGGATGACATGTGCTTGCACTGGCGGCTTCAATTAGTGTTAGTTTCAATGCAAATGTGAGCTTAAAAATGCATTGAGAAAAAAAAAAATCACACCCCTGATTTATATGTGAAAACTATGAAAGCTTCCTGCTGGAATTCAAGCTGCATGCCAGGTTAGGTGAAGACAAGTGCATTTAAAGTGGTGGCTGCTAAAAAAAAGAATCCATACATTGTACCTGCATACACCTCTATTTGCCAAACAGGGCTTAAATGTGCAGGTTTGAAAGAAACACATATTTCCATTTTAAACTATGATCTTGGGTACTTGCTGCTTCAGCCATTATTACTAACTGTCTGTAACTTTTTCAACCCTCGGGGAAACAGTTTTCCACTGAGCCTCAACTTCAGTCAATATTACTATATTATATACCTGTGTATGTTTGTAACAAAGAAATATATTACATTACCAAAAAGAAAATTGCCAAGAAATGAATATGTGTTTCTATTGGATTATATATATTAAAAAAACTGACAGAAGCACGGCAAATAAAGAAAAGCAAAGCTATATTGCACATTCAGTGCTATTATTTCAACATCCCACAGAATTAATATTTGCTCTTGTCAATACCAGCGCTCTGTTTCAGAGTCCTATATTGACATCACTTTAAAAGCTGCATTTCCGTCCCTCTCTGCCAGTGTGTTCGGTAAGGAAAACGCTCAATGCGAAGGTAGCTCAGTCCACCAGACAAACGTGTGGGCTAGTGCCTCCGATTACACTGGCTGAAACTCAAAATGATCTCTACTTTTATAAGGGCTACTCTGCACTGTGTCCTTTTGTATCGACCACAGATGTGTTCATACTATCTGCATACGGGCTGCAATTACATCACCTGTGTGAGAAGGAGATGGAGAGCCGAAATCTCTATCCTACCTCTCTCCCCACCTTCTCGTGCGGACAAACCAAGATTAACGTTAAGAAAATCCCCACTGACTGCATTTTCATGTATGGAATATATCACTGCCTTCCTTCTCAATATTAACATCAACATTGTATTGTGCTGCAGTAAAGATTCATTTCAGACATTCACAGCTCATCCACCCCCATTCAATAAACTAGGTGCAGTCTTTATTCCAGAGGGAGCAGATTCATCCTACCACTCGTGGGCAATAAAAAATAATTTAATTGGAACAAGGCTTTTTTTTTTCTGTACCGTACTGTAGCTAGACTGTGTTTTTGATGTATTATTCATTAGATTTCCTCGGTACTGTAACTCAAAATCAAAAAAAAGAATCTGGTGAATGTCAGATTTTTTTCTACAACTACTTCTTGCCCCACAAGAATCTGACATTTTTGAGAAACCTTATGAACTCTAAACAGCGTGTGCTTCCTGTAAAATGCTAATAGTTAAAACAAAAACAAAAAAACTACTTTTTTAAAATAAATAAATACAATGGAATGTCATTAAAACATCTTCCTGCTGCATCTACAAGCAGGAGTATGTCTATTTTATGTAATAGAAAACAGCTTTCAAAGAGGGAGTATAGCTGAAAATACATGAAGGGTATGTAAACAAACTGGACTGTCAAGTTTTCCACCCAAGTGTACCCATTTTAGTAAAACCGAACATGATTCTGGGACAGTGCATCTTTTCCTAAGAGATGGGTTCACTGTTACAGAACCCCTGCATAGTACATCTTGAAATAGTACCCCTGCATAGTACATCATGCTTTACATTATTCATTCTATACCTGCAATGCACATTTCCTTATGCTTGATAATTACTGAAGTATGTTTAAAACTCACTATGCTTTTACATGCTTACTTATTAGAGATTCACTGGTCCACTGCACTTGTCCCATTGCTCAGATAGGATTTCTTTTTGAGAATCAAAGTTCTGTGAAACGCTGTAGTTGATCACAACTAAATCTAATTACCCTTAAATGACTTGAACAGTCTCGCTACTGTAAGCAGCTGATTTAAAATGATAATATGGGTTTCGAGGGAGCGTTGAGGAGCATTCCCTGATTCGATGTGATTTTATTGTGAGATGCATTACCATAAGAAAGAGGTCTCTGTGTGCCTTTGTTTAATTGTGACAGCTTGCTGTTTGGCTTACTAGCTCTCGCACTGTAAGTGTGGGTGTATCTCCCAAACAAGCCACTGAGGAAAACAGCTTACTGCTCCACACCACATCCAAGTCGTTCTATATTACCCTTGTTAAATCCACTGAAAAGATGTTTCAACTCATCAGTGACATCCTCATATATATGCTAATGCATAACAGATTGATGCCAGCACAGTTTAACTGCTGTTCTGGATATTTCCCTGCCCTGCACCTAATTCCAAACTGGAGTTTGGCTTAATCCAAAATTTGTAGGACCAAACTATCGTTAACTCGTTTAAGCAGATCTGCCAAGTGCTGTATTTATATTTCCTTGTTCAAATTTGCAGCAACAAACCAAGAGGTGGCTTAGCAACTGCAGATCCATTGATTAATGAGCATCGTGTGTCACTGGTAAGCTACCCAGAATAGCAGCTGCTCTGACCCTGTGAAACACACAGCTACTATTTGTAGAAAGGACAGAGCACGGGGCTACCCGCTTGCAAGGAGACGGTGCTCTACATCCTCAGAACGTCCATGCTTTAGAGTGGTGCTAAAGTAGCACAAACTACAATAAAGGAGCCTGCACCAATGTCTACTGTCAAGACTGACTAATCTTTCCCGGTTCAGTAATAACACGAAGAACTGGCTCAGTAGCACTTTTAGAAGGTACAGTTTGATTATTCCCGGAAGGAAATGTTATATTTAAAATGTGTTACATAAGGAATTGCAAATCAAGCTAGATATAGCCTAAATGGTGGTGTAGCGATTTTTGATTTGCATAACCTTGGTGAACACATTTGAATTAGCTCAGTGTTGATATAGAATTCTGCAGCTGTTTACATCAAATGAATACTCGCCATCCTCTTTTTTCCAACAAACTCTCCCTTAGAAAGACCAGAGACCCCGGTCCTCATTATTGCAGACTTACACACTTCTAAGCATCAACTGAATCTTTAATGTAAAAGCCTGCATGTACCAGACTCCATTTATTAACTTATTTACAGTATCATTGAATGCTTTTAGTTGTAATTTGAATACGAGTGGAGTGACTTTTCCACAAACATCAGCCTGGGTTCGTATATTTTTGTGCATTCTCTGATCAGACAACTGACAAACTGCATCGCAACACTAGAGTAGTAAAATGTCACTTTTAATTACAAAAGGGGTTGGCATAACTAAACCTGAACAGAAAATGGTTGGTTTATCTTCATTTCTTTTAAACAGTGAGAGAAAACAATCTACATGTTTTTTTCCATTTGCTGCCCTGCTAGGTAATGTATCCTAGCAACTCAGCACCATCAGACCTCAAGGCAAACTGTATTTAATTGAATTAATCTTGCGTTTCCTAGTGTGGCTTATCAACCAGAGTCTGAGATCTCTTTACTTTAAAAAAGTTTGATGCCCTACAGGACTTTGTTGAGTTCACCCTATTGTGCACTGCAAAACGCTCCAGATTTGAGAAAACCCAACTAAATCATTGGCCATTTACCCAGTACGAGTGTCCAGCACGATACACACAACCATGAATTATTATTACTTGTTATTACTTGTTTATTTAGCAGACGCCTTTATCCAAGGCGACTTACAGAGACTAGGGTGTGTGAACTATGCATCAGCTGCAGAGTCACTTACAATTACGTCTCACCCGAAAGACGGAGCACAAGGAGGTTAAGTGACTTGCTCAGGGTCACACAATGAGTCAGTGGCTGAGGTGGGATTTGAACCAGGGACCTCCTGGTTACAAGCCCTTTTCTTTAACCACTGGACCACACAGCCTCCCTGTTTGACAATGCTCTGCAAGAGAAGCATACTGTGCTGCATAGAGTGGGGGAGAAAAGTAAAATCATTCAAGCATGTATTGTTGTAAACAAGCTTTAAAAAGGATTACTCTTTGGGCTGCCTAATTAAGGGCCCTACATGCTGGCTTAATTAACTGGCTGCTCCACTTGGCTGGGTGATCCTTTTTAAATGACCCTGGCTGGCATGCAGCATGTGGGGACATTTCTCAGCAAACCCCAATGGGAAGGATGGATTGGTCGTGTGGTGTAAGAGACCCCCCCCCCTCAAGTCCAATCCCCATGAACACCAACTCAGTTCTGCAATGGCCAATTAGCAGAGCGGGCACGAGGGGGGGGAGTAAATGTTAATGGATTCATACTGGGAGGGGGGTGCGGTGGGGCAGGAAGAGTTTTCCAAGCTGTTATACTTAAACACTAAATAGAACATTCTTCTTCTTCTTCTTCTTCTTCTTCTTCTTCTTCTTCTTCTGTAAGTGGCTTTGTGACTTGAAGTTGTGAAATGACATTGTCATGCTGGGATATAAGCATACTTGATGAACAACACACACAGTATTGTAGTGATGATAAGATTGCCCTTTTTAAAAGCTATTTTTTGACAAGAACTACAAGTTTTAGTAGTTGTCCATAATAACATAAATATAGATATTTATGATATTATAAATATAAATATAGATATTTATGAGGCTCCCTTGAGAAAGATATGTACAACATATCGAAACGTTGGGCAGCTGGCTCTTTGAGCTAATATATATATATATATATATATATATATATATATATATATATATATATATATATATATATATATATATATATATATATATACATATATAATTTTATTTTGCAATACAGTATCTTCATATGTAAAACAACATTTCTATGTGGTACAACACAAGAATGATAGTTAAATATGCAGAACTACAAGACATGTGTCAAAAGTGTTGCATCCCCCTCTAGAATTAACTCATTGTGCTTCATAAAGTCGAATGAAACCTGCTGAATAATGTTATGTTAACATATTGAATTACATACCGCTTTGTATTTTTCTATATACTTAACGGAAACCTGACAAAAATTTAAAAATGTGACATTTTGAAATCGAACATGAAGTACTGTACTACTATCATGGCTTCCGGTAGACTTTTGCAATATAATTTTTTAGTTTCTTTGACTGCACAATATTAAATGATGTTAAATTATGTTCATATACATTTTTATTTTAACTATGTCTGAATCCTAAAATTCCAGGTGATGCAAAACTTGTGGCCATAGCTTATTATAACTGACCAGTAAGGCTTTTTATAACTGAACAGTAAGGATTATTATAACTTTCCTCCCCTCTACCTCAGACATTCAGTCACACCACTCTTGTGCTCCAGAAAGCAGAGCAGGGAGTCTATAAGGTTCTGTTGGTTTCTATGGCAATATCCTCCAGTGAATGTTCCTACCCCCCCCCCCTCTTCCTGCAGGTGCCACAGGGACAGGAATGCATCCTCTTAATGGAGCTATTTCTGGATATCGTCAATCAGACTCCACCTGGGGTTGTGGGAGACTGGGAGAGTGATGCTGCCTAATTGGTTACCTGGCAATCGCGCCTGTCTTCATGAGAACCTAAGAAGGTTATACAGCACAGCACTCACCCTAGGGACGGATGAATTCTTCAAATCTGAGAATATGCAAAATACCTTACATAGACTACGCATATAAGAACACAAGAACATAAGAACACTTAGGAACGAGAGGAGGCCATTCAGCCCATCGAATCTCATGCGGTTCCTAGTAGCTGAATGATCTTAGAGGATCCAAGTGTTTCTGCCTCAACAACAAGACAGGTAGCCCATTCCATACCCCCACCACTGTGAAGAAGTGCCTCCTTCCCTTTGTCCGAAATCTATCTGCACTTCATTTCCAACTGTGTCCTCTGGTCCTGGTATCTGTACCGAGCTTAAAGTAAGGGTTTGGGTTATCTCAACGCTTTTTAAGATTTTAAATACAAACCTATCCCCCTGATTTGGGTTCCATCCCAAATATTCATTCCTTTCAGCCTTTCTTTGTAGCTCAGTCCTTTAAGCCCTGTGATTAGTCTGTTTGCTCTTCTCTGGACTCACTCCAGGGCCACAATGTCTCTTTAGTGTGGTGGTGACCAGATTTGGACACAGTAAGGACGCATATATTCTAAGATGCATTGGCTTGAAGGTGAGCGTCCAATTTTCAGAAAATGTCAAAGTTTTCTCTTGAAAGCCATTGACTTAACAAATAAATGCACAGAACCTACCTTGAATTTAATCCTGAAACAAAATCAGATGGACGTGGGAAATGTCTACCAGATAAAAGGGACCTGTATCTGTTTAAGTAGTGACAGGCAAGTGATTCAGTAAAGAATGCATTCCAGAACGCTGCATGCATCAGACTGGGTAATAACAGTTGTTGTGCTTGTGTTTCTATGGCTTTAAGATGAAGTGCAGGAATCGGCTTTCCAATGTAAGGTCAGCACACACCAAGATCTAACCTACAGACAGACACAGCAAAGAGTGCATTCATCTGGTCCACATGAACAGAAATTAGCTTCACTTGAACAGCTGGATTTGTATGCCTCTTTGATATGAAAGGTTACAGTACCTTTTACGAAAATAGATTCCAGGCAAAAAATACCCAAGCTGCATCCCAAAGCATCCTGCTACAAGGTTACCCTTGTCTTATTTTTCACTTTTGTAACCCAGTTTTAAATCGGAACAGGAGGTGGCTTACATTGTTTTAATGTCAGTGGGCTAGCAGTTTGGAGCTTGCATTAAATAAGCTAAGAGGAGACCCCTAATCGAGATATCTAAAGGTCATTTTTTTTTTTTTTTTTTTTTTAGAGTAAGGAACACCTGATTTATTTACAGTTTCATTGTGGGGACAAGTTACAGTGTCAGTGATCTTGTATCACCTCAATCCACTCAGAGCTGAGGCTGTGAAGAATCAAGAGACGACGAAACTCATTTAATTAAAACCTGATTTTAAAATACCTTGAAATAAAAATAAATGCTTTTCTGTATACCATTTAACAAGACTCTCTGTGCCTGGATGTCTTCAATCAAACCGCACTGGGGACTAAAATGCATGATGTTGATCAGCAAGAGGTAAACCTGGGTCTTACTCTTTATTTAGTGTAAGGGGTTGGGACTCATATAAACCTGATAGAATTGATAGGAAGGATAGTTATTATTGTTTCCTGTCTTTTGATATCCCAGCAGCTGCAGTGTTCTTGCCATAGGCAAACTCAATCAAAATGATCCCCTGTTCCATGACGCTATCAACTTGCAGCCTTAACAAAAATACTGCATTCACTAACAACGGACTAGCAATCACATGCCCTTCAAGGAAACTGGCTTGAATATCACCATAGAACAGGGAATTCAACAGATCACATAGCGTCTCTTTGTTATTAAGAACCACGTTTTGAAGCTCCACATCATGTCAGGATACAGTATTTGAATTGAGTGCGTCTCTTTAAGCATCTAAAGAACATATTGCCCCGAATTCTCTATTGAATTACATTCTTGTACTTGCGTCCTAGCCATTCATTATACAACGTGTAGCATGGTATATATATAGCGTTTCGGGATTTCAAACTAAAAAGCTTGGAAATAAAGCCCACAAATAGACATTAACATGTAACACAGCACACCATGCAGACAGAAAGAAGAGACACAGCAACACAATGTTTTCAAAAGTTGTTCATTTATACCTCCACCATTTGTTCAAAGGTGATTAAAAAGAGTGAAGCCCAGTTATGCTGAATAAATCACATTATTTTACAAGGCAGCCACACTGGATCAAGCAATACAATATTGTAACAAGCACTGAAAAACCCATAGAAAAACCTGCAATGTATAGCCCACACTGCTGTGTACACAGGCTGCTCCTCGCATGACTGGTTTATTTGTTCCCTGGCATTATTCTGCAATCTATAAAGCTGGATCTCTGTATTGAAAGTCATGTCGTAATAACTGAGGAACCTAAAACACTTTACAGACTGGTCATCAGTGGCACATGGTGGCCCTACATTGTGTTTAGCAGGTTGTTCTGTGTTTTATCCAACCCCTGTACAGTACATTAAAAACTTTAAATTCAGTGATGGAAACACATTTTGCATAGCAGTTTGATCCATTCCTGGTTTTACTATGAGTTTAGTAAGACACACGTGAGCTTGTTACCGATACACTAGGGCTAATAAAACCTGGAATGGGTGAAACTGCTATGCAATAGGAGTCTCTATCCCTGAAATTCTAGAGAAGATTACCTTCAAAAGAATACTCTTTCAGCTGTTACTATTTGCAAAACCTGGCTGGAATTTAGTAGATTAAAAAAAAAAAAAAAAACTTAAATTGGCAGATTCATGACCATTTTATGAAGGTATAAAAAGTGTACATTTCTCACATAAATCAATTAAAACATTAGTTCTAGAAGATAAATGTAATAAATACATAGATTTGTACTCAGTAATTATATTATATAGAAGTCATTATCATTTTATTTTGCTCTGTGATGTAACTTTAGTATGTTTTATTTAACATGATTTTTGTATAGCAAACAGCTTCACCCAGTGGTCAATTGTTGTAACTGTGGTGAATGTCAAAGGGTTAATCAAATCTGAATTCGCTGCATGAACAATGCCAGTTCATCACAGATATGGCTACATCTCCAATTGTTATTTGGTTCAAAAAGAATAGAAATGCCTTAGTAACATTAATAATATATATATATATATATATATATATATATATATATATATATATATATATATATATATATATATATATATATTTTCATATTAGATAAAGTTTATGCTTAAGAACCTGATTGTTGAATTTGTCTTCTGTATTATTCAAGCTGAAATCGACCTGTTTAATGAAGTATGAATCATCTGACTGTAATCAAACTCCAATTTACAATCAAACAATGACATGCAGTAATGATTCATTTAATTAAAGCTGCAGTGTTCCCTCTTTATAATCAGTTTTAATCCTAGCCACGCATGACTTTTGATTTATTTAGATGCAACCAATTACACATGACATGATCAGCTAGTGATTTTATCCCACTTGGTAACCCATCTAAAGTGTATATTTGCATAGCAATGTTGCAGTTTGCAAGCTTTTCCAATAGTTACTATACATTTAACATAGTTTACCATGGCATGCAATGCTTTTAGACTTGCTTTACCATGCCTCTCTGGGCTATGCTATGCTTTTACTATGGAAAACATTTCAAAGGGATAGTACTGCTCCATACTTGACCTATTTGTAAACTACATACTTATTTGTTAAATATAAATGTCCACTGGGAACAGAACTATGTCACCTAGGGACACTGCACCTTTAAATAAAGTGACAGGCATTTGTTCACACAATTACAAACAGAGCAAGGGAAGGAGATGGCTTCACTTCTGCACGCTGCAGTATTTAGATGACAGTTTTCATTTGATTCTCTCATGTTAAACAATCATGGCCAGGAATAGAAACTCAATAATTTACTCTACCGTATTGTCAATGTCAGCTTCAGTATTCTCCTTTTCTTCTGCCTCTCGTTCATGTCCTACTTCCTCGGCTTTGTCTACAGATCCTTCATTCCCAGCCTTATCTTCAGACTGGGCTGCTTCTGTTTGCTCGGCTGGGCCCTCTGTTTCTTCCTCCTCTTCCTCATGTAGTTCTTTGCCGTCATTCTTGCTTTCGTCTGCTTCACCTTCCAACCTTTGTGCCTGAGCTTCTTCTACAGGTTCCTCAGCCGTATCTTCTGACCGGATTTCGGTCTCCTCAGCAGGGACTTCATTTCGTTCTACGGGTTCCTCAGCCTTATCTCCTGACTGAATTTTGGTCTCCTCAGCAGGGACCTCAGTTTGCTCTATGGGTTCCTCAGCCTTATCTTCTGACCGGATTTCGGTCTCCTCAGCAGGGACCTCAGTTTGCTTTACGGGTTCCTCAGCCTTATCTTCTGACTGGATTTTGGTCTCCTCAGCAGGGACCTCAGTTTGCTCTATGGGTTCCTCAGCCTTATCTTCTGACCGGATTTCGGTCTCCTCAACTGGGACCTCAGTTTGTTCCTCCTGAAGGTTTTTTTCAATGTTCTCGCTTTCTGCTTCTCTTATTTCCTCCTCAGTCTCAGCCTTGTAATCTGACTGGTCTTCTGTTTCCTCAGCTGGGGCCTCCTCAGTCTCAAGGCTTATTCTCACTGTACCCCTCCCATCGGGGTCCTCTTTCTCCTGCTTTACATCCTGATCTCCAGCTTCCTCCTCAGAATCTTTCACTACTTCTTTTACTTCCTCCTTTTCTGCACTTTCATTCTGAGCTTTAGCATCAACAGTGGCTTCTTCCTCTGTCTTGAGTTGTGTCTCTGTTGTTTCATTCTCACTAACCTCTACTTCACTGTGTTGCTCTGCCTGGTCTATTGGTTGAGTTTCATCTACAGGGGCTGCAGAACTTACTTCTTCCTGCAGGTCCTCCATCACTGGTCAAGCTTCTATCTCTGGTTCAGCTTCCATGGTGGTTTCAGCTTGTTGCCCCTGGTCTTCTTCTGCCTTAGCTTCATTCACAGTAGCAGCAGGATCAGCTTCTGCTTGGACCATCGATTCTTCTGAAGGCTGGTCACCAGTTTGAACTTTCCTTGGGGTCTTGTGATCTTCAGTTGCATGGTCTCCTTCCTCAATCACACTTTCCCCTGCACCAGTTGCAGCCTCTTCTTTTGCTGCTGATTCCAAAGTTTCTTGAGCTGAACCTTCTGGTTCAGTAACTGGATGAGTTTGCAGTTCCTCACCACAAATGTCCTTGTCTGCGACGCCGGCGGGTAAAAGTTCATGGGATGGCTCCTGTCCCAGTTCAGTTGCACAGACATCTCTGTTTGCTGGATCACCAGCTTCTCCAACTCCCATCAGATCGATATCCAGTTCATCAGCACAGATGTTGAGGTTTGCAGTGCTGGTTGTTGCTACACAAGCTGCTTCTATTAATTCAGTGCCACAGATGTCAACAGGCTCCTTATCTTTACTTGATGTGTCTCTGAATAAAGATGAGAAAAAAAAAATTAGCTATGCCTATTTATTAAGAAGGATTCTTGGTGCATTTATTTTACTTTGCAGAGAAATACTAAATTCAAATTTAAATATTAAATTATAAGCAATACAAAGCTGAATTTTATCTTTAATTGATGCTTTATTACAAGAGAGTGGAAAACATCCCAATCCCAATAATGAATGAACTGGCATGTAAGCCAGTTTTATAACCAGTTTTATAACTGGCATGTTGTCCCTATTTGGGGAAAAAGGCTTTGATTCTGTGTTTTTTCAGAACCTCTGAAATATGAAACCCAAGTGAAAACCCTGCTGTTAGGGTGACCTTATCTACAACCCCCCTGTGTATTCTGGGAGCTTCGTTGCATTCATTGTGTGATTATGACTAATATCCCAGCTCCCTGCTAAAGCAGGACACATAAATCTTTACACATCGAAAATGCCCGTGCTTTAGCAGAAACAATTGCAAGTGAATTTTGGTGGCATAACAATCAACGGATTTGCTTGTGTTTGTTAGCGTTGTTGAATGCAAAGTGATCTGATTAGATAATGACGTATAGTCTTGTTTGTCACAATGTTGGTTAACCACAAATGCAACAGTACTTTCCATGTTAATATTACACAGGGGTGTTCAGTTTGAGTTTGCAGCGCCTGTCTATAACACATTTGCATATCTACTGGTATGTATCTTTCTAACAATAGTACTACTGTATAGAATTAAATGCAATTTTCCTCAACATAACACACTGTCCTCCACTATACATACAGTATAAATCAATGTAATGATGAGAGCACTTGGGGTACAGTATTTGAGGAATCCCAATTTACACAGCATTGTATCATACATTTATACTGGAATCCCCATTGCTAATACCCATTGCATTCTAAATGTATTATTTTGTTTGTTTGTTTGTTTGTTTGTTTATTATGGCGTAATGTATTATGTTAAACTTTATTATTGATAACAACAAGGTACATACTTTCCTTGAGGGTTATACAAGCAATGGTGTTACTGCATTGTGAGGGTGTCACTTAATGTCACTCACAAAACATGGCACAGTGACTATTGTTTTATATAGAGTGGATTGTGTTGCATCATAAGTTTTATCACAATTGGAAGAAGATACAGGTGCCTCAACTATATCCCTGTAGCTGGATACTGATATCTGTGCACTTTAACATCATTTCCCTTAGTAAATATGAACTGATTGTGTTTCGTTCAACATATTTACACAGCAGCTACCAGAACATCCTTGACAGTCTTTTTCTCTTGGGAACAATGATGGTGTCTCATTAAAAAAAGGTTTATCACTGTTATTAGTTTGTCGTTTCCAAAGAGGCATCCTAAATAATACAATGTCAAAGTTGGTTGTGTCACCAGACATACACAAACACACGTTTTCAGGTCTGATTCAAATCTTTAACCAAAAGTAGTTAAATTGTCACTGGTTCACAGCAGAACTGCATAATAGTTTCCCAGCTGAAAAGATTTTCATATGCTTTTATTTGTAAATTATTGTTCAAAGGTGCAGGTGCCGACTATACTGATCTAAACAACACAAACAAACAAATAAAAACTGTAACAATCGGCCTGACTTTCAAGGACCTGAACCAGGCTTACATTCTTAATTAAATAACTTAAGATCGCATGCTGAGGGTCTATGATTACAGAGTTTGCCCCTCATGTTTTTTAAATCTAATTTCTGTAAATGCTTTAGCTGCAATGTCATTGACACAACTGTTCTAATCCTTTTGCATTTTAAAATGCAATTTATAACACTTTTTTTTACTTTAAAAACTCTATGACGATGCGCTAAGAAAAAAAAAATAAACAAAACAGATGCAACCTCCCTTAGTAACGGAGCCCTATTTGGAAGGACAGACTCCATTCATTTTAATAGCATATATCTAGACTAAAAAACAACACAGGGTATTTATTGAAGTGTTCTTTCCTGCTTCTTGACAGTTAATAAGTTTAAAATGTTTTACACATTTACAATTGTTGTGAAGCATGAAAATGGTGCTGAAACTAATGAAAGGTTTTTAAATGAATACACTTATATCTTAAGTCTGATGCTCAAGTGCATTCAAAACACACTATGCACTATGTAAGGATGATCTATTTTTATTAAGCGAATGCAAGTCTGCATGCTACCATGTCCCTCCCCCACACGCATACACCCCCACACATCCACATACAAAATCATACACCCATTCCCTGTCTCCAGTATTAATTAAATGAACTGAAGGCGCAGTCTTGAAGCAGCTACTGATGTTTGGAATTAGGGTAATATTTTTTTTATGTCCTCCTTCTGCTACTGAAGATGCAATTAATCATGCCTTATGCCACTGTGGTCTTGTGAGACTCAGAGAACTAAAGAATTGAAGGAGTCTTCATGGGCTTGTCTGTTAAATTCTGTGTTACTTATACATAAAACTTTTTATTATAAGGTAAGGGGTTTTTCTATGCTTAACACACACACACACACACACACACACACACACAAAAGTGCCACAGTACACAGCATCTCACTTTCCGATTGTGCTATACTGCTGCCCCAAGAGATGCCTCTGAATATGTCTACGCACTAAATCTGCACTGTTCTGACCTCAATTCATGAGCTACAGCATGCATGTACAGTGCACCAGTCCATCTAGTGCTCAAATGTTGCAACACTGAACTTTAACAGTTAGACACACCTTCATATAGATTTTTAAATACATAAATCATTTTGCCCAAAAGCCTCGAACACAAGCTTACATTTGGGTTTTCAAATGAAAATGAATATACTGTACTTTGGAAATACATACTTTGTCTCCAGGTGATCCTATAAAAATGTAGCCACACATTCCATACATTGCTAATAACCTTAGAGATTTTAGTACTTAAAGTATTTCTGGTTTGATTTTGTGTTCAAAGTATTAGACTGAAAATAATTTGTCAATATCATTTGTTGAATTTTATAACTACATTTTTCCTTGTCAAAAAGCTGTTCACACTGAGTAAATGCTTAGCATTCAACTAAAATAATATGTTTTGCCTTACAAACTAATACAAGCATGTATATCATTATATATGATGTTTATTATAAATATTGCACAGACTTATTACAATACAAAAATGAAATCTGTGCGTGTCCCTGTCCTGCTGCTGCACTCAAATCCTTCCTACAATGGCAGTGGTGGTGATGGCTCTTTGGCTGTCTGCTCTTGTCTGGCTGACATGTAGAAAACGCAACTCACTCATTCTCAGCTTTTGCCGATTTCTTCAACTTTTGCCGGACTGCATAACCTCTATAGGAAGACTGGATCTTTAAGATGGCTTCTTCTTTGTCAGGGCTGTCAAAATCCATTTGCTCCCCTGCCTTTGTGAAAAGAAAAATGGATTAAAACAAAACCCGACTGGCCCAATTGGTTTTCTACGAATGATAACTTAAATAGTAAAGTCAGAGAAAGAATTGACACAAAGTATTTGATGCCAGTCTTGTTGCAATTGAATATGCTTTTGCATACTATAGCTAACGATCAAGCAGCAACTGGTAATCTCAAATAGCAACCCTTCCATGGCAGGTTTGAAGTACATCCCAAAAACTGGGCAAGATCAAACACATCCAGCTTTTAAATGCATCTAGGAATTATACTTCAGTTTCATTAAACATGTGGTTTGTTAGGACTTTAAATAACACACATAAGATTTCAGCAACCATAATAACACTTTGTAATATATGATTATTCTCTGCTCCGGTTGTGACAATACTACTCCACCTAGTGGTTTAAATCTTAAATAGTTATTTTGAAGTAAATTAACCACAAGGATTGCTATGGCCACCATACATAAGGTGATTTAGTAATCCATGGTACGTATATGATGCTTCCTTAAAACTTGTGTGATTCTTACTTACCTCTCCACTTAGCAAATGTGAATCTGTCTTTAAAGGAAAACAAAAATAATGCAACATTAATGGAATGAACATGATGTAGATAAAGTGGCGATTTACTGTATGGTCGTCTTCAACATAAAAACCTAGTGACCTTAGCATAGCAACAATATATTATCCATACCCTTTGATTTTGTACCTAGGTTTTCTCTTAAGTAAATAAAGCTGAAATGGTTGACTCTTTAAATATATGTGACTTTTACTACCCTGTGTTCTATATGCTTCCCATCTGTTTCCAATCGCCTATCTAAGTCTCATAATATCAGCTCCTTCTCAAATATTTCTGTATCAGCAGAGGTAAGCTAGCTAATTATTACAATACAAATGCAATAACAACAATGGAGAGACACACCAAACTCAGTTAACACACTTGTATTTTATATTATACTCAAGACAGATAGACAGCTATAAAACAGAGATTGAAATAGATTATTTAGCTGGTAAATGGCGACCTGGCTTACTTTCAAATGCATAGGTCTGAATGATATTAACATTTACCTTAAATGCATGGTTATTGTAGAACCTGTCTTCAATTGCAGAACCCCATTCCACTGGATCTATGCCGCTTTCTAGAAAATAATAACTTTGATTTATTTTACCCCCCATAAACATGACACTAAATATTAGCAACTGGGCCATATCAAATAAATAAATCAATACAAGCACACAAAGGAACAATGTTAGCATGTACAATAAAGACCCATAGCCACCAACTATTAAAATGTTTTGTAAATAATTGTAGTGTCAATAAATGAATAAATAAATAGACGAATGAAGGAGTGCATGCTTACTCTCTCTCTCTCGGAGCAGTTTATTGAAGTACTGAGCCGCGAATGCGGGAATGTTTTTGGGTTGCTCCCTCAAGACCTCCCTGGCAAGCCCCTGCAGGACGTTCCCAAACCCCCGGGGAACGCGTAGCGATGTGTTTGAGAAAGGCACCGACATCCTCGCTGCTTACAGCACACGGGTTTCTAGTATGAAAAATAAACGTTTTGTTTTGTTTTGTTTACAGTTTATTGCAGCCTCCATATTCACATAATGATGACACCTGATTGGTTGAGACATTGAATGACATCTCTTGTGGATTGTATGTGATGAAAACGCAAGGTCTACATTTAGTGACCTACCTTCTACTAATTACTTACATCCTTAATACAGCGACATGAACTGACTTGGTGGAGCTGTTAAAGAACCAAACTGTTGTAACTATTTATTTATTTAGTACTATTGTTATTATTATCATTAATGTTTATAATAAATAAAATGTTGCATCCAAATAGCACTACGCGATCATTACATTATTAACTTTATATTTCCAAGTGCTATGCCCAGCATGCAATCAGCTATGTCGTGAATGTCCTAAATGATCTTCTCTATACTTTATCAGAGCAAATATGTGTATTTTATAACTGCATTACATGCTTCTGTTTTTGAAAGTCCGTTTTGTGTCTCTATTATATTGATGTTTTTTTTTTTACAGTCATAATGTTTCTTACCTTCTGTCTGGAAAGTAAGTTGCCGTTGCTGTTGGAGTCGTCTGCTGCTAGGTAACGAACTGACGCGCCTCCTTTCCACGGACACCAGTGAGGGACAAACTTCACGTAGCGAGCACCGTGTTGCTGTTGAGCTGGTACCCGTGTGTTCATCCGGTCTTTTTTCACGAGAGCAAGGTAAATGTTTTACAAACACAATGCACAATGTTATGGTAATAATACATAATTGTAAAATACATATAAATAACATTAAGAATTGTCTATTAAACTTCCAACTTTCTCTAAAATAGTTGAGAAGGTTTCCTATCCTAAACAGCAAACGTTAATTTTGTAAATAATAATAATAATAATAATAATAATAATAATAAAATCCCTGCTAAATAAATTGTCATGGTTGTAAATTAAGCCCCCAAAACGTGTGGAATTACCAATAAGTTAAGGTATATGTAGACAGGTAGGCCTGTACTGTCTGGGTACATTTGGCAGGTAATCTAGTTTCTATACTTTAATACTGATATACTTACATGTAGAACGGGGACGCATATATTTAAATAGTTTAAAAAAAAAAACTACACTTTTGTATAATTGTATAAATACATAATTTCAGTTCCATGTAAAGCATTCAGCAGCATGAACAAAAAATACCACAACCAATCCACACGTGATCAGGCTCTGTGTCTGAAACTGAGCAGAGCGTGTGTGCTGGGCTGTGCAGCACTGTAATGTGTGCTGGGCTGTGCTCCACTGTAATGTGTGCTGGGCTGTGCAGCACTGGCACTTTGCAAAGTCATATAGAAAGAGGAAGCACGCTTGTTTATAATTTGATCATGTTTAGAAAGTGGCTGGTGCTCATCACCCCCATCCTGACACATCCTCCTTACAGTTTCTATTCATGCAATCCTCTACCTGTAGTAATTGCTCAGAGGCGTGCTAAACAATGCAATCCCCTTTCTTAAGTCTTAGTAGTGTTATCAACATTATACAGCTTACTGAAAATACGTTGGTTCTGTGCATCCATATAGATATATTCTATATATCTCTTTGTCTATCACAGGCTAGATTAGTCTGTATAAAAGTAAGAGTGACTTTTGTTTTACTTCCTCTTCTGTGCACTAGATGATGGTGTTAATGCTTACTAATATACAGTTGTAGTCAAAAGTTTACATACCCCAGTAAAAGTTTTGCTTTTGTGGATGTCTACAGTTATTTATTTCACCTTTTTTTCTTTTTGCAAAACTCCAAAAATGCTAATTCCTCATCCACAAAAGCAAAACTTTTGCTACAAAAGTTTTTTCCTGTTGTTTGTTTTCAAGAAATTTCTAGAAATTATAAATTTCCATTGGGGTATGTAAGCCTTTGAGTACACTGTATACTTTGGCTTTGTAAACCTCTGGATGGTAAATATGTTTATTTGGGGTGTTCCCCTATGCGATAAGCTGCTTATCAAACAACAACTACAGTCAAATTCAAATAGAGAAACAGCAACAACAAGGGCAGAATGTATTTGAATCACATTTAATAAGAAGCCAGTTAAACACATCCACTATAGACCATATAGAGCATGCTTTACAATGAAGGATAAATAGGGTTATAAATATAATGTATTGCAAATAGGGACCTGCACAATTAAGGGGATTTATACAGGAAACTAGGGTAGAAGCAAGAATAAAACGGTTTCTACAGTGCAATTATAAGGAAATTTGAAGCAGGTACAAAAATATATAAATAGTAAGAGTGAAAGTAGTTGCTAATTCTTTTTTTCATTATTACAGTCCTGTTTTGAGATCATTTTTTTATTATGTATTTTAATTTTTTAATACAATTAGACATCCATTTTCTGTTAACCTAAAAAAAAAAAAAAACATGACTGTTTGGATAATTAAAAGAGGCCTCTGTGTAGCAAGCAACCCAGAAATCTAACTGTCCATAAGAGTCTCTTCTGTCTTGAAATATCCCTTATAAATGTTTTGACGGTATTTTTCCACTTTTGTCATGCTTTTCCCATGGTTATACAATGCCTTTCCCATAGTTTACCCTAGTTTGCAATGTTTTTTAATATGCTTTACCACACCTCGTTGGTCTTTACAATGCTTACCAATGCCATACCATGCTTTCACTGTGCTTTGTTACACTTTGCTATGCTTTCCCTGTGGGTCCAGTTGTACATCCACTGCTGGACCTCCTGAACAAACCTAGCTGTTTCCTCTGACTCATAATCGTATAATCTCCCATCTGACTTGACCTCTTTGCAACAGTAAATGCATGGTTTGCAATAAGATGGACATTTTGATAGCAGAACAACATAAACCAAATGTTGCTTTTGCTCTTCCCTATTCTTGTAAATGAACAACTAACTAAAAAAGAAATAGGGGATTTACAGTTCCATGAGAGTGGGTATTTCTAGAGATTTTAAATTTGACATCTGCTGTTATCTCCAGAAGGTGGGTAGAGGCACAGTAGTCACATCTGTCTTGATGAATTAAACACTTGAGAAGACTAGAGATAGCATTTACCTAAATACACTAAATGATCATATAAAGGGTATTCTCGGCTGTATTCAGCCTCCTGAGCACTGTATAAAACAGAGGCTTGCTGGAGTTTCTGTATGTGTGTTCATTTTGCTCCAAGGGCTTCTGATTGGATGGTGGTGCCTGGAGGGGATGTGGGTATGTAAATTGGACGCCCATTTTTCCTGGCTGGGTTCATGTTGGAGTCATATTGCATTGTTCAAGAGGCCTTCCCTTCACTGTATTTCCTGTACAGCAGTAAAGCTGACACAGTAATCACAAACAGGGGGTATGTAACCATTCTGACCGGGAAGGAACCTAAAAAAGGAAAAAGATTATCCATACAAAAAAAAAAAAATTCTAGAGGCTTTAACCTTGCTGCATTTCCTGCACAGCAGTAAACTGGTAGTTTTTGGTTTATTTCCACTTGCAGTCCGTTCTCAGTTCAAACTATCTCCACTGTCTCTCAGATCATTGCACTAAACCCATGGAATTCAACAGCTGATAGGAGATCCATTTTTCATCACTTACTTTCTGGGTTGACACGAACCTCCTGCTGCATGGTTCCAAATGCGTTGCTTGCTCGACACCAGTAAACCCCGCCGTCGCTCGCCTGCCCTTTCATTGTTGCAGTGCTGTTTGTTCCATTCCCCAGTATTGCGTTGCTTGTGTTAAACCACACGACCTGGGAAGCTGGCTCACTCTCCACAACACACAGCAGTTCCAGGTACGACCCAGGAGGGCAGTAGAGGGAGCGTCCCAACAGAGGCTGGAACCCATCACTGGGAGACAACCGGTGATAAACCAACTGGTTTAGTGGGGGATCTACAATGACAGAAAATAATGAGGATAAAACAACTCCATTCTCCTCTCACCATCATCCTGAACCTAAATGGACTGTAAACCCAATTCATAAACTTTTAACACTGTTACAAAATGCACAAGACCGCAATGAATTCATTGGCGCACTAATGATATTTAAATGTAAGCATGTCTTACTACGATAGCATGGAAAACCTTCAATATGGTGACCATTTCTGATGAAACTAGTTTGCGCCTGAATTATATTTGAATATATTAGCATTATCAAAACACCATGTAGTGCCATTATATTAGATGTCTATATGGCAAGGCTGTCATTTGTATTTAATTCGGTCCTAGGTTATTAAGAAAATCATTACAAAAGCAGTCTTTTCATAGTAATTTGTGATGCAGTGGTACTTACATTTTACACTCAAATGGACGTCTCTTGATATTGGCGTTTGGAGTGCTATGTGGGTCACGTTGCAGGTGAACACCATCGCCTGGTCTTTGGCTTTGGGGAAGAGCCGAAGATACCTATAGGCAGAGAAGGAGCCGTCTTTGTGTTTCTCAAGGTGGTCAGGTTTGTCACCCGAGCTCACCAGCGCCCCCTTGTGAAACCACTCGATGCCAGCGCTCGCGGGGTAAAATCCACGAGCGACACATCTTAGAGTAAACTGTGCACCTGCCACCACTTCTGCATGTTGATCAATGCTTACGGAAGGACGCACTGTAGGATGAGAAGTGTGAGAATCAGTGTGGTTGTTCGCGCCTGTGACTGGCTGACAGAAGTTGTATGGCTTTGGGATTAATTGGTTAGTTTGCTACTATCACTGCTGTACCCGCTTCACATAGAAAGTGTGATTGTGAAGGAAGTGCATGGCATGCAGTTGGTTGGATAGGTTACGAGTCTTTCTAAGCTTTCTGTTGTAGAACCAGGTCTAATAGTGTGGCTCAAATTACTTTCCCTTTTAAAGATATTTGTTAGTTTTGATTAGAATGAGAGATTTACATTGCAAACATTATGATTAAGACAATATTGCAGTATTACCCCCTGGTTCTTGCAGGATCAATTTTATTTTATAGATTATACTGTGGCACAGTTCAATGCTGGTAGCCTTTTTTTTGTTTCTTTTTTTATAAAGAAAAAAAGGGGATGTAGAAAATGATTTTGTACTTTACCGTAAACCTCCAGTCTAGTGCCTTCTCCTTCACTATCAATAGATTGTTTTGAAGATGGAATCTTAACTTCACAGTTATACCCTCCAGAATGGTTAAAACTGATATTTGGAATGTGTGTTGTCACAACGCATTCAGATACGTTATCCAGGAGAGCCGGGTGAAGCAGCACACAGGCAGCACTGCTCTTATCCAGGTACTGATTTTCTCCTTCTGGTTGTCTTTTGTACCATTTGCCATACACCCTGTCATCCCCGGTGTAGTTGAAAGAACAGTTCATTGAGACAGAATCCCCTTGCAAAACTGTGAGATGTGAGGGCTGAGAAATCTGCAGTTCATTGGCAAGGAGACCTAGAAAAATACAGTTTGGACATTTCAAGCCTTCTAATGTTCATCAAAATACTGCTGCCTGCTTGATTGCAACAGTCTGTCAAAAACACCCTTGAATTTATTTTTTTATTTTTTTGTGAGTTACAAAATGGTTTCGGTGGATGGCTCATAACTTCCTAAACAGCTCACGGAGTGAGGCAAGCAGGTTTCAAACAGGGAGGAACTCTAACGAGAGAAACATACACAGTGTGTCGATGCCATGATTTTCTATCCAAACCTTTAACCTGTGAGCTGCCTGCCACACTTCAGCAGTTGCCTTGGCTTCACAGGTAATGAAGTCTGTTAATTACTGTGTTGCCCGGCAGTGGATTGATAAAGGCCAAAGATAATCTACCATGTGTCATAAAACATCATTTAAAAAATGCAAACAGTGTTTTATTGACATTTTAAAACATACAGAAACAGAAGAGATCACATTTCATACTGTGATTAAAATGTATATTGGTACTGCTCTTGAGATGTATATTGTAAAATATTAGTCACTTTACAGTACAGCGTAGTTCCATATTCCCGCAAAGAAAACCATGCAAATTTTAAAGCATAAATAATCCCTATAATATATAAATTAAAAGGTAGTTGTGTAGAAGGCAGTATTTTTTTTCATTCTTAAGAAAAACACATTCAATGCTAATTAACATACACAATGAATACAACACTAACAAACTAGAAAAAAAAGATTCTGGTAATTTAAAATAAATAATATATATATATATATTTTTTTTACCTGTGACGCACAGTAGCCCCAAAACAGCAGTCCGCATCCTGAAAAGTGTAGGTCTTGACTGGATGTAAAATGAGGATGTTTAATTCCTCATTCACTAGTGCTACGATATGCTTCTATATTGCTTTTACAAGGTGACCTGTTATTGAACAAAATCCGGCTCACCAGCCCGCTTTATGAGAAAGGAAGTTGTGGGTTTGTTTCTGCAAGAACATAGCTGACCAGCCTCTGTTGGACTTTATGTTATGAGTTGCCACTAAGCAGTTTAAAGACTTTTTTTAAAAAGCCTGTTTGTGTGTGTGTGTGTGTGTATATATATATATATACAGTACTGTGCAAAAGTTTTAGGCAGGTGTGAAAAAATGCTGTAAACTAAGAATGCTTTCAAAAATAGACATGTTAATAGTTTATATTTATCAATTAACAAAATGCAAAGTGAGTGAACAGAAGAAAAATCTACATCAAATCAATATTTGGTGTGACCACCCTTTGCCTTCAAAACAGCATCAATTCTTCTAGGTACACTTGCACACAGTTTTTGAAGGAACTCGGCAGGTAGGTTGGCCCAAACATCTTGGAGAACTAACCACAGTTCTTCTGTGGATTTAGGCAGCCTCAGTTGCTTCTCTCTCTTCATATAATCCCAGACAGACTCGATGATGTTGAGATCAGGGCTCTGTGGGGCCATACCATCACTTCCAGGACTCCTTGTTCTTCTTTACGCTGAAGATAGTTCTTAATGACTTTCGCTGTATGTTTGGGGTCGTTGTCATGCTGCAGAATAAATTTGGGGCCAATCAGATGCCTCCCTGATGGTATTGCATGATGGATAAGTATCTGCCTGTACTTCTCAGCATTGAGGAGACCATTAATTCTGACCAAATCCCCAACTCCATTTGCAGAAATGCAGCCCCAAACTTGCAAGGAACCTCCACCATGCTTCACTATTGCCTGCAGACACTCATTTGTGTACCGCTCTCCAGCCGTTCGGCGAACAAACTGCCTTCTGCTACAGCCAAATATTTCAAATTTTGACTCATCAGTCCAGAGCACCTGCTGCCATTTTTCTGCACCCCAGTTCCTGTGTTTTCGTGCATAGTTGAGTCGCTTGGCCTTGTTTCCACGCCGGAGGTATGGCTTTTGGCCGCAAGTCTTCCATGAAGGCCACTTCTGACCAGACTTCTCCGGACAGTAGATGGGTGTACCAGGGTCCCACTGTTTTCTGCCAATTCTGAGCTGATGGCACTGCTGGACATCTTCCGATTGCGAAGGGAAGTAAGCATGATGTGTCTTTCATCTGCTGCAGTAAGTTTCCTTGGCCGACCACTGCATCTACGGTCCTCAACGTTGCCCGGTTCTTTGTGCTTCTTCAAAAGAGCTTGGACAGCACATCTGGAAACCCCTGTCTGCCTTGAAATTTCTGCCTGGGAGAGACCTTGCTGATGCAGTATAACTACCTTGTGTCTTGTTGCTGTGCTCAGTCTTGCCATGGTGTATGACTTTTGACAGTAAACTGTCTTCAGCAACCTCACCTTGTTAGCTGAATTTGGCTGTTCCTCACCCAGTTTTATTCCTCCTACACAGCTGTTTCTGTTTCAGTTAATGATTGTGTTTCAACCTACATATTGAATTGATGATCATTAGCACCTGTTTGGTATAATTGTTTAATCATACATCTGACTATATGCCTACAAAATCCCTGACTTTGTGCAAGTGTACCTAGAAGAATTGATGCTGTTTTGAAGGCAAAGGATTGTCACACCAAATATGGATTTGATTTAGATTTTTCTTCTGTTCACTCACTTTGCATTTAGTTAATTGATAAATATAATCTATTAACATGTCTATTTTTGAAAGCATTCTTACTTTACAGCATTTTTTCACACCTGCCTAAAACTTTTGCACAGTACTGTATAGATAGATAGATAGATAGATAGATAGATAATGTGGGCTGTCAAGCGATTAAAAATGTTTTATGTTTAATCTTTGTTTTAATCGCATATTTAGTTGATACAGTTACTCCATCCATTGCATTTGTTTGTTTTATTACTGATGCTATTATTATTATTATTATTATTATTATTATTATAAAACTGTAATCCATAAACACAGCTAAAACTAAAACCTGTCAATAATGTCAAAATACTGCAATCCTATGAAATGAGAAGTTGAAACTTGTGTTAAAACTGAAACGCTGCTATATCAGCAGTTTAAAATAACCTGCACATTTCCATTTCTTGTGAATTTCTGCATTGAAAGCGGCATCTCATAAGTAGAGGGCAGAGTACAAGCTGTAAAGTGTTTTTCTGGGCAGTTTCTTGAAAGTAAGGAAGGAAATGGCGCAGCTGTAATGAAGTCGGATTAGTGGGGAGTTTGAGGATAAAATTGAACTTGGCTGTTTTGTGTTTTGCAGTGCTGGAGTCCAGTAGCTTAACAAACGGATCGGTGATCGGTTACAGACATTATTTCCCTTGATGCCCGGCTTCTAAAAGTAGGCGCACCACTGTACCTCTCAAGCAGCGTTGCGAGAGACTGGCGCTGTTGCTTAGTATAGATTTGCATCAGTTCACGGGAGTGCCAGTAGGGTCTTGTGTTCAGGATTTGCTGAAGAGCTCTGATTGGGTGCAGGTAAACGGCTGTTACATCAGGTAGTCTGGTGGCTTAGTGAAATGACCCTTACGCGCCGGACAAAAGCACCATTTTTACACACAAGCATCACATGGGGTCAAATATTCAGAAAATTATAAGCTCCAAAAAAAATCTGATGAACTGGGGGCTATTGTGACATCATTGTGATGTCAATGCTTCAAAAATACCTCAAAACACAGATAAATGTTATACTGGCATTTTACGGGTTAGAATTGAATGTTGTGAATATTGATATAGTTGGTCTGTGAATAAGTTGTGGAAAAAAAATGATAAGGCAGTCATAATGATGTCATGACGTCATTTTAATGAGGGGATTACCGCCAAAAGAGCTGAAAAAAAAAGTGATAAACAGAAAAAAAAACATTCCTTAACAAGGTTTCTAGTAACAATTATTTCTACAAAGATAACTTGGATAACAATGTGGTTATGGTATTTGCTCAGCTCAAGCTATGACAACCAGCTGTTTCTCACCGTTGCAACTGCAAAGTTCAGTGCACTGCAATCCGGCTTTGGAGCACTTGCAGTTTTGACGAGCTCGTTCAGACTTGCAGCCGCATTAGATCAGCTAGTGATTAGTCATTAGATCACTGCAAGCTTTAGCTGCTTCAGGAAGTCATCCAGACAGGCCGCCAGTGGTTATCTTCCATTGTCCACCCCCAACGCGTAATAAAACGCTTGCAAATATTTCTGGCTTTACAGTAAACTAAACTAAACTAACAGTCTGAGTTAAATCCTTGTTACCAGGATATACCACAGTCTTTAAACAAGTATGTGTATACACAAATCACCCAGCTATGAGTACAACATTTGAGATAGCAGTATTATGCAGACGTCAATCACTGTGGCCTACATTCACCATTCGTACATGTAAAAAAGTTCACATACAGATGGATGTACAGACAGACAGACAGATTCCTCTTACATCCCCAGAATCTGATATTTTTAACATGGACATTTTTTTTCTTTCTGAAATCATCTTTTATCACAGTTGTGTTTCTCCATTCAATAAATCACATCATGTTGAAGTTGCGTGCATGCTGCACATCCCCAGGGTTTTCATGGTGTTTTCTCTAAACTACTGCCAGGTTCTGTTACATTAAAATAATACTCTTAAGTGTAGCTCAAAATGAAAACGGTTAGCATTTAATACATAAGCAAGAATACCACTATTCGTACAGGAAACCTTTGGTGGTTTTGGCAGATGACCACACATTGTCCAGATTGTAGCTCTCTCTCGCATCTTCATTTTTATAGATTAGATCTCAGCATTTTTATAGGTCAGAATTAAAGTGTCATTTCCTTAGACCAAGACACATCTTTGTGCAAACACCCCCACCACAGTCAAATAAAAGATGGCTTTAAGCACAAACTGCTTATTTTGACAAATACATATACATGTGATTCCTTAACCCTTTGATGCATGGATACCTAATAAGTATATTTACTTCTCAATTGTTTTCCATTGCTTCACACGGAGGTAAAAATTATATCCTTATATGAGGCTGTCATGCATTTGCGTCTTCCATATGTCCCCTACAGTAAATGCTAGAAGAGATTTTTTTTTTAATTTTTTTAATCCATCTCCATATGAAGTCGCCATTGCGGGAAAGGGGTAAACAATAGACATTGAAATTAAGATCTTTTAAGGCACCTTAAAACAAGACAGACTGGACAAAATATCCTGTGCTAGCCTCCAGCAACTTTAACAAAACAGTTCTAGACACTAAACTTCATGCTGCAGTCATGCCATCAGCTGGAGTCGAGAGAAATTCAACACTCTTGGATTGGCAGACAGCCACGCCACTACAAATTACCCTCAAAGAAAATAACTAATAAAAAATATACAGAGAGTAAAAAATAGAACATCATTCTACTATATGCATAACATGTGTTTTTACTGAAATGTAAGGTTGGCCAGTATTTTACACACTCAGTGTTGCAGGGTGACAGTTTAAAGGTTACACAGCGGTGCTCCTGATGTACTTAGACATAACAATATTTCAAAGCTCTGTTGGGGCAATAGTGTTGTTTTAAACTTTTTATAAAAGTCGACAGGATGTGATAACTGACATAGAAAATGTTCCAAACAAGAAGAGTACACTAGTTAAGATAACTGTTGATATTTCAAACCTGTAGCGTTTTGCTCATTGTCACCTATATTAATTATATCAGAGTCACAACCGTTTACATTAAGACAGTATACAAGCATTACTGCGTTCACACGGAAATGCAAAATGTAGTACAGGTGTTTTAGAATATTTTTAATTTGGTTACTATACCAGCATGCTTTGCACGTTGCAGTATTGCGTGTTAAGAATATGTTTTACAATGAATTCATGTTTTATATAGGCATAACTTTAATTCACAATCATTTATACATTTCTAGAGTAATGTGGTTGCATATTAGTATAATCCCAAACTATTCCAGGCAGTATTAAATCAGTTTTCTCTATCAATCTTTATATTATATAGCGCCTTTCATAGTGGACCACCACCACAAAGCGCTTTACAAGATGTAGTAACAAGAAAATCCATAATACTTTAAATAGAGAAATGCATAATACATGCTATACAGTAAAAAACAATGCATAATACATTAAATACAGTGGAAAGTGCATAATACATTAAATAGTAGCTGCAACAAAGCAGCTAACAGCAGATATCAGGCTTAAAGAGCATGGAAAGCAAGAGAGGGAACAGGTGGGTCTTGAGAGTTGATTTAAAGCGAGCAACGGTGGGAGCATCACACACCAAAGCTGGGAGAGAGTTCCAGAGTCAGAGCCATGAAGCTAAACAAGCGTTCTCCAAGTGTGGTGCATTTTTGCTTGGGGATAACAAGTAGGCCAGAGTTGGAGGACCTCAGCTTGCGAGCAGGGACATAGCGGGTCAGCAGGTTGAGGAGGTACTGGGGACCTGTGTGATGAAGGGCATTGTAGGTGAGCAGGAGAGTTTTCAAAATAATCCTGAACTTTACAGGTAGCCAGTGCAGCTGGGCAAGGGCACGGGGGCACGGGGGGTGATGTGATCATGTTTTTAACATCTGGTAAGCATCCTGGCAGCGACATTCTGAACTAGCTGCAGTCGGTTTATGGTGCGTGCTGGGAGACCACCATATAGAGTTGCAGTAGTCGAGTTGAGAGGAGACAAATGCATGACAAAGTATCTCCACATCCAGGAGGGAAAGGTAGGGACCTCTAATAAATAATACAATAACACTACAGAGCAGGTACTTCAGTCTTGCAGAAAAATAAGTTCTTTGAGTTGAATTCACAGTTCTAATAGCAAAATATGTATGAGGATTCCCAGTAGGACACCTGTGAAGACAATAACAAGAGGTATTAACTTGACTACCGTCGTTTCTCAGTACCATAACCCATTAACTTGCTGTGCAACCAGCAATCGACAGACCAGTAATAATCAATGCATTGAAATTCAAGAAGCAAAAAGCCTTCAAATACAACTGTGCAGATTACTATATATTTAAATATATAATACATGCATTGAAAAAACTTTATTATTACACATATATTGACAAAGCCAAAGGAATAAATGTCACTAGGAAAACAAACAAAAGAAAAAAAAATCATTCCGTCCTCCTTCGCATTCTAGTGCTGTACATATGATTATAATAAGTCTTACCAGCCAGAGAATACTTGAGGATGATGGCAGCATCTGAAAATAAGACCCACAATAAAAGACACGGTGAATAGTTATTTGTAACAGAGCAGAACTGGGTAGTAATTGAGCTGCATAAGTGGGGGGGTCTAGGGGTTGCCTGGTCAATCAAGTGGACGTCACTTTTAAAACTCTTTCCTTTGAGGTATGTCTGACCGTGCCGCTGTTCCACTGCTGTTTGGGATTTATAATAGGATATCCACACTTGAAAAAAGCCATTCTGGTCCCAGTAAAACATCTGCTAGCTGTCTCTTGCTTGTACCAGCCAGAGCAGAGGCTCCTTGAATAAACAGCTTCTTTAGTGACCGGGTAATTCAAGTCTGACTGCTTCGTTCAGCTGGCATGATATGACAGTCTGCTTTGCATAACTCTTGTCGAGTTACGGTTGCTGGATTATTAATTTAAAAAAATGACAGAAACATAACAAGGCCCGGAACATCATGTGAAAAACAATGCTGCAGATCTGTGCTCTGTAATCGGAGTAGGTTACTAAAGCTTACCTTTAACTGAGAGTTCAACAGAGACCGTTTTGAAGTCCTCCTTATCAAACACTTCACAAATGTAAGTCCCGGCATCTTGCTTCAGCACATTCTTGATAACGAGGTAGACCTTGCCTGGGTCGAACGCTAAGTCATATCGAGAGACTGCCGTCCTACTTTTCCGGTCTTTATAGAAAATCTGTGTGCCGTTTACTTTCCATGTCACAATGAGAGAAGCGTCATTTTGGTAAGGGTTTTCACATTCGAGCCTGGCTTCCTCTCCAACAGTTGCTTCACAAGTTCTGTCAGCTGTAGTAGTTAGTTATGAAGACAAATGAGAAATGATGCCTTGATTTAACCTTCCAGTAACTTTAGCAGAAACGAGATGTGTGCGTTAAGCAGGCTGCAGTAGTAAACTGAGTGATTCCATCCATGAATGCACACTAGCCAGCAGCGACGTAGAAGACATCACATAAACCAATACGCTATTTGGGGATTTTATGTCTTAAAAGATGGAATCGGCTAATGTGCATTTAGGTTAAGACTATTAGTTGCATGCTTTATTCATTTTTCATATGCCACTCCATGTTTTGCTAAGTCACAGTTCCAGTGAAACATTTAGCAATGATTGGTTTAATTCATTCCCAAGCGCTAGTACATGCAGTTAGGAAGCTAACTAAACATGCTGCAATAGCACAGAGCATTCAACGACACCTTGATGTTTTTTTTTTTTTAAAGGTTTCCACACATTGTACTGGCTACATAACCAGAATACTATTCCAACAAGGGCTTGTGGGTTATTCACCCATCTTCATTCGTGGAATAACCTCAGTACCCCATGACTTCCTGCAGTATATATTTAACTGAGTTAATAGATATGTGTTCAGCAATAAGCTGAAATGGACACGCAAAATATTAGTGAAGCATAGCTCATCCATTGCATTGACATGAAATTCCACTTACCTGCAGTGCTTCCTTCAAAGACAGTTAATAGTAATAGGGCAATAACAGTTCCGTACTGGGGTGCTGTCTTCATCTTGGTGTATATCTAAAGATTTGGAGGAAAACGTTTCATTGCAATTTCCCTTTTTTAGTGTCAGATTTTTTTTTTTTATTGCCTACAAACTCTCAATCATAAAACGGATGGAAATGAGACCTGCTGCACAGCAATGTGATCCATTTCTATCGTTACTACAGTAGGAGTTTAATAAAACACACCTCAGCTTATTACCTATATACTGTGGCTAATCACAGTATTCTGGTCAAAGCATGTGGCTCTTATTAGTACTTGTACACAGAGCTCCAGATAAGGTTCATTCAATGATGCTGAAGTTGGCTTCTTGAAATAAGTGGCTCAAAGCAATTTAACCCCTGAAATATCCCAGTTACTGTATGGGAATCAGAGGCTGGAATGTGCTACCTGTGCCATGTTTTCTAAGGCTGAGGTGATACATCGATATATCGTATCGTTTGACAACTATTGATAGCCAATCCAGTGCATCGTTTTGTGTGAAGGGTTTTAACAAATGAAAAGTTTTTTTTTATTATATTAAATTTGGAATCTGCAGTTATTTTTTGCATTAAGCGCAGAGCTTCTCTGCTCCAGGTCTGACTCTCTGAATCTGCATGCGATTGAGCTCACCTTCTCCCCCCTGCCCCGCCCCCTGTGAGTGTTGACTGAAGGGATTGCATCTGTGCAGGAGTCTTCAAAGTAACAGAGCGAGTAAAGATCGTTGAGCTAGAATTAAAAATACTGTATGGAGCGAGCTACAATGTCTTTCGATGTTTGACAATTATTTTCTGAAGTAAGAAAGCATGAAAGGAAAGCAAAGAAAGCAATACCCTTCTTATTCAATTTGCATTAATTGGGTAACATGCCAACCTGCTATCTGTGCCATGTTTGCACATCTGTGCCATGTCTGCCCACTGTTTTCATATCAAAATCCACTTTAGGCCGGGATAAACACACATGGACGAGTTTCCCCCTCTGTGAGACTCAACTTTGCAATAAGTGGCCCAGATCGATTTAACCCCCGAAATATCCCCAGGTACTTATTCAATGCGGGTTATCTTATCTGGAGCGCTGCTTGTATATTTTAATGTTAAACTGGACTCCAGCAGATAACAACAGTTTTGCATACACATGTGATTGCATTTAAAATCCATAGCTTGAGTGTAAAAAATCAGGCTTTGAACAACGACTGTAGTAAATGTTCGGGGATATCACGAGGTGGGGGAAACACATTGACAATTCCGAATCACATGAGAAGTGTGTGACTTTCAGTTACTAGAAAACATTTTTTAAAAAAAACATGTATTGCTCGCTTGAACAGTCAATTGTGGAAATCAGAAGAAACTTCCTTAAAATGAAAGTGTAGTTCACAGAGCTTGAAACCAGTACTGTACCGTGCATTGTGTTTATCCACTGTGTTCAGGTATAGGGCTCATGTTGGACCAAATAAGACCATAGAGAAACACGGGGCCCTACTCACAAAACATTAAGCACTGTTTGAAGGAGTTTTTGTTTGGCTTAAAAAAAAAAAAATTTGCAGAACTGAAAACTAAAAAATAAACTGCCTGAAAATGTAGTCCTACGTTCCAGTCTAGATCATTATAGTTTATAACAATAAAAAATAGTGATGTAATACGACTGTATCACTGTTTATTGTAATTCAGGCTTACAACGAGGATGATTGTAATGGGTAGGCCTGCATAGTGTGGAAACAAAGAAAGCGTTTTGCGTGAAACCTGCCTTGATGGGGCTAACAGACCGGAAATACAGTGTATAGTTACAACGTTTCCGAGAAACTTGAAAAGTACAGCAAACAATTTATCAGACCGTAACCGACCCGGACCCTTAAAAAAACACCTTAGTTTCCCCTTTTCCCTTTACAGTTAAAGCCAATAAAATGCATTTCCCCCTCTTTTCTTAAGCCCTGATGTTATTTGTAAAAAAAAATAAAATAAACTTGCCAAACCAGCTGCTTAAATCCCAGTCTTTTAAAAACAAAACAAAAAAAATACAACAACCCATAAACCCTCAATACTTCTGTTTAATACATATATAATACATACATAAACCCATATCGTCATATTCTGCAAAATTCTAAAATCGCAACCTCGAAAGATGGTCTATCTATCTCTTGCACAAATAAATTGTAGTATTAATGATAACGGGACAATGGACTGCACACGATTTCGATATACTTCAATAAAACCAGTTCAGAGATCATTTTAACGTGTGGTGCGCTGAACAGCAATGTACAGAGTTTCTATTTCATGAAGACATATTTCACTAACCAAGCCTTAAAAAACATGTTTACCTTAAAAAGACTACTGAAGTCAGTTTTATTGCAAACATGCAGCTAGCCATTATGAAACGAGATTCAGTAATTTTTTGACATCAACATTTTCACAATCCACAAAATACAATGTAAAAAATAACACACAGGAGTAAAAAACAATTCGAATTACCTGAGGCCACTACAAGAAAACCATTCCCAGGGAGTGCTGTGCTTCACATCAACAGAATCACACAGCTAGGGCGTGGGCAAATTTGAGAGGCGTGTGTTTTTGCAATAACAAAAAAGCCCACCACAATGTTTCCATTTTTAACGTAAGTTAGTTTTTTTTGTGTGTCGTTGAGTTTTGCCTTTTGTACTTATTTCTAAACAGGATTACCGATTGAATTGAAAAACATCAACAGAAAGTATATTTTATTCCGTTTTTTTTTCATAATATTTTTTTCCCGGTTATTTAAAACAACCAGTCTTTTTTTTTCTTTTTTTTATTTAAAGCAGTAAAATGGAAAATCTGCTTCTTGAAATCACAGTATTTGTAAACATGCACAAAGTGGGGTTTTTTGTGTTTTTTTTTTGGTATTGTATTGCACTGTATTTCACTAAATAGTTAAGTAACTTGGTTACACCCCGTGGAATTACGCAATTACGCGCCCGCGGAATTGTACGCATAAAACGCACAGGCGCTTAATATTAAATAATATCGACGTTAACAGAAAAGGAAGGGGAACAATGTTGGATCATACTGAGGATCAAGGGAACATTTAACGATGTTGCCAGAAAATGCGACGACATGCGTCTCACGATGAAAATACGTCATCAAAAGAGAGATTTGCTTTGCTTTGCACACTATGAAGGTGGCACCCGATGCGATCCGGAGCGCTCTACCGCCCGGGAGATTGACATCGACAGCTGACAGTCTTCCTAATTTGAAAACATTAGCTTTCAGATACATAGTTGGTTGCTGCGTTGATCAACCGCAATAACCGTTCCATATGTCACAATGCATGGCTTGGTTCGGCAATATGTATCGTGCTGGTGCACTGAGATTTACATTTCCTGTGACACTATTTGAAATGGCATATAACCATATGTGTTTACAGATGGCACTGATAAAAAACAAAACAAAAAAAACACGGTATCATTTGAATCGGATGTTTAATTCGGTGCACTGCAGAAAAGTTCAGTTTTCAGTACTTAACTTTTTACTCAAATTTCAAAACATACAGTATTATTCAGGAACTATGTAACATGAAACAAGCAATTGTGTTTTTCTTATTGCTAATTTAAAAAAAAAAAATCAGTAATTTAAAGTATATTGTTTGGTTTACTACACAAAAAAGGATGCATTTTCCACTGCTGTACAGTCCAGTACCTGTTTTTACTAATATGTTCAGTTTATCCATTTGAAACTGCAGATTAAATTAAACTACACAAGCATACAAATAGCATTACAGTATACTGCAAAATATGCAAGCCACAAAAAAAACCCTCAGTTGTTTGTTCCATATAAAATAGTTTGCTTTTGGGGAGCCTGCAGGGGGCAGAATCCACCGCAAAGCACTCCTTACCTAATTTCAATGCATCTGCTGCAGTGCCCACCCACCCTTGAAAAATAGAAGTATGACACCAGAGTGGAAAACAAATGTATTTATAAACATGTCAGCACCGTAAAAACACGAGTGCTGTATCTGCAGAGATAACACTGTAACACACATTGCAACACCAACACAGTGCTATTACAGTACAGCATTTAATACAGCTTGAAACGAGACACGTTTGTATTTGTTTCTATGCGAATGTATGCATTCTGTATGGAAAAGATATCCCGCAAAGCAATGAGATGGAATTCACACCTTTGCGATGCTACGTTCCCGCCTCGGCTGGATTTATTCGCTAAGCTCAAGAGTCTTTGCTCTGGGTCAAGGGTGGCCAAAGCTGGACCCAGTGTCTAAAGAATTGCCCTGCAGGAGTGTGATTGGACCCCCCTGCTCTGTGTAGACTGCTGTGAGAGTAATTCTGTCCAGGCTGCACTGATGGGTGGAAGCAGAGTTGTGTTGAAAGGGACTTTCCTTTCACTTGGATTGTATTACTTCCCGGTCCTCCTGGGTACACAGCAGTTAATGCACATGGCAGCTGGGGTTGTTTCGTCAGCAGCACGGTTTGCTGGAGTAGTTAATGACTGCGTACTCGGAGCTTGTGCTCAGTTTCCTTGTGACTTCCAGCTGGCTTACATGAAGTCCTGTGTTGTCTTGGATACTGTGCGGAAGGGCCGGGTCGAGCTCTTCATTGGTCCAATCCTGAGTTTAGAAAAATACATTAATCATTGAAATAAATACTGCGCAAAAATATTCAATTCGATCTACACTTTTTTTTTTTAATAGCTTAGACCCCATTTGCATTGATCTGGGATAGAGGGGTTTACCTCACCTGCGTGTCATCGGAACACAGAATCTCCGGAGCGCGCCTCTGCTCAGGTGTGCTGCAACCCCTTCCAGAAATAAGAATATCAGCGTAGGGGACTTCTTGAATACTGAGACAGTCTGGGTTAAAAGAGAGGGAACATACAGCTCTGATTCGTATAAAGCTCTGATCTCTGTTTATGTCTGTTATCAGGTATGATGTCCTGTAAAGACCCGGTCACATAACAGATAACCCTGCAGTCAACAAGCTGGCACGATTCTAGCAACAGAACAACACAATCATCAATTCAGCTGGAGTCAGTTTAGCGTGCCAATTTAAAGCTATTTCCAAAAGTAAATGATGCGGCCTTGTGTATTTTTTTTACTTACCAGCAGCTTCTTGTGACACAGAACTTCCCCTCCATATCGCGGCATATTCAGCTGAAATTGACAGTAACGTGCCTGGTTAAATGTTAGCTTGTTTTGGCAGTTTATGACCAGATATCTCCTTGTGCCACCAAAATGTATCGTAAACAACTTCACGGTCCAGTATACACAGCACACATAGTATAAAATGTATTATTTTTTGGGGGGAATAATATATTGTATTTAGTGTTTCGTAATGTGGTTTTTAAATATACAGGGTATCCATTCCTGGGTTTTGAAAACTCTTCTTGTTTAAGTAGATTATAGAAATGATTGAGCTGCAGAGTACTAATTATATAGAGAAGAAACCTTACATACACCTTTTTTTTTTTGAATAAAAGGGCATTTCTCAACCTGAAAGGGTTAGCAGATAATAGACTAGGATTATGCTTCAATAAAGTACCAGACGCAGTGACTTCAGGGTGCCAGGAATCTCAGCATCAAGCCCTTGTTAAGGCTGCACTGAATTAACTGCTGTTGTAGGAATTGTTCATGCAGCTACATGCATGTGCAATGTTCCTGGTTGCTCAACTCCTAATCATTTAAAAAAAAGACTTCCTGGGAAAACAAGGAATGGGTGCAGGTTTCAAAACTGAAAATGCACAGCTATTTAAACAGCAAACTTTAGTGCTGGAGAAAAACTGAAGAAAAAAAAAACAAACAGAAAAAAGGAATTTGCCAGAAGGTGATTAATGAGGCACGTCTGCAGACATCTTCATCACTTAATGATTGTTTTTAATCTCATCAGACTGTACCTGATTCTTTACTCTTTTCTTCAATAGATTCGTCAGGTTCTGGGCTGTAAATGTACGGAAGAAAAGAAACACATAAATATCATCCCCCAAACAGCACCTTTAAATAAAGCCTGAGGTCAGGCATGTTTTACATGAGCCGTGGATATTTTCATTCCGTTTCCTGCAAAAGAAGCAGCAAAAAGAAACAGAAATTGACAGGAAAGCTGCTGATTCTTCAGTGTAGCAGATGAGACGTAACAGAATACAGCCAGCTCTAAGAGGTGTGGTGACACTCTCACTCGCTCTCGTTATCACCTTTAAGAAGTATTTATCGGCAGGTATTACATAAATCCATTCATTAATGTGTTGGTTTCAAAACAAGAAAAGCTGTCTGTTTATGGCCTCGGTACGGCACTCCGGCAGTAAACAATGTCAGCCCCCCTCAGTTGTAAAGGTGAGGGAAGGACACATTAATGAATGGATGTATTTCATGCCTGCCTGTTAAATACTTCAAGGAAATTACGAGTGCAAGTATCAGCACAGCCCTAGTAAACACATTTTGTAAACGTCAGTTTGTGGATGTGTAAACCAGTGTGTTAAATGCCGTGGAGTCGGTAGCTACAGGTAGATTTAGCTTCAGTACTAGAGCCCCACCTCTCTTGAGACCCAATAGCCTGAACTTTCCACTACTTGCAGCAGAGGTAGGTTATAAATTACATCATCTCCTTCATTCTGTGTAGAAAATCCCAACACACCTTATTATATTGAGTTGATTTGTGTCTTACCTCAGTGAGACAACAAGAGAAGGGTGACCTGCATTAAAAAAAACAAAAAAACAGCAAAGCTGTTAGAAAACATCTGCATATCTGACTGAGACCTGAATTAAATAAAGTTTATGGCACCATCATAGCTACACTTTAACATGGCTGTGGTGCTGCCTGCCATCATGTTGATGTAATCTATACCACCCAATGGATGTTCCTTTATTAAAACAATACTTATTTAATAAGAGTGATCTGAAATTAAAGTAATGATACTTTATGCTACTGATTGCTCAGTCTCCTGCTGCTTATTATTTAAAAAACACTTCCTGTGGAAACTAAGGACCGAGTGCAGAATTAGGGTTTCTTTGATTGTTTCCACGCGTGCGACTGGTTTAACACATCCCGATCTGCACTAATCTAGTGCTAATCAAATTCTCTAACTTTAGGTAGTAAACCGTGATAAACATCCAACTTCCAGATTCAATACCGCTTACCAAGACAATTCACAGCTGCAGGTAATCTGCAAACTTTTGCTTTTGCAGTGACATACAGGAAGCCCGACGTGACTGATAGAAAAGTGCAGCGTTTGTGAAAAATAGGCAAACTGAAAAGAGAAATGGTCCAGCGTCACGCTGAGCCTGTGAAATCCCCAGGGGGGAGGGGGTTTGCTAAATAAACACATTCCTCAATTTCACTTCTCCTTGTGATTTGAAATAGTACAGTCACCACCGAATGTAGTTTGGAATCAGGGAAAAAAGTGACAGGTCTATATCTGGATTCAGCTTTCACTTTTTTTCTTTTTTAAAACAAAGGGACGGTCTGCTAGCTGCAGACTGAATGCAAGAAATATTTGAACAGGAACAGGAAGTCCACCCAGCAAGCATCTCCCCTGGCTAGCACACCACTTTTAATATTCTAGTGTTCCAGCTTCCCCTCATCCAGACATGATTTGAACCCAGATCTCCTGGGACAAAAGCTTACCCTGCTGACAATTAGCTTTCTAACACATTTTTTGGTGTATTATGTTTATGGAAGGTATGTGTATTTATTTGGTATGGCTAAGGTGTGAGGTTACCTGTTATTTTACTCACCTTTCCATTTTCTTTTACTGGTGATATAGAAGTAAATGGCCAACGCTGCCAACACGACCACCAGAGTTACAGTCATAGTTGCAAAGAGTTTTACCAAGTGGAATTCACCTACAGAAAAGTAAGTTGCAGTTATCTATCTATATATATATATATATATATATATATATATATATATATATATATATATATATATATATATTATATATTATTATTATTATTATTATTATTATTATTATTATTATTTAACAGGGCAGCTGGCTCTTTGAGCTAAAATATATATATATATATATATATATATAAAATCACAAAGTGTTGGACAGAGATTTTATAGCTCCATAATAATAATAATTTAACTACATTCTCCCAAAATATTGACTCAATCATTCACAGACTGTATTATTATTATTATTATTATTATTATTATTATTATTATTATTATTATTATTATTATTATTATTATTATTATTATTTAACAGGCACAGTTTTTAAAGGCAGCATTGCCATCTTAACTTACTTGGCTTTTGCACAACAATTGTGATGCTGGTGTTTGCTTCCCCGTAACTATTGGATGTAAAACACCAGTAGACCCCCATGTTTGCCTCCTGGATTGCAGTCCATCTTAACTCCTTTTTGAGTATCTTCCTCCAGGACGAGTTTGGTTCTTGTCTCTTCCAGTCAATGTGGGCGGGTGGGTAGCTGTCCACAAGGCACTCCAGCTCCAGGAAAGAGTTGATTGTGCTCACTATGACATCAGAGTTCACAGCTATGAGCTGAGCGTCCGCTGTGTGAGCTGTGCGGAAACCCAGACTAACTGACCGAGGACCATCTAGTTCACAATAGACAGGAAGCAAATGATTGTGTTGATAGCGTTAAGCCACATGCGTCCGATGGAGGGCCATTCCACCCCAGCTTTAACAGGTAAAATGATTAACTAACGTCAGGGTCTGGATGGAGGTTTAACTAGTTCAATCAAACAATTTAGAACAGGGTTGGAACAAAGACCAGGAGTGGAAGAGCCAGCTGGGGCCACCCCTGCATTAAGCAATACCTCAGTAAATTTAAACACACAGTCATAAACTGCAAAGTTGAAATACATACATAAGCAACTAGAGAAACTACTTGGTATTGAAGACTCCAAATCCAGAGATATTACTACCACTATACTTGTGCTTGTAGATTCCTATTCTGACAGCAGCTACATTTTCCCCCTTTCTTTTCAGTGTGGTTTTGTGATGATAGTTAGTCGAGAGGAGCCTCTGCAGTTGGGATAGTAGCCTCTCATACTTACAGTTAACAAGCAGGGAGAGATTGCTCATCACTGGCTGGCTCAGAGATGCATGTGACACTTGGCATGCAATGAGATCTTTGTGATGTGTGACGTTGGGGATGAAGGTGATGCTGCTCGTGGCATTGAATGTCCCGTCCTCATTGTCCGAGAGGTATTTCTCAGCTCCTCTTTCAGACATGTGGTGTCCGTTGTGCAGCCAGCTTACTGTGATGTTGCTGGGGTAGAACCCGGAGGTATAGCAGGTCAGGACTGACTCCCTGCCTGCAATCAGCTGCCTACGTGGGGTGACCACTGGCAGACTGGGCCGGCCTGCAAGAGACAGCATGTATTCAGTGCACCCCTGGGAATCGGAAGACTTCACACTGTGCTAGGTAAAATGAAAGAAATGTATTTGGCTGTTTTGTTTTTTCCCCCCTGCACTTATTTATGCGACCCAGTATTGCTTTGTTCCTTACACAGTGAGCATTGCCATTGACTGTCAATATAACAGCCGTTGCCTAACTGTGAATTAGCCACATTTGTGAATTTAAACAAAAAAAACAAGAAATAAAGAATTTACTAAGATTTCACCTGAATAAAAGTAAACGCTGCTTTACCTTGAATCCGTAGGTCCATTTTGCATTCTTCCCATTTTTTAAGAGGATATGCCTCCACATCCTCCACCATGCAGTAGTAAGACTCTGGCGTGTGGCGCACGGTGATTTTCCAGATGATCAGTGACAGAGTGCATCGGCGAGCACTGGATGATGCTGAACTGATATTGACACAGTCGCGGCTGGTTTCTGTTTGTTTCACAGCTTTGCTGTCATACCAGTGCTCTCGAAACCATCCAGTGGAATTATATGTGCAGTTGAGAGTAATCGAGTCTCCCACAAAAGCATGGACTGCCGATCGCTGCAGACAACTAACCATGCAACCTGCAAAGAAGATTGAGAGTGTGTCTTTACTGTCACAACCATGATATCGGATGTATCACAAAATGTTACCAGTGTAATGTGAACCGATGAAAGCTCATCCCTTTGTAGCTGCCACTGTTGTACCATTGTCCCTCAGCATAACTATTGCATCCCCATTGCTTTAATATTGTGTCACTTCTACACAACTTGGTCTCCAAATATTCTTTCGGTATCTGTCTGCAAGGAAGCTTAGAATAAATTCATGTTTTGTCTATATATTTGTTTTTAAAATAAAGAGGATAAAGAAACAGAATTGAATAAAATGTTTCCTTTATTTTAAATTAAAACGGAGGGAAATGTTCTTATCTTACGTATTGAAATAAATGAACAAACACATGTTTACCCTCACTGGAATAGGCCACCTGGGTACCTATCCTCTTGCATGTTACTATTGAATGATATCAAATGCAAAACACTATTTCATTGCTGGAAAAAAAAGAACTTACCTTGCATGGAAAAGGCCCATAAAAGCAAATTGAGAAACATTCTTTGTAAGCCTGTGTTCAACTGAGGAGATTATGCTTAAGCACACACTTTTTTGTCGTCTTCTTTACACCTTGCTGGTACGCACAGATAGAGCCCAATTTGCATTGCACTGTGCAATAAACCCAAAGGTGCTTTTTTTTTCGGTATCGCAAAAGCGTGTCACAGGGAGGAAGTGGCTGAATCATGGGTGTGTATGCAAGTCTTTGTGATAACAGCATACAATCTAGCAAAAGCATATTATACATAGATCTTAGTAAGTCTTTTTTTCAAGTCTTTGTTTAACAAGTCCCTAAAATGGGAGAACTTAAAAAAGCAAGCCTTACATTGCACAGCTATGGCGAAGTTTTGCATCACCCTATAGAATTCTATCTAAATGAAACCTGCTGAATAATGTTACGTTAACATATTGAATTACATACCGCTTAATAGTTTTCCATACACTGAACGAAAAACGGACACATTTTAAAATGTGACATTTCAAAATCTAAATGAAATACTGTGCTACTATTCTGGCTTCCGGTAGACTTTTGCAATATCCTTTTGTAGTTTGATGTTAAATAAAATATCGAAATTGTGTTCATATAGGTTTTTTTATTATTATGTCCCAATCTTAAATTCTAGGGTGATGGAACATTTTTGCCCATAGCTATAGGGTACGTTTTACACAATGTTACTAGGAATAATCACGGTTGTCTATTGTAGTCAACCATTTATTCAATAATGTCATGAGCCCAACTTAATTAAATTGAATTCAAGGGTTCTTGGGTATTCTTAAATTTGTATTTGTGGGGGGTGGGGTTCTAGTGCTGTAATGTTAACAGGTAGTCACTTATCAGAATACAAATTTGGCAAATTATTTTAAAAAGGAGTAAAAAAAGGATTGTGAGTTTTGCCCATATATCCCATGTAATGAAAAGGCATGTATTGATCTTAACTGGGTACTCCTCGGAGTGCAAACAAGGTTTACGCTTGTCGCATGTACTGCTTGCATATGTGATATACAGAGCATCTAACCTCAAGTGAAAGTGATGCAGTTAACACCTTAACCAAACACGGCTCTGAAGATGGAATAAAAGCATCCCCTCTAAAATAGATAGTTCTATTTCTGTTAACGGAAAACATCTGTTATATCAAATAGGCGCGCCTGTATTTGTGTTTGAGAGATGACGCAATTTGAAAGAAAATGTCCTGAAAAAAACGAAGTCACAGAAATAGTTCCCCACCAAAGTATTTTGTTAACAATACATGTTAAACACCTTTTATTTACAGTGCCAATCTCAACACAATTAAAAACATTATACAACTTAAAACACAGCTTTCTTTATAAATTAACCAGTCTTGTGGTAAATACATTAATTGCAGTTTTCAACACAATACATAGAAACATGAAAAAAAACAACTTTGCTGATTATTTTACAATTGCTTATTGTAAAACTGAAAAAGCAAGTGAGCAGTGTTCGCTTCAGTGGAAAACAAGTTGTGCTTATCACCTGTGTGTTTATCAATATAGTAATGACTCATCTCTTCATAAGGACTTGTTTTTAAAGCCGGTACTGATTGGTTAAATAATTCATGAAAGGCTGGTTTCACAGACTCTATTTGGCTCATGTCTTGGAAGATTAGTACTGTGAAACCAAACACAATTCTCTAGTCAGTTTCTTTTAGAAGTTCATGCATACAGTAGCTAAAAACAATAGTTAAAACCCTGAAGATATAAGTCGACAAGCTTATTTTTCGATGTCTTTATTTGGTTTTAAAGAAAGGACAGAGTATGTAAACTTATTATTGCTGTGAAATCCACAAATTAAACTTGGTTTTGGTTGGGTATGTGTAAGACCATTCGTTTTTCAGCTGTCTCCCATTTCTCCCCTTTGAGTTCCAGAAGATTACTGTGATCAGGAAAAATGATCACAATAAAAAGAAGGCCAGGGTCTGTTACCTGATACTTGGTTAAACATTCATCTGGTCAATGTCACAGGACTGAATAGCAGTGTTCCTCTTTTTGGTCTGCTGTAGGAGATACCAACATGGAATCCCTACACAGCAAGTGGGGCAGTCAATTCCACTGTCGTGTAATGCAGTCTGTAATAAGTAGTGCTGTGAAACATGCATAACCTGGAAAGTAAAAAAGAAAAACGTGAGGCATCCTTTGTATTTGTGGTTTTTGTTTTTCCATGTATTAATACATCGCTACAGCTCTCCCTCTTTATTTTGCTATTTGACTTGCACATCAAAAAGAAAAAGAAAATCATGAATTACTGAAGGCTCTTCTAAAGTAAAAAATAGGACTTGTAAAAGTTTACTGTCCGCGTGGCCTAATCGCCAGTTAACCGATATCGATGAATCGTGACCTATCAAGGGAGCTCTGTACTAAAACTCACTTTGTATGATTTCTAAAGTACAGAGTTGTAATAAAATAAAACTTACATGAGGGTTTACAACAGGTAGTGCCTGAAGGAGACAGTGAGCGACCTGTAGAATATAAAAATATATATATTATTTATTTCTTAGCAGACACCCTTATCCAGGGCGACTTACAATTGTTACAAGATATCACATTATTTTTACATATAATTACATTATTTTTTAACACATTATTTTTCATACAATTCCCCATTTATACAGTTGGGTTTTTACTGGAGCAATCTAGGTAAAGTACCTTGCTCAAGGGTACAGCAGCAGTGTCCCTCACCTGGGATTGAACCCACGACCCTCTGGTCAAGAGTCCAGAGCCCTAACCACTCCTCCACACTATTGATTGTTGTTTAGTGCTGTATTCTTTAAGAATATGTATAGTGGTACTGTAATTTAAATGTCACCCCTGCCAGTATTTCACATCAAACAGATTTTCATGCATGAATCAGGAAGTGTTTAACGACATTGGTCACATGACAGTGTTCTGGAGGGAGGTGGGTAATGTGGTTTTAGAGCGGTAGAACTAGCGGCTAACAGACATATTGTGGGCTGATACTGTGACCTTGCTTGTCACTTGATGTGCTTGTGTCTCAGATCAAGTGATACTGAATGGGCAACAAGCGAGTTCAGACTAGAAACCCTCAGACATTTTTACTGCCGTACTGAAAAATGTCAGTGCCCCAGAGGAGATGAAAATTCGCTTTCGACTTAAAGTGGAAGGCAATTGCCATCGATTGATACTCAATTGTAAAGGGAAGGGAATTAAAGCTTTTCTGGGTTTGAAATCAGCACTTGAATGAATGGATTTATTTAATACCTGCCCAATTTAAAAATTACTTCTTAAAGGCAGTTGCATATCGGCACACTCATAAAAACAAGTACAATGTATGGAAAGTACGTTTAAACATACATTGAACAGCTGAATTTGTAGATTTTTTTTTTTAGATAAAGCTTTGCATCTGGCGAGCTACACAGCAATTTTGAATTGTGCGATTGGCCAGTCGTTGGATTTGAATGAATGCGAGACAGAAGCCAGTAAGATCCAGTAAAAAATAAATAAATAAATAATAATAATAATAATAACAATCTTGCTCTGTAGCGTTGAATAAAAGTCATTCAGTGCTAGAACTCAACACTTGTATAAACCCCTATATACTGACCTTCTAATGAAATATCTGTGACGTAATCAGAATGATCATTTTGTTTATAAGCTGAACAGGTGTGGTTCCCCAAATCCTCCCTCCTGACTTTTTCAATGACGAGGGAGAGCTTCCCGGGCCTGTACTGAAGCACGTATCCGGGCTGGCAGCTGTGGATGCTTTTCTGCTTTACAATGGCACACAGCAAGGTATCGTTAGGGCTCTTCCAATGGAGGACCAGCTCTGAGATTGGACCCTGGTCTTCGAAAGGGTATTCACATGGCAGTTCAACGCGCTTCCCCGTGCTTGTTTTAAGGTGGTTGTTAACACTCTCTGAAAAATAAATATATATATTATACAATATGATACAAGAGGCCAAGCCCGAGTACAGTTTACACCATTTTCGGTTGAAGGAAAAACTGTTTATGTTATCAAAGCAACAAATAACTCCAGCACACCGCTTTGAGTCCTCCAGTCAAACTTGTCTGTTGTTTTAAGGAACTTTTTTGGAGGTTTTAATTTTTCTCTCACAAGAAAATGCTTTTAATTTTTAATTTTGAAAACATGTTCAACAATAAATGCAAGGAAGATTCCAATTTGAATGATTTAAATGCCAATAGCATTTAGAACATAAGAACATAAGAAAGTTTACAAATGACAGGAGGCCATGGTTGTTAGTAGCTTTGTTGATCCCAGAATCTCATCAAGCAGCTTCTTGAAGGATCCCAGGGATGGTGTCAGCTTCAACAACATTACTGAGGAGTTGGTTCCAGATTCCCACGATTCTCTGTGTAAAAAAGTGCCTCCTATTTTCTGTTCTGAATGCCCTTTTAATCTCCACTTGTGGCTCCTTGTTTCTTTTTTCATGTCGAAAAAGTCCCCTGGGTCAACATTGTCAATACCTTTTAGAATTTTGAATGCTTGAATCAGATCACTGCTTAGTCTTCTTTGTTCAAGACTGAATAGATTAAATTCTTTTAGCCTATCTGCGTATGACATGCCTTTTAAACCCGGAATAATTCTGGTTGCTCTTCTTTGCACTCTTTCTAGAGCAGCAATATCCTTTTTGTAGCGAGGTGACCAGAACTGAACACAGTATTCTAGATGAGGTCTTGCTAATGCATTGTAAAGTTTTAACATTACTTCCCTTGATTTAAATTCAACACTTAGACTGCACTGTCTGTCTGGGTGACTTACCTGTAGCTTGCAGGAGACAGAGGAAAACCAGCAGTCCTCTAAACAGTGACATAGCAGTTCCTTCTCTTACCCAGAGCCTGTGGTTATTCCTGAAGGTTAAAAGAAAAACAATCAGACCTACATACTGTGCAGTATAATAGCAGATGACAGTCCTTGGAAATACCCAGGCATTCTTAGCACTGTGCGAAGCAGCACTTCAGTCACTTTTAGTTTTGTCATTTTTCAGTAAGCATTAATGAGGAACTCACGTCACCATCATGCTGATGTTTGTTTCTTGCGGATTGGTCATCTCGCTTGCTTCTTGGCATGGAATGAGAAACAGAGGGAAGCAAGCTGACTAACTGGAAATCAGCTGAGATGAAAGCAGACTGTATCCAGATATATCCATTTCAGCACAGCTAGTTCCCTTGTGAACTACAATCCTTTTCTTTTCAGTTCTAACCCTGTCATATTCCTGGAAGTGCAGTATGCCCACATCATACAAGACTGAACAAGATTTGTTTGACTTATGACAGTATGTTGCATTAAATAACAAGCACGTTTAACCCTGCAATTCCATTTATGGAGTATCCACAGTAAAGCAGAGCTCTCATCAACTACATATGAATACTAGGTCAGGAGATTACACATTTAATCAGAGGCAAGGTTAGCTGACAAAGCTATGCTGTTAACATCAGGGATGTTTAGCTTGTTCAGATGATTCCAGCAATGGGGCTGTAGATGTGATGATTTAGTGGTTCTTATACCAGTGAAAACCTTGTCTCTCTATCCGTTCCGTTTTACAAGGTTGAGTTCCACCATTGCTATTTAAAACAAACCTCTTTCCTACAGTGAGCGAGATGCTTGTTTGGGGAGTGTGCGGTCATTGATTTAGCACCCGGACTCCCGCCCTGTCACACAAATCAAACCGTGCATAACACTGTCCAGCCTGCTTGGTTTGTATGAAACATTCTTCAAGGGGGGGGGGACAAAAAAACAAAATGGTAACATAAGGTGTAAGTACGGGCATTAAGAAGCTGATTAATACATTAGGGTTGGCCAATGTTTGTTGGATGAAGAAGTAAAACATGGGCATGATCCTTGACTTTCCTCCTGGGGTTTTGGTCTGTCCATCTTCATTCCTACGGCATTGCACCAGGCAGGAACAACCAGTACTTGAAAAAAAAGGAAAAAGCAGTGGAAAAAGTGGAATATTTGATTCAGTATTCTAGATGCTTCTTTGATTGTGCCTGTTTATAGGTATGCATCCTTTGTGACAGAACATTGCAGAATTCCTGTATTTGTTTGAGTATGCATGCCAGCACCCTAGTATGAAACCCTGCATCTTATTAATACCGTCGATTATTTATAAGAGCCCTATTTCACTCTTAACTATCGCTGGAGTTATCGTGTTGCAAGGACAGGAAGGGCTTGAATGTCGCTCTCAATGAATCGGGTGTCAGTTTCATTGTCTCTGCCTTTCTCTTTCTGGCTCTTGGCTCTTGGAAGGTTTTGCGATGGTTGAGTATTTTGAGTCGGGTTTCTGAAGAGCAGTGGTGGGGTTGGATGTGTTTTGTAAATATCCCAAAATGCTTCCAGCCGTTGATTTGGTCGTAAGTGTAACGATAAAGGATGTGCTTAAATGGACTGCACCATTGTGGATTTTCCATTTCATAATTCCAGGTGAGTTCCAACCAAAACGACTGCTAATGTAGCAAACTAGATTTAGCTAACCCTGCTGTTCCATTTACGGAATACCTCCAGTAAAACGGAGCCAAATGGAATTGTCTTGTATTGCACAGTAATTGCACTGTGGAAACACCCTAACCAATTACACGATTTTGTACTGCGGTTACAATGCGTCAACATGCTTAATTATGACAGTAAACATTTTGCCAGTGTCATTTGTAATAACAATGTAGAACACACTTCATTAGACATTTGAAGGTAGAAATGTTTTGGCTTCTGTAACTAAAAAAAACCAACCCATAATGCTTTCTTCTTCTCATTACCAGTATTAACCCTGTCTGCGGACTGTGACGTCAGCTGTGATAGAGACCGCATCATATCCTGCCAAGGAGGCTATTATTACACTTCAGGAAACTGCCTGGAATGTCCTGTGGGATTTTAGTAAGTTTAGCATGACTGAATAATAATCTTAAAATAAAAACTCAGGAAATGTTCATGCTGTTTATTTCTGTGCTGTATCTTTTATAAGGTTTGTATTGTCTAATCCTGGTGGGTTTACTATTCAGCCTATTGCAAGTGCTGAGCCTCCAGATGCAAGTCAAACTAATTGGTTAAAAGTTTGTATTAACTTTGTTTCTTGGTGTCAGCTGTTCAGGCGAAGGAACATCTGCCCCAAGAAAATGTCCACCTGGTACCCATAACTACTTCACCGGGAAAGTGGATGTAAAAGCTTGCCTGGTATGAGATTTCTCTACACTGATAAATTCTACACTGCTTGGCAGCCCTTCTGGATGTATTTTGATCAACTCGAGCTCTATTCTCTTGCTTGACTTCCCCAGCACTGTTTTGTGTGACTGTGTTTCTGTGCTTTTCACAGCCTTGCCCTCCAGGCTCCATCAGTACAGAGGAGGGAGCAGCCTGCAGGCCGTGCCCAGCCGGTACCTCCTGTGATCCGGGTTCCGGTGAGCTGAGGGCCTGCCCCCAGGGGCAGCACTCACCCGAGGGGGTCCTGCATTGCCTGCCCTGCACTCGGGGCTTCGTCTGTCCTGATGGCCATGTTAAAAAGGTTCATTATTAGGATTTCTTTTCATTGTATTGTTGCTTAATAATCTACTCCCATCAAGTGTTGTTCAAGTTTAAACCCAGTATTCAGAGTCTTGTTTGTCTTTAATAGTTACGCTAGTCTTAACTTAATGCCATACTTCTAGAGGTTGTCCAAATCTGTACTTGTAGACCTTATGCAGATTTTTATTTTTTTTTAATCTGCACATACATGGTTCCATGGTTAAAAACACTCATGTCAGCATGGCAGACAATATGGGCCCTCAGGCATGTAACACGCCCGAATATCTTTATAATTGTTTTGATTTGCTCCGTCTTCTGTACATGCAATGGAATCTAATCGCAATGATCTTCAGAGCTGTCCCCCAGGACAGGAGCCCAACCCCTCCCAGTCCCACTGCATAGACTGCCCAGAAGGTCACTTCTCATCAGCGGGGAGTGACAAGTGCCAGCTCTGCCCAACAGGTAACGTACTTTACTGCTGGTGTTGCCTCATCGCTAACGTTCAGTACTGTGAGCATGCATCTTTTTACCTTAGCATGGCGCGTGATGGAGATGTGTGTCTCACAGTCGATACATACAAAAGGATGTTAAAATGTGCAAGTTAACGTCTCCATTTCATGTGGTTTAGGAAGACTTCAGGGAAAGATATATTTCTGTGCCAGGCTGGCAACAAAAAGGGAGACTATCAAGCGTTTGAGTCAGAAATGGTGGAGTGTGGGCGGTATACTTTGTGCTGTTGACGTCACACTTGTGCTTTTTCTATAAGAAAAGTGAAGGCGGTGATGAACGCTTTTTAACTGCCAATCTTCATCTTTTGACATCCTGTGTGTCAACACTGCAGACATAATCAAGCTCGTCCTTTTCAGAAAATGGAAAAAATTACCGATTGTGATTGCTGAAGTGTTGGCGGATCTGAATAGTGTCAAACATGCGTCAGATATCTCATTAAAGCTCTGCTTTAATGATTCTGAAACCCTTTCTTCTTTTCCTTCCTGTACGTTATTTGAATCGGACCCCAAGTCAGCATTTAAAATGACAATGGAAAGCATGCCACTGTGTTTCACATTGCAAGTCAGAGTCCCTGGCTGACCTGCAACCTGACTCTCTCTCTGCAGACTTCTTGTGACCTTTCGTTTATTCTGTTTTCTGTTTCTTTATCTGTCACATAATGCTTTGGGGATCTTGACAAATTGATTAAGGCAAAAAGTTGTTGTTTCTATATTACTACCCTTTTTAATGGTACTATTTACATAACGGCAGTTGCACTAAAGACGCCAACAAAAGTAAAAGTCATTGCGGTGAATCAGATTCCACTGTTACTGCAACTAAATTGTTGCTGTTCTCCAGTATATCTGGATAGTGATTATCCTTTTGCAAATTTGCGTTTGCGAACTTTTAAAAGCTATGGTGTTGTTTTTATCCCTTCCCAGATCATTGTGATGTTGCTGTCCTATAGTGCAGTGTGTGTATTGATCCTTTCTGCTTTTATGTTCCCGTACAAATAAAGACACCCTTAAGCAGGCAGTGGAGAACTTCAGTTACGTAACTGTCAGAGTGGAAATGGTATGAAATGACACGGATTGCTACGTAATTCCTCCCATGTGGTGTTTTAAAGGAAGCTACTGTCCTCACAAAGCCACACCCTGGCCGTTGCCATGTCCACCTGGCTACGACACTGACTGCCCCGGGCAGAAAGAATGCAAGAGCTGCAACGGGACGTCCCACTGCAAGGGGTCAATGCTTAACCCCTGGGAGGGGGGTGGGAGAGTTCGGAGCCCCGCAGCTGTGGATGCAGTGTCTTGTCGTCCCGGGACATACAAAAACAGTGAGGAAAGCCCAGGCTGCTTGCTCTGTCCTTTAGGTGAGTATGTCAGAGTTAATGTGTACAGCTGACCCTGTCTTCGTTAACCGTGTCTTCTTATGCACCTTTTGTGTAAGCAAGAGGAACCTGGGACCCACCCAAGAAGAGGCTCCAAAACTACAAGTCTTCTTCTTTACTTGCAAGATAGCAGACGCTTTCCATGTGTAAAAACAAACACCTAAAAAAGAATTAAGATCAATGACAGTTTCAATCAGACATTAATCTAGCTCCAGTCCAGATGAGGTAGACAGCGAGGTTGATCAGGTGTGTCATGTGGTGTTTTAGGTGCTCCGATATTCCACGAGTAGTTTATTAAACCCCAAAAGCACTTGTCATTTAATAATAATAATAATAATAATAATAATAATAATAATAATAATAATAATAATAATAATAATAAATAATTAAGAAGAAGAATAGTTACATATACTGTAGTTGTAAATGTTATGATGTGTTTCATGCTGTGCAGGTTATTACTGCCCTTGGGGTACAGCAGTGCGCTGTCCAGCTGGTACTTATGGTGCCAAGGAGGGCTTGCAGAGAGAGCGGGACTGCTCTGTTTGTCCTGCAGGTTAGTACTGTGGTAATGATATCATCCTTTCAATTTCTGCTTTAGCGCATGCCTCACGGAGGGTTATGTCATTGCAAACAGGTGCTTTTATTTTGCAGTCTTTCGAAACAATACGAGACTAGCTATTGAAACTCTTACTTCCTCTTGGTCGCAAACCTGTACTTCCTGAGGTCATTTACATTGGCGGGTTCTAAAAGGATATGTAGTCTCTTAGAGGTAAAGGGCTTTGTGATTGGCTGGCAGTCCTGTCATTAGAGGCAGCAGCTGATTGGTTGAGTTATACAAGTTATTTCAGAATAATGGCCACATGCTCGGAATTAATTCTATGGAAATATCATATGAATTGCGACTGTATTATTTATTTATTTATTTATAGAGATTATAGGAGCTTTGAATTAAGAGGGATTTGTGGTTATAATGATAAAGTTTTGCTCAAACTTCCATTAGAATTGAGTTGGGTTTGTCGTGAGGTATTGCCAAGTAAGCAGTTAGGTTACCATGCACATCCATGGTACCGTAAACTTCCATAGTGTTTTTTTCTTGTTCCACACCCCCCAGGTTTTTACTGCCTGGAAGGAAGCCCCCGGCGCCCTGGCTCTGAGTTCCTGTGCCCGCGAGGTTATTACTGTGAGCCAGGCACCAGCGAGCCCCACATCAGCCCCTGCCCGCCTGGAACTTTCGGGGAGCACTTCGGACAGACAAGCGTCGCGGGGTGCAAGAGATGCGCAGAGGGTCGATTCTGTCCAGAAGGTATGATAAAAAAAAAAAAAAATGCATATATTATGCAGTTGATGCAAACTCTCTGGTGTCAAGATCAAAATAACAACACCACAAATAACAAAAAAAAGAAGTGTTGTTTAGGGTTATGTCGCTGCCTTTTCTATTGCTTTTTTCTGGACTTTCCATAACCCTGCCTCTCAGCTGGCTGCTTTTCAGAATCGTGGTGGATTAATGAAAATGTGCCTATTGACCAATATCATGTTCATTTCACATTTATGGGATCTACTGTAAATGTGACCCAAACCTAACTAGCAAAAATGGTTACTTCCGGGCTCATCTGCCTCTTGTGCAGTTGCAGTGTGTTGAGTTTGTTTCTCCCTCAGGGGCGGCTGACCCAGGCTGGCCCTGTGCCAGAGGGAAGTTCTGCCCAGCTGGCACCATGAAGGAAATGAACTGCCCGGGAGGCACCTACACCCGGCAGCAAGGGGCTGCAAGTAAGAACCAAGCTGATGATAAACAGCATATAAACAAAATCAGACTTGAACCTCGGTGTTAATAAGTTACTAACAACCTTCTGTTCTCTCCAAGGCCTGAATGAGTGCTTGAAGTGCCCTGCTGGGTTTTATTGCCCTGAGGGCATCAGCGACCCCCTCCCCTGCCCGCGGGGCATGTTTAACCCTCTCCAAGGGCAGGATGACGCCATGGACTGCAGACTCTGTTACGCGGGTAAAGCCTGCTCCCAGATGGCTCTTCCACAGCCTGACGTGGACTGCATGGAGGGGTAGGTACAGAGCTCACTGCACAGCAGGCCTGGGCATGCACTGATGGCAGCCTGCAGTCATGTCACACCTTATGGAAAATGTCTGGCATAACAGCAGTGTTGTGAAAAAAAGTTTCCAGACAGTACTGTAGTACCAGAGATGCTTCCTTAGATTGCAGGAATCCCCTTTGCACTGAAACCACCCGTTTTGCCTACACAGTGTCCTTGAGGTTTCGTAGTTCCTGATAAACAGCCCCACATCCTGTTCTGTGCGGAGGCTGATCTTTTTCCAAGGGAAATCACAGATAGCGCTTCCAAATAATCAGTCTTAAACTAGCTCATCAGCTAAATCTATTCTCAGCAATGTTATCATTTCAGAATTGTAGAAGCATTTCTTCAGATCTTAGAAGTCATTCTTTCATGGTTTAAAGATGCAAGGAGGTCAGCTGGCCTGCTTCAGGTCATATAGTACTAGCATAGCTGAAACTGTACAGCAGGGGTCTCCAAACCTGTCTCCTTTCCTGTCTATTCTTGGAGACCCTTTTTGTACAGGAGGGATAATAAGCTGAAATGAAACTTCTTAAACCTCATAAAGCTAATGAAGTCTTCAAGTTATTGCCATTCGTTACATGCAGCAGCCTTTCTGCAGCATACTGTATGGTAGCAATCACGGTAAATGCATTGAAGAGTAATGTCAGCTGCATTATTTGACATGCTTTTTGTCTTGTATTTATTAACAGCATCACATCTCCAGTGTAGATCTCATTCAGATCCTAAGCAGGTAGTAGCAAGCTCATCTCCTAACTGTGCTGCTCCTATTGGCAGGTTCACCTGCCCTCCCGGTTCCTCCAGACCCAATGCTCTGGAGAACGCCTGTCCCCCAGGGACTTTCAGCAACCTGAATAACCTGACTGACAGGTCCCAGTGTGGACTGTGCCCCCCGCGCCATGCCTGCGTGAGAGGTGGGGAGACACCAGCTGCATTGTTAAGGCTCATCTAGCTGTTATTTTAAAATGTATTATACATTGTATGCATTAGAAAGGACCTGAGTTTTATGGTGTGCCTGGATTGCTAGGATTTATATTGCTAGTTCGATACTGTGGATAGATAGATCGATATTTAAGTTTATTTTAATCCTAACGAGAAAGCATAATCCTGTTTTATGCTAAAATGCTGCTCGGGCGATATTTCTTTTTGAATAGGTTCATTCCTGTGGTGAGCATCTAGATTTAATTTAATGCGTCTAACCTTCAGCTGTACTGATTTTCCTTCTCGAGGTACGGGTGGAATCCAGAGACCCCCGGTTCCCTGCTTTGCTGGTCATTACTGCCCCCGTGGAACTATGTTCCCCACCCAGCACAAGTGTGCAGCTGGTACCTGGAGCGACCGGACTAACCTGGTCTCTGCGAGCGAGTGCTCCCCCTGCCCCAGGGGGTGGTACTGCCTGACTGGGGCAGGTCTGCCATCTGGGAGGTGCAGCTCTGGACATTACTGCCCTGAAGGTAAACCGCCCAAATTATTAAATATGAACGCTATGTATACTGTCTGAACGCATTTATTGTTACAGGTTTAACGGTATCGAGATTAGAAAGTCTCATTCATTTTAATTCCAAAGGCACACAGTTTGGCTCCCAGTTCCCCTGCCCTGCTGGTACCTACAGCACACGGATGGGCAACGGACAGAAAGATGACTGCCGGGCCTGTCCCGAGGGATCGTACTGCACTGAGGGCTCTGCCAAACCCACGCCCTGCCCAGTGTGAGTTTAAACACTTTGCCCCATACAGTAAGCCACGGCCCTCTTATCACTGTATGTAATGCATAATTGTGCAACATATTCAGCAGTTTGCACCACTAGTTGAATGCTTCTCTTCAAATGTCCTCTATTTCCTGTTGTGCCTTGTATGATATAGCTGGTGTCTCACGTGGTGTTTGTGCATCCCTGCAACTCCAGGGCTACCTATCGGAGGGTGAAAGGAGGAAAAGCAGCTGAAGACTGCATCCCGTGCCCTGCAGGCTCTCACTGCCCTCGATTTGCAACAATCAAACCCAGGGCCTGTGGGACTGGCAGCTATTCAGTAAGGGAGAACTCTATATATATATTAACCGTTATATAGATTATATATAGATTAACCAGCAAATGTATAGATTTGCCAGCTCATCAGTCAATCTGTACATTAACCAGTAAATGTAGAGATTTGCCAGCTCACATATACATTTATAAAATAACCAAGGAGTGTTAGTTAATGCATACTGCAGCTATTGTTTGAGGTGAAGATTTATCAGACCATTTCAATGGTGTGCTTGGTCCCTCCATGAGCCGTGTGAGTGGAGCAGCTGTGAATCGATCCTTTTTATATTTTTTCATAGGTGTAGCTGTGTTTATGTTTTTCTCAAATGCATTAACTAACTTAAGTTTTTTTTTTTTTTTAGCTATATGCATTAACTAACACCTCCTTGGAAATTTTATAAATTGACCTGCGAGTTGGAAAATATAGATTTTCCGCATCGCCTTGGTTATTTTTAGGGCTTGAACTTTTCCGTTTTTATTTTCCGAAGCTCTACCTCCCTTTTAAATGTTAATTAGTAGTTGTTAAGATGTCACTGCATCCTAACAAAGAGAAAACTATTCATTACAAACTGGGTTTAAGGTGGTGTATTTTTCTTTGCTACATATCAAGGAGATTTTAAATGATTCTCAATTCTCAATCAGTTTAAAGGGACGTGATCAAAAATAAAACCCAAAAACTTCAAGCCCTTATTTTATACATTGACTGGTATGAAGGAAAATCTATACATTAACCGGTTAATCTGTAGATTTGCCGATTTTACAAATGAGCCGTAACACACTCACACACACACACACACACACACACGCACACACACACACTGTTTTGAATTCTCTGTCTCTCTCGGAGGAGGAGGAGGAGCAGGAGGAGGAGGAGAGTAATTCTTTACTCTCGTCAGTCACTTCTGTAGAGTTGTAAGAATGTGCTGATGTAAATACTGTATTAGCAGAGCTGTGCAGGAGCTGACTTGTCGAAGAATGTTTTGTCTTTCACTTTCCCTTGCTGTTAGTTTGCACTGCAGTTGAAGGCAGTCACGAGGAAGCTGCTTGAGAAAACTGGCTGCACAGAATGATGTTGCAATCGGTGACATGCAACGCCATTTTCAGCGTGCTTTGCAGATTTTGTGTGTTTGAAAACCCACTCTTATTTGACTCACAGTATTGATACATTATACCTCAGCTTGCTTCTTTAGCTGTCAGTTTCGCCAGGTGTTGTTTTGTCAGGTTATACCTGGGACTTTTTGGCAACACACGGCAGCTGCTAAAATATATTTATTATTTTTCAGTACTAAGTATTATTTTATCCACTAGGATCATGGTTCGGCTTCATGCTTACCCTGCCTCCCTGGACACTACTGTAGTAATGAGACCACCAGCCAGGAGGCGATGTTGAGCTTGATGGTGTGCCCAGCTGGACTGATTTGCACTGAAGGTCTGGACAGGGAGCCGCAGAGAGCCACCACTCTCTGTCCCAAAGGCTATTACTGCCCAGGAGGAGACATTGTAAGCAAGGAGTGTTGACTGTATACACTGCCTTTCCCATATGAGTTAAAGCACAGTGAATTCATGATAAAGCACAGGCACAAAATCAACCACACATACGTATGGTAAAACATTGTAAACTCAAATTTGCCATGGTACATTTTGATATGGGTTCTAAGGAGTACTGTATTCCCAAGACTGTCCCCATAGTAGTTGGATGCTGGTACTGTATCCTCTCCAAAGAAGTATTTCTTGTGACTGTATGGCCTTTCTTATTCGCATTGTTTTTTTTTACTGTTTTAAGAATGTTGTTTGAATATGCTGATGGTACCACTTAAGCTGTCCGTAGGAAATCATTTTAAAACAGGGTGCTTCTCAGGAACATTTCAAAATCTTTAACACAGGCCTTTTTGTCATTCTTCTGTCCAAAGGATCCTAACCCTAGGCCATGCCCAAACGGGACCTACAGTGACCGTCAAGGCTTGCAAGAGGTGTCTGACTGTACCCCCTGCCCTGCCGGGCAGCACTGCTACAGCGAGTCCCAGGGGATCTCCCAACCAGTAAGCTAGACTTCTGTTCTGTAATACAAATGGTACTGTAGCTTGTGCTGTGTTAGATACACTATTCATACCTCATCTCCTGACTCTGACTGCTTTCTGTTTACTGTGTTTCAGACTGGAAGCTGCCCTAGTGGGTATCACTGCCCAGTAGGTACAGGGTACCCTTATTCATTTCCCTGCACCCCTGGGTCCTATCGGAACAGCTCCCTGGGGCACAGAGGGGAGATGTGTCAGCCATGCCCTGCTGGGTTTTACTGCACCAGTGAAGCCACTGAGATCCCCACTGTCTGCCCTAGAGTACGTGCGGTCGAATGCCTTGGCATTATTTGGATGAAGGCACTGCGTGGAACCTTGGTCTAATTCAGCATAACTTTACCTTGTTTACCTTGTTGCATAGAATTACATGTTTTCCCTGTTTTGCAGGATTTGGATGGAGGGAGCCATAGTGATCAAATTACTAGATGTTTGCATTTGTGCGCTTTCCCGTTGTCATTTTATAAAAATAGACAGACCACTTCCTTAATTTATTTTTCAGAGAAATGCTGTCAGTTTAGGCCTTTTCCCCTATTCAAACTTCTTAAACTATAAATACACTTCAGTTTCTTGCAAACTGTGTAAGAACTATACAAAGTGTATTACCAGTACAAAGCCACATCCTTATCCGTCATAGTATTTCAGTCTCCTGCTTCTGCCAATTAAAGATGTCAAGAGAATTAAAGGTGTCAAGTGAAATGCTGATATCCAACCTGATTCCCAAACAACTGCAAGCACAGGCCCTTTGAGTGCTGTACCTACAGGCTGATAAACATACATCATTAATAGTCCATTGCTAAACTGAGAGATTCAAACACAGGATAATCTGGCACAAGGCCTATGCTGTAACTATATTAGACCCCACTGCATCTCACTAAGTGGATTCAGTCAATTCAATCAATATGTATTGTATCCCTTTGTGTTATTTCCCCATGTATATGGCACTATTCGAACAAACATGGGAAGACATGCCCCAAACACTTCATTGACAAAAATGCGAACATTCTATAAGCCCATAATATATGGCGCCTCTTGAAGTTTTGTTTGAATAAAGCCATATAATACGTGCTGTATTCTTTAGTCTTCAGTCCTCTCCAAAGTAAAATAAACTGTACCATCTCATTGTGTGTTTGGTCAGGGTTACTTTTGTGTTGAGGGAAGCAGCAGCCCCGAGCCGTGTGAAGAGGGGACCTACAGTGCCAGGCCTGCTCTGGGGGCTGGTTCAGAGTGCGCTCCTTGTGTTGGGGGTTGGTACTGCGCTGGTACTGGACTGACTGAACCCACTGGTTCCTGTGAAGCTGGGTTCTACTGCAGGGAGAGAGCGAGGTCTGCAGTAAGTACATGGGCAGAGTCAGATAGATCAGGTTTTGTCAAAAACAAATCAGTTTCCTTTGCTGCTGTAGTGTGACATGAAAAGACCTGAAACCCAGGAACATCGGAAGCAAATGATGTTATCATTGTGGCTATGTCTTTTAAGTTCATCATCTGAATTGGGTCACATCGCCTATTTCCTCCTGCCTCAAGGTCGTTATCACTCAGTGGGGCAGTGAGACTCCCCTTTGCTTTATGATTGATGAGTGCTGTCTGCCTTTTACCTGGAGGATGGGGTAGTATTTTGGTATCTCTGGGCTGCCATAGGATAGCAGTGGTGCAAGGGGGGTGTTTAAGAATGCTGATGACAATCCAAACTAGCCAGGTCGATTTGTGCTCGTCCCTCTGCAGACCCCTGCTGATGGGCACACTGGTGGACTGTGCCCGATTGGGAGCTACTGCCCAGCTGGCTCTGCCTTCCCTTTGCCCTGCCCACCTGGGACCTTCAGTAATGCCACAGGACTCGGCCGTCCGGGGCTTTGTGTAGACTGCACCCCAGGGTAAGGGGCTCAGCTTCAGTTCACTATTCTTTACTCGTATATGTGTGCTAAACACAATTTTTAAAGTCTATTTTCACATCATCTTGACACCCTTTTTTTTCTGTTCAAGATTCTCTGCATTTTTTGCGCTTCAGTTTGTAATTTTCAGATATTTCAGAGTCAACGCTATAGATGTCACTTTTGCTGTTTCCTGGTACCCAATCACTTCCAGTGATCTGGCAGCAATCAGACCACGCACTGTAATAAAAAGATGGACCAGTAATAATATTAAAGAAGCTAAACAGAAAACTGATTTTAAAGCATTGCTTGACACACTTTTTTCTTTTTTTTAAGCCAGAATCGCTTGAATGAAACAGGAGCCTGTCTTGTTTGTTTTTCCTATTTTACACAGCTACCATTGCTCTGGGTCTAATATCTCTGCTCCTGCTGGTCTCTGTTCTCCTGGATATTACTGTACCGGTGGTGCCTATGCACCCAATCAGCACGAGACTCAGGAAGGACACTACACCCTGCCGGGAGCGTTCACTCCCGAACCATGTGCACTAGGGACCTTTCAGCCGGTAAGTGCAAAGAGATGAGTCTGTCTGGAAGGCTGCTGCTCAGTGCTGTTATAGGAGGCAGTGCAGTGCTGTGTGATGCACTGCTGGAACAGGTACTACTGACCCCTGCAGGTGAACGAGGGAATGGCAGGTGAGATGTAAAACCATTTTAAACAGTAGTCAACTTGCTTGGGACTGTGAGGCTATACAGTTCTCACCCGAGCTATTATTGCGCTCTCTCTCTCTCTCTCTCTCTCTCTCTCTCTCTCTCTCTCTCTCTCTCTCTCTCTCTCTCTCTCTCTCTCTCTCTCTCTCACAGGCTCGGGGACAGTCCTCTTGTCTGGAGTGTCTAAGAGGCCAGTTCTGTAACCAGACCGGTCTGGTGCGACCTTTCCCTTGTCCTCCAGGTCACTACTGCCTTCCCGGGACCATCGCACCCAATCCCTGCCCAGCGGTAAGTAAAGCCTTATTCAACTCGATTTACCCTGTTTTATTCTTTCAACTGCTTTGCAAAGCACTTTGAACCTTAAATGATTGCAAGGTCCTCTCGTCTCTCTTGCAGGGCTCGTACACTGCCCAGGAGGGCGCTGGAGATACTGGGCAGTGTGTGCTGTGTGACCCCGGGCAGTTCTGCAGCATGGCTGGCCTCTCTGCCCCTGTGGGGCCCTGCAAGCCAGGCTACTACTGCACTGGAGGGGCCAGCTCCTCAATGCCTGTAAATCTACCATTTACTTAACTACAGACCTGATAGCACTAGTGCCACAGTGCAGCGCAGCTTTAAACACACACCAGAGCGGTCTCCTGAAGCAAATTAAAGCATTTAGGCACGTGATCATTGTACACACTGCAATTGCTTTATCAATCCTGTACAGATTCTGTACAGTGATAAACATGCATGGGATTTTACCTTACGCATCTGATATCCCCACCTTATGATGTCATTTATTATGGTTAACTAAGTTTTTATTTGAAATGTAATTCAGTTGGGAAATGTGCCTTCTTTTATCATTTGGAAATGCATTTGTTTTGTAGCCTTTTTCAATTGTTCCTTTGTTAGGTGAACATGCCCTTTGGCGACCTTTGCCCTGCTGGCTTTTTCTGCCCGTCGGGCACCAGACACCCCTTTGAAAACCCCTGCCCCCCAGGAACCTGGAATAATGGGCGAGGGGCGTGGAACCAGACTTCTTGCTGGCTTTGCCCCCCGGGGCATTTCTGTCATGGTACCGGCCTGACTCAACCCTCAGCTCTGTGTGCACCTGGTAGGCTTGAAGTTGAACAAAAGTCTGCTTTTTAAATGCAAATGTCGAGTCCTTTAATTTAATTATCGCTTAAAATATGCATTTTCTTTTCTTCTTTTGTCAGGATTTTATTGCTCGGGTGGGGCTAAGACATCAATGCCAGTGGACGGGGTATCGGGTGACAGGTGCCCTAAAGGTCACTATTGCCCCGAAGGCTCGGTGTTGCCCCTGTCCTGCCCAGATGGTTCTTACGCCAACATCACAGGTACCTGCAATCCGTTCTAATAGAGGCAGACAATACAAAATTAACCAAGATTTGTGAGCCGTCTGAAGGGTTTTAATGTACCATTGTTTTAAACTTGCAGGAGTCGCGGAGTGCCTGGACTGCCCCGCTGGCTATTATTGCTTGTCAGGGCAGAGCGTCCAGTTGTGTCCAGAGGGTCATTACTGCCCCGGGGGCACAGGGTTAGATCTCCTGCCCTGCCCACCAGGTACCTACAGCCCAGAGCCCGGGAACAGCCAGCTGGAGCAATGCCAACTGTGCCCTGCAGGTAGGTCAAGGGATTGATCCTTTCCAGTCCTATGGGACTACTTTTGATATTTTGCCCATCAATAAATCTACATTGTATTTGCATTAAGTGTGTGTTTGTTTGTACCAGTTTGCTTTTTCTTGTTTCTTTCTTTAAAGGCATGTACTGTGAAGACTGGGGGCTTTCTGTCCCTACGGGGTCTTGTCAGGCTGGCTACTTCTGTTTAGCAGGTACTATATCTATCTGGGTTCTGCTTGTGTCTGCGTGCACGAAGTCATTTTGTCCTTCAGAAGTTGGCTGGCTTGGTAGTTTAACAGTATTGATCTGATATAACAGCTAGCCCCTACCTGTATTAAACTAAAGGGTTTGAGCAGTGTAACACTGGCGGTTGCACTCCACACTGTCGTGGCCAATAGATGAATTTATTCATTTATTTATTTAACAGTAGATTGCAGTGGAAGATACGCATTGATGTTAAGCCTGTTAAGCCATCAATAGGTTTCACAGCAGTAGGTGGCACAGAAATAGGGGAACAGCAGTGAAAGTGGCTGAATGTGCAGCTGGACAGCAGATACCATTATCAACACCACTGTAAGGGAAACACATGTGTTGGAGTCTTGCTTTCTGAGTTATACTATACAAGTTCCCATTGCTGCAGTGTGATGATGATGATGATGATGTCTCTGGTATTGTTTCAATCCCGTCAGGTATGAACTTCAGGAACCCTGACGGTAACATCAGCACTGGGGTGGGGGGGCCGTGCCCCCAGGGGCATTACTGTCCAGCTGGCACCAGCCTACCCGTGCCCTGCCCACGCGGGACTTTCTCCAGCAGGTGAGAGTCAGGATCGAACTGCAGTGATGACTCGGGTATATCAGTCACCCTGGATGAAAACATCACTGCACGTATTCAGTTTTGACTTTAAACAAACTCAGATCAGTGATGTTATGGCAGGTGATAGTGATATTGTGACGATCAATCTCAAGATCAAAAATAAGGTATTATATGTTTGAAATGGTGCTGCTGGATCAAGTCATTTTCTGTCACAGGAGCAAAGTAGTCTATGCTAGTCTTCTTTTCCATGATAAGCCTTATAAAAGTTTACCACTGTATTTTTGCAGTTTTCCCATGCTTTTCCCATGGTTGTACTATGCATGTACCTTATTTTCCCCCTGCTTGCTATGTTTATTAATATGCTTTATATGCTTTGCCGCACCTTGCTATTCTTTACAATGCTTACCTGTGCTTTGTCATGCTTTCACTGTGCTCTTTTACACTTTGCTATGCTTTCACTATGGTAATCTTTTATAAGGGTATTGAAGGTTGTCCGTCCCTCTCTCTGATACAGACTTCACGTGGTGGAGGAGTCTGGCTGCAGTGCCTGTCCTCCGGGGGTGTTCTGTGGATCAGAGGGGCTGAGCCAGCCTGCCGGACCCTGCAGAGAGGGGTTCCACTGCACTGGCGGGGCACAATCACCCCTGGGTAAGAAATCGTGTTAATGAACTGTGTGAGCAAGGTGGTCAACTTCCGCAGAACTGCAGGGCTGTAATTGTAGGTGCAGATTTTACAGAAAGCTATAGCCAGTGCCCTGTTTCTGTTTCCAGGGTCTGAGGGTGCAGGCGACCCATGTCCAGTGAGTCACTACTGCCCTGTTGGGAGTGCACAGCCCCTACCCTGCCCTGCAGGAACATACAACAACCTGACCGGCCAGGCCAAGTGCTTTCAGTGTGGAGCTGGCTACTACTGCCCTGAGAAAACAAGCACGTACAGTGACTTCCCCTGCCCACCTGGCTTCTACTGTCCTGATGGTAAGAGAGGCGCTTCTCAGCAATGAGGTGATGCATCAATCACTGATGCAACCTGCTGTGTGTTATTGCAGTGACAGTAGATCACAATTTGTGTACTGACAAAAAGGGTGCCTCCGTTTTTTTCCTTATATATTAACAGTAAATCTATTTATTCACCCAGTTGACCAGAAGACTTTCTCAATATCTTGAACGTTTATCAAAGAGTTGTATTTGTTTCTTTTAGTGTTAGTATGACGTTAAGGAGAACGGTAGGCTGGGAGGATCAAGGCTGTAATTCTGTGCTTCATTGCTTTGTTAAGGTACGAGGTACGCCACTCAGTTCCCCTGTCCCAGGGGCTACTATAACCCTGAGCCCATGACCCAGAGCCTAGACAGCTGCCTGCCCTGTCCACCGGGTCATTACTGTGAGAAGGAAAGACTCACGGCTGTGTCTGGAGCGTGTAAAGCAGGTCTGTGGGTTTTATTCAGTAGAACTGCAGCATTTTAATTCTGTTTTTTGATCTGTATGTCTGTCTTCCTTCATAATGTTTCTCGTTTGAATAAAAGGTTTTTATGATTTGCAGTAAATGTTGAGAAAATGAATCTATATATTTACTTCAGCCCCAGCTTTGGTCCTCTTTTTTCTGAATTGATTTTGTGTCTCTTCAGGCTGGTTCTGTGTATCAGCTGCATGGAACTCCCAGCCCTTTGACCTGGATAACTACACCAATGCCAACTGCCTTTGCCCAGCCACAGCAACTGGAGGGAAGTGCCAGGAAGGCTATTACTGTCCCGCAGGGAGCTCAGAGCCCATTCCCTGTCCACCTGGAGCCTACTGCAATGGGTCAGGTAGGTACTCTATACTATATACTGCCTGTTGGTCTTATAACGACTCATATAACAGACACTCCAGGGAACTTCACAAACTCTCTACTACTGAATACAAAATATCTTCGGACTGTCTTTGAAGATTCAGATTGTTATTATTATTTTATTATTATTTATTTCTTAGCAGACGCCCTTATCCAGGGCGACTTACAATTGTTATTTTTACATACAATTACCCATTTATACAGCTGGGTTTTTACTGGAGCAATCTAGGTAAAGTACCTTGCTCAAGGGTACAGCAGCAGTGTCCACCACCTGGGATTGAACCCACAACCCTCCGGTCAAGAGTCCAGAGCCCTAACCACTACTCCACACTGCTGGTCTCTGTTCCAGATACTGTTCAGGGTTCAACTAAACGCACCACAGGTTTGGTATTGAAAGTTGAAATGTAGGGACTACAGAAAGTACATGGTGTCTTGTTTCCTGTTCAGGCTTGTCCCATCCTAGCGGCTCCTGCTCCACTGGCTATTACTGTTCAGGAGGAGCCTCTCAGCCCAACCCTACAGACAAGCTCACAGGGAACCGCTGCCCCCCGGGGAGCTTCTGCGGTAATGGCCTTCTTCCTTCTTCACAAGAGCTTGTTGTCTTTTTTCAGCAACTGCTGCACAAGACGTGTCTGATGTTGTGAAATAGAGCGAAGGGACCTTGGAGACCTGCAGTTGAGGGTAGCAGAGACTCGTGAAGAATTTATGTTGTGTTTTTATTGTTAATGCTGGGTTGACTGAAAATAGTGCAAGTCATAGTCTGCCATATCCAGTACAGTCTATCAGTGGGGAGGTAAGCAAAACTCACTGTGCTGTCATCTGATATCTAGCAGGCTGGACAACAGAGGATGAGTCTAAACTGATCTTGCATGAGACAAAAATGTGTGGATTACTGGATTAAATAAAAGCTACGTCACTACCAAAACCATCTCTAAGCGTAGCTACAGCAGTGCCATACACTTGCCATAATTCAGCCCACGTCCCTGACTGATTCATTGTTCTTTACATGTCCCTCCCCCAGGTTTTGGCTCAGGGGCCCCACAGCTTTGTCCCCCTGGCACGTTCTCGAGAGTCCAGGGCCTGGTCAGCGAGTCTGAGTGCTTGCCCTGCACCGAGGGGTTCTACTGTGAGACAGCAGGTCTGGTCACCCCCAGCGGCCCATGTCGTCAGGGTAAGATCTAACCCATTTAGAGTTTATATCGCCTTTAGGACATCAGCCTGTATCTGCCTGCACAGGTCCTACAGTGTTTGGTTACCTTGTGTGTTCCAGGGTACTTCTGCCCTCCCGGTCAGAGGGTCAGCATTGGCTTTGCATGTCCGGTCGGTCATTACTGCCCGGAGGGAAGCCCTGCTCCTGTGTTCTGTGAATCAGGCTCATATCAGAACCTGGACAAACAAGCTACATGCAAACCCTGTGAAGAAGGTAAGAGGGAGATTCAAACACATACATTAAATAGCATACAGTTTAGAGGATCTTTTAGAATAAAGACACATGTAGCATTGACTATTTCATTTTTTAAAAAATATGATTCTAACACTTGTAATCAGGTACTAGCATATTTAAATATATCTACATTAATGAGAGGTAAATGTGGATGTTTTTTAAACCCTGATTAATCCCTCGTTCGTCGATGACTAATCCAGGTGTCGCTCCTTCAGGTTATTACTGTGATAACAGCCTTGGTCCGGTCCAGGACCCATCTCAATACCCATGCCCACAGGGACATTACTGCCCACAAGGCACAAGGTTTGCTACCCAGTATGGGTGCCCAGTTGGGACATTCAACCCCAGGATGAGGGTGCAGGATGTCAGTGGGTGTCTTCGATGTCCTCCAGGAAAGTACTGCTCAGCTATTGGCCTCGCAGAGCCCACAGGTAAAGCTTCAATTACAAAACGTTATTGCAGTGAACGCATAGCATGGTAAAAGCATAGCAGTGTAAAGCACAGTGCAAGCACTGCCAAATCAGCTAAAATCATAGATAAGTACAGCAAAGAATTGTATGGTAAAGTTTTTTAAAGTATGGTTATAATGTTAAACTGTAAAATGACCGTGCAATTTTACATCATTAAACCTTTTAATGGCATTTCTGTCATAAACTATTGTCTTGGGGTTAATGTGTGGGACAGGACTGCAAACCTGAGCAGGTTTATTGCAGAACCTGAATGAAGCTCATGCCTCCTCCTGTACTTTTTCCTCCAGGAGACTGTTTGGCTGGGTTCTGGTGTAAGCAGGGTGCCCAGACAAGAGTCCCTTCCGATGGCCTGTCTGGTGGAACCTGCTCTCCTGGTCACGATTGCCCTTCAGGTATATGATTCATGCTGTTCCTGTGTCCCCCTGTATACAGCAGTGTCACAGACAAGACAACGCAGTGCCAGGCACTTCCATGTCCTTCATTACTTCTCCTTGAGCACATGCTCTCTAATATGCTGTATGTCTGGTTATTCACTGCGGGCGGTGCCTATAGTGGAGACACTCCTACCTATGAATGTCTAAGCTGCATTTTGTCTGGTGAAACGCAATACGGACATTCCTCCACACAAGTTCTTGAACTTATTAGAATCTAGCTCATGGTGACAGACTTATTCTTGAATTCTTGCTTGTGATTGGGTGTGCTGATGGTTTATATATCTTAGGAGACTAGTATGCTTAAATTAATCCATAACTTTAAAAACCCAATGATTCTGGTTGCTTTATTCAGGGCAGGCTGGACCTTGTCCAGTGGGTCACTTCTGCCCCCGAGGTACAGCCACCCCCCAGCCATGCCCACTGGGCACCTTCAGCAACCTGACCAAGCAAACATCAGAGGTACAGTATGAGGAGATACTACAGTATTGCATCACATTTTCTTACACTGGTAAAAAGAGATTTTTTTTTTGGATGGATGAATAGATAAATTAGTAATAAAAGACCAGAGCATCTTTTCTAAGAGCATCTTGTGTGATGCTGTTTGATACAGGACGGCTGTATCCCATGCCTTCCTGGTCATTTCTGTGGTTCAGCTGGGCTCACTGCTCCAACAGGGGAATGCTGGGAAGGATTCTACTGTTCCCAAGGAGCCACAGTTCCTAACAGTCCAATCAGAGACAGCAGAGGAGGTCCATGCCCAACAGGTGACCCAATCAAGCCCCACAGTAAATGTGGTTCAATTTAATTATTTGTATTGCATTGTGTACATATTGTTACCTCATATTATAACGACTTCCTAACACACGTTACTATATAATTAGCATCAATAAAGTGTTTTCTAAGAGTTTTGAATCGTCGCACATTGTGTGTTTTGTATGCTTCTTCCCTCCAGGTCATTTTTGCCCCAAGGCCTCTGCTGCTCCCCAGCCCTGTCCAGGGGGGACGTACTGCGCAGTGGAGGGGCAGGCAAGCTGCAGCCCCTGTGTGGAAGGGTACTTATCTGAGTCCAATGAACTGACCACCACACTGCAATCACTTTGCAGTGCATGCACCCTTCGTTGGTAGTCCTTACAATTACAGTTTGTAATCCAGCAGCCTATACATGTACACCCTACTAAAAAAGCCAGCTCTTACAATTAAAAAATAAATATTGCACCAGTAATAATTTAAAAAAGATGCTTGGGGTTTTGCAAAAGAAAACCAAGCAGGCAGGATATGAGGATATTAATGGTGACTGTATGTGATTCGCTGTTTTAACACAGGTACTACTGCCCTGTGAGCAGCTCTTCCTATGCTGGTACAGAATGTGCTCCAGGTCATTACTGCCCAACAGGAACCTCCTCCTGGAATCAGTTTCCTTGCCCTGCAGGCACCTACAACCCATTCTCCCGAGGAGCCAGCGTGCAGGACTGTATTCCTTGTGACCCAGGTGTGTGAAATGCCCATTGTATGAGTGTGATCTGCCTCTACACACACTGTACAGTGTCACAGCAACCACATGTATCATTGCGCACCCATGTCATCTCAACTGGTTCTATTGGTTCTCATAGGATATATCCATAAACATCTTGTGTCCTTGAAAACACGTTTCTTGGTCCAGCACCATTTTATATGGGCAGTGAGTAAATCTCTATATGGTCCTTTAAGTCTGTAATTCACCCATAACTTCAAACGATATAGGCCAAAGTCTTTGTCTACTTGAGGGGGAGATTCATTAAAAAAATGATCCAGTATTTGTGTTTTTCACAATTAAACAAACTCTCCCGAGGCACAGTGTGACTGTGTTTCTAACTAAAGGGCTTTCCGAATGTTTGAACAGTGTTTTTTGATCATTTTTCCCCTGATGTGGAGAAATCTATATATGCTGTATACGATCATGTTTGAACATTTCTAGGAATGATGTGGCGTTACTATTTTGCATTGGCAGGACTCCACTGTGCATCGCCAGGTCTCCCCAGAGCCAGTGGGCAGTGTGCTGCTGGACACTACTGTGTGGGTGGGGCGCTGACCCCCCACCCTAGCAACGGGATCACTGGAGACCTGTGTCCCAGGGGTCATTACTGCTCAGAGGGGTCAGCAGTCCCACAGCCCTGTCCACCAGGTCACTATAGCAACACCACTAAGAACACCGCGCTCTCGGACTGCCTGCCATGTCCTCAAGGTTTGCACGGCCAAGTTCAACCAAAATACACACCGAATGGTTTTGTAAATCGGCAACAGCATTGTGCAGCCCAGTTCTAATTTCAACCCTGTCCTTTATATAAGTTTCTCATAGCAAAAGGATAGCAAAGTGTAATACAGCACAGTGAAAGCATGGTGAAGCATAAGTAAGCATTGTATAGCCATGGGAAAAGCATGGTAAAACTGCAAAATTTATACGGGATAGTAAATGATAAATCATCTTTTATTATTAATGTAATATGTAGTTCTTTATTTATAATAACGCATTAGCTATCAGCCTCTTTTCATTCTCCTGGTTTAGTATGCTGGTATTGAACTAAGGGCACTGTGCACGCACACCGTGGCTCTTCTTTCTCTTGTCTTGTCAGGGTTCTTCTGTGACGGGCAGGGCCTGTCTGCCCCCTCAGGTTCCTGCCAGGCTGGGTATTTCTGCCCCCCTGGCCAGAACTCCAGCAGACCAGCCTCCTACACCTGCACAGCGGGACACATGTGCCCCCAGGGCAGCTCCCAGCAGAGCCCCTGCCCTCCAGGAACCTACCAGGACCAGCATGGGCAGGTGAGCTGGATTACAAACAGTAAAGAGCACCTGTTTTAAAATCGCAACGCACTATATACAGTACTGTGCAAAAGTTTTAGGCAGGTGTGAAAAAATGCTGTAAAGTAAGAATGCTTTCAAAAATAGACATGTTAATAGATTATATTGATCAATTAACTAAATGCAAAGTGAGTGAACAGAAGAAAAATCTAAATCAAATCCATATTTGGTGTGACCACCCTTTGCCTTCAAAACAGCATCAATTCTTCTAGGTACACTTGCACAAAGTCAGGGATTTTGTAGGCATATAGTCAGGTGTATGATTAAACAATTGGATACCAAACAGGTGCTAATGGTCATCAATTCAATATGTAGGTTGAAACACAATCATTAACTGAAACAGAAACAGCTAGGAGGAGGAATAAAACTGGGTGAGGAACAGCCAAACTCAGCTAACAAGGTGAGGTTGCTGAAGACAGTTTACTGTCAAAAGTCATACACCATGGCAAGACTGAGGTCATAGCATGCAAGACACAAGGTAGTTATGGGGCAATCAGCATGGTCTCTCCCTGATGGTAATTGCATGATGGATAAGTATCTGCCTGTACTTCTCAGCATTGAGGAGACCATTAATTCTGACCAAATCCCCAACTCCATTTGCAAAAATGCAGCCCCAAACTTGCAAGGAACCTCCACCATGCTTCACTGTTGCCTGCAGACACTCATTCGTGTACGCTCTCCAGCCCTTCGGTGAACAAACTGCCTTCTGCTACAGCCAAGTATTTCAAATTTTGACTCATCAGTCTAGAGCACCTGCTGCCATTTTTCTGCACCCCAGTTCCTGTGTTTTCGTGCATAGTTGAGTCGCTTGGCCTTGTTTCCACGTCGGAGGTATGGCTTTTTGGCCGCAAGTCTTCCATGAAGGCCACTTCTGACCAGACTTCTCTGGACAGTAGATGGGTGTACCAGGGTCCCACTGTTTTCTGCCAGTTCTGAGCTGATGGCACTGCTGGACATCTTCCGATTGCGAAGGGAAGTAAGCATGATGTGTCTTTCATCTGCTGCAGTAAGTTTCCTTGGCCGACCACTGCGTCTACGGTCCTCAACGTTGCCTGTTTCTTTGTGCTTCTTCAAAAGAGCTTGGACAGCACATCTGGAAACCCCTGTCTGCCTTGAAATTTCTGCCTGGGAGAGACCTTGCTGATGCAGAATAACTACCTTGTGGCTTGTTGCTGTGCTCAGTCTTGCCATGGTGTATGACTTTTGACAGTAAACTGTCTTCAGCATAAAGAAGAACAAGGAGTCCTGGAAGTGATGGTATGGCCCCACAGAGCCCTGATCTCAACATACATCGAGTCTGTCTGGGATTACAGTGAATGAGAGAGAAGCAACTGAGGCTGCCTAAATCCACAGAAGAACTGTGGTTAGTTCTCCAAGATGTTTGGGCCAACCTACCTGCCGAGTATCCCTTCAAAACCCTGACTTTGTGCAAGTGTACCTAGAAGAATTGATGCTTGATGCTGTTTTGAAGATAAAGGGTTGTCACACCAAATATGGATTTGATTTAGATTTTTCTTCTGTTCACTCACTTTGCATTTAGTTAATTGATAAATATAATCTATTAACATGTCTATTTTTGAAAGCATACTTACTTTACAGCATTTTTTCACACCTGCCTAAAACTTTTGCACAGTACTGTATATATATGTATGTATTGGAAAGAGGTGTAAGTGTATATCAGTCATTAAATTAGACTCTTATGCCGTGCATCTACTTTACCCAATTGCAATGTGCTTGTTTACTGAAGCGTTATAGATGACCCATCGTGAAATTTGCAAACCCACAGGCATTGTGCAAGACGTGCATTGCTGGGTTTTCCTGTGCTGGTACAATTCAGACTGAGACGGGGCTCTTGGTTGGGACACAGAACCCCACCCCCTGCCCGAAAGGTCACTACTGTCCTCCAGGTACTTTTTTATGACGGTTTTATCTGTGCACATTTAATAGCAATAGCTTGCCTGCAACAGATACCGTATAATGATATTCTTACACAAAGGTGCTCTGCCGTGTGTTCAGTCACTGAAGAATCTACATTTTATATCTCTTTTACACTCTTTTAATAAACTCTATTGTACATTATTGATGCTTTATGTTGATGATATCTCTATACGTATTTACCTTTATTAATGTCTTGCTTACCTGCATATTGTGTTTTACTTGTATTATTTGTACTTACCGTCACCTGTACTTTTATTTAAATATTAATCTTGCATTGTAACCCTGTACTGCCCTGTAACACCTGTAAGTCGCCTTGGATAAAGGCGTCTGCCAAATAAATATATAAATAATAATAATAACTAAAGGTGACATCAACGGAGTCTTAAATAAATTAATGAACTATTATTAAATAAAATCCGTTTTCAGGCACAAAATCGGGTAGAGAATCTCCTTGCCCCACTGGAACGTTTAATAACCGGACAGGCCTCTCTGATGTCAGTGAGTGTGTGTCCTGTCCGGCTGGAGAATACTGCAGCTCTGCAGGGCTGTCTCAACCCATGGGGGCGTGCATGACAGGGTGAGGAATCACAGAGCACCAGAGTCCATATGTAATCACATTCTAATACTGTGTTTCGATGTCCACAAAAATATCCAGAAAAACTTATTTGTTGATTTTCAGGTTCCTGTGCTTCCTGGGGGCATTCTCTCCACACCCCTTGGGTGATTCTACCGGAAGAATCTGCACCCCTGGGTTCTACTGCCCCCAGGGTACCACCCGCATGCTGTCCTGCCCTGCGGGGACATACAGCACCTTGGAGGGTAAGAGACCAGTGGGTAAAACATCAACAGACTGCGGGAGATTATGCTAGAGCCACCCTGTCTGGAGTCCCAAGACAAGGGACACTGTGGCAGGCTGACAAATCACATTGATCAGCTGCCTTGGATTTTTATTGGTGTGGATGCCAACTTGTTACAGGTGTGCTAAGGTCAGATGAGATCAATAGAGATTACCCCCCATTCACCTGATCAAAAGCTAAAGGGACAACTACAGGGAGTTAAGTTAATGGAAAAACCAAAGCATTTTTTAAATCAGATGTCTTTTAACTAAGGTCTGTCGTGGTTGTTGCTCTGTGCTCGAAGTCACTTAATATTATTACTTCATATGAATATGGTAGGTGGTCATTACACAGATACACATATACACTTGTAATCCTGGTTGCAGGCGCTGGTTCTGAAGCAGACTGCCGCTTGTGCCCTCCTGGTCTGTACTGTCAGGGTCCAGGGCTGACCGCCCCGTCTGGAAGCTGCAGTGCTGGATTCTATTGCACCGGGGGTGCAAAATCACCAGCACCTACTGACAATACCACAGGTAGCTGAGCAACCATGCAAAACGGATTTCACTGCAAAGAAACGGAAACCGTGGATGAAATCACTTCATCTTTTAATGTACCAAGATTGAAAGGTTTAAAAGAAATTCCTTTTTAATAATAGAGGTCAAGCCATGGCTGTTTTTTACAGCACTGGGCAGGAGGAAGCACCCTGTATTGCATCAACAACCTATCTGTGGTTAGCCCGGAGTCAGTACTAAATATAAATGGTAGATGCAATCCTTCCCTTGTTTTCTAAAATGCCCTGCCCATCATTAAATACAATAAATAAATAAATACACAATTTGTGTGGTACTGGTTGTGCTGTATGTCTGTAAAAGTAAACCCCTTGGCTTTTGTGTTAGGTTCTTCCTGTGGAGCAGACACAGGGAGCTCTGGTGGTGCTGGGTATTCCCATATAAGCATGTCAACTACTGTCCTCAACCCGAGAGAGGGGTTCACAGGAAACATTTGTCCTGCTGGTCACTTCTGCCCCGCAGGGAGCTCCTTGCCATCTCCCTGCCCTCCAGGTACAATCACACCTAAAACCAATCATTTAATTCAAGCTTCAGGTGGATGTTATAAATACTAGGACACCACGTCATGTTTATCATGGCTGTTCTGGGGTTCTACATTTACTATTTCAGGCACGTTTTTGGCCAGACCCGGAGCTCAGTTGCAGACGGAATGCCAGTCGTGTGTCCCTGGATCCTACTGCTCTCGGTGGGGTCAAAGTTCACCAGAGAGCCTGTGTCCTGAAGGCTGGTTTTGTCCGGAGGGGTCTGTGACTGGAGAGCAGTCAGGTAAAGGGTAATAATAGGAAACCTATTGAAAAGCATTGCCCAGGCATTTACTTGGAGGTTCCAGATATAGAACAGATTGATATAGATTAAAACAGCAGGAGCAGGGGAACGTTCGGCAAGGGAAAGGGAAAAGTTCAGCAGGATTGCCCAGCAGAGAGCAAGGGTCAGGAAGCTTTAGCACCAGTGGACAGCAATGATAAAGTCACTCTCTCCTGGGCCTGCATTCTCAAAGAAGTCAGTATTGAAGGCAGCCTGTGCCTTTGTGCTGTCAGTAAGCCTGCTGGCTTTATTCCAACCTTAATTACTATTTCTTAATGCATTATCAATGCCCTCTAAGACTTCCAGCTACTTTCACATTGGTTTGTTCTTTTTCTCCCAGCAATGTGGTTTTGCTTCGATTTTTGTAAGTAGGTATTCCAGGCATCTGTCATTGGTCTGCAGTAAACACAATGCTATATTTTGGTACTATAACTGCACTGTTCATTATATATATTTTTTCCAGGTCATTTGCGTGTTTAAGCAAAAAAATAAATACATGCTCATTTTCCGTTTTGCACTTCCACTGACAACTTAGAGTGAAACGCAAGCTGGGTGCAATTGAATATGTCATACTTCATATAGAGTTTTTCTGTTTACTTGCTGTAGCATATCAGTGCCCACCAGGACATGCTTGCCCCATGGGGAGTGCAGAGCCTATGCCCTGCCCATCCGGCTCCTATCAACCTGCACCCAGACAGTCCTTCTGCAGACCCTGCCCCCCAGGTGACTCCCGTGCTGTTATCAGTGCTACAGAATTTGAGCTAAACATCTTAGAATAGATAGCGTCATATTTTTTTTTGGTCTTTGCAGGTTTGTTCTGCCTGCAGGGCTGCTTCTCTCCTTCCCCCTGCCCCCTCGGCAGTGTGAGTGATGCAGCCGGTCTGCAGTCAGAACTGGGCTGCTCCCCTTGTCCTCCTGGATTCCACTGTAACAGGACTGGGCTGACCGCCCCCACCGGACCCTGCACTGCGGGTGAGTGAGCCAGGCCACATGGGACCCCTGTGGCAGTTTAAACTGAAGCAAACATTTGTAACCTTACTGAACGAGGCAAGATGCAGTGGCTTTTGTATAACCAGGTGTGATAAGAAATGGTATTTTTAAATGCAATTATCACTCTGCGGCCCTTAACTATTCTGTCGTTTCTGTTAAAGCTTGTTTTGCATCTCTGATGTGTTTATAAAGGTTATTACTGCAGTCATGGATCGAAGGAATCCAGTCCTGTCAATCAAACCTTTGGAGATGTGTGCCCACGTGGGCATTATTGCCCTGAAGGAAGCAGCCAGCCTGTGCCCTGCCCAGCGGGTACCTACCAGCCAGCCACCCACCGCGCTGAGCAGAGGCATTGCCTGCCGTGCCCGCCTGGTGCATACTGTAGCTCGGAAGGAGCAAGCCAAGAAACAGGTGGCATATCAACACATTTCAGTGCCTTAATGCAGCAGGGGTATATGTGGATCTATTTTAAAGACATTTAATCAATAGTAATACCAGCAGTCATCATTTAGTGTCTCTCTTAATGATCTAAACCGTTGCAGACTGAATAAAAACACACTGGTCCTTTAAATCAAAACATTAGTACTGACTGTGGTGTTTCATTTTACCATATATCAACTACAGTAATACAGTGATTTACTACACTTTTACTAGGCTTTTTACCGTTTATGTAACAATATCAGTGAAAGTTTTTTTTTTTTTCCCTCCAGGTCTCTGTTTAGCTGGATACTACTGTACAGGTGGTGCAGTCACTCCTACACCACTAGGGGGCTCCACTGAGAACACACGCCTCATTGATGTTTTCTGCAAGATCAGAACCCCTGCTTACATTTTCTGTGTAAATGGTAGCTGTAGCAACGGGACTAAAGCTCAGACATGTTTTGATTGGTGTTCAGGTAACGCTATCCTGCTGTGAACCACTTCTGAATAAAATATTAATCTTGCTGTGAACCACTTCTGAATAAAATATTAATCATTTGTTTGTTTTAAAGTCTGTTCTGATTACATACATAAAGCAGTTTCATTCAGTCTAGAACAGTAATAAATACATTTTTTTTTTTTAAATTGCCTAAATTACCCTTGTCTTTGATTTCATTAAGATTGTGGTTATGTTTGTAAACAGCTGGTCCTTGCTGTGATGGAGAGGGGCAAGCTGATCCTTCAGGGAGCTGCTCCCCAGGATGGTCATGCTTGGACTGGACTCTGACTAGCAAACCCTGCTCCGTTCCCCCAATCAAAGCCTCTCTAAACAGCTCAGAGATTCTGCTAAAGAGCGCTGTGTGCTGCGTTAACTTCACTGGAGGTGTTTGTCCCAAAGGTACAATCCCACATTTCAAAAATATGTCTGGTTTATGAATATGTTCCAAAAAACAAGCTGGAGGTGTGAGCCGAACATGGGAAATGTATTGCAGCTGTGAACAGGAGCAATTTTAGAATTAGAATTTTTGTAACAGCTTGGTTTGTAATGTGTTTTTTAAAATTTTTTTTATTCCTCTCCCTCCAGGATTCTATTGCCCTGAAGGTTCCAACTGGCCCGTACCATGTGACCTTGGCCAGTTCTGTCACCGGTCCCGCCTCTCTCTTCCTACTGGACCATGTGCTGCCGGGTTCTATTGTGAGGGTGGGGCATCAGTCCCTAACCCCACTGCCTGCCCCCCTGGACATTACTGCCCACAGGGTACCCCTAACCCATTGCCCTGCCCGCCAGGGTCCTTCAATCGTGAGTCATTCTGTGAAAAAGGATTTCATTTGTGTAGTGCATCAAAATAAAAACTGTAAAGAAAACCCCAAGTCAAACAACTATAAATAATTTCATTAAGGAAAGCAATTCAATAAAGCAGAAAGGGTCGTGTAAGGTATGGTAATTGTTCCTGGCTTTAGCTGGGGGTAAACTTTTAGTGGTTTAAAATATTGTTGTAAAAATGATTTATTGAGTAAGAAAGAGCATAAGGCTTTGAAGTATGAGACATTTTCAAACAAAAATCTGTGCATCATGTTTCACACCCTTTCCACTGTATGCAATATGTAGTGTATACTTTAAATTCACCAGCACACTGTTCCCTGCAGCCTTTCCTGGTGGATCAACATCAGCTGACTGCAGGCCTTGCCTCCCTGGTCACTACTGTGGGCAGCATGGACTGGCCACTCCTAGTGGCATGTGTGCTCCTGGCTATTACTGTCCGGGTGGCCAGAATTCATCCAGGCCAATGCATTACCCCTGCTCCCTGGGACACTTCTGCACTGAGGTCAGTGAAGTCCATCACTCTACCATGGTCTGCAGCTAGGCAACTGTGTGAGTTCAGCCAGAAGCAAAGCACGATTGAAACAGCTGTGCTCTTTGTTTAACAGATTTGTTTTTGCTTTGCAATCGGTTATTGGAAGATTGTTTTTTTAAGGGCAGCACTGTCACCGCATGCTGCACTCAGTGCACACTGTTTCTTTCAGGGGAGTTCCAATCAGACGAGGTGCCTTACAGGCACCTACCAGGCTGGCTGGACTCAGTCTGCCTGTGAAGAGTGCCCAGCAGGGCTCTACTGCCAGAGTCCAGGTGAGAACAACATATTTCTGAATAAAGGGAAAACTGAATAACATTTACCCAAAAAGACAAATCATTGCAGGGCTTCTGAAGACAAGTGGCTGTTTATTCCTAGTGCCTGTATCCTGTATCGTTTCAGATTTTATTTGCATATGGCCACTTACTGTAGTTCAGATGGCTGCACAGCGGCTGAATGCAATAGGTTCTTATGTTTAACAAGCCTTTGGTTAGGTTTTTGGCATGAGAATAATAAGTGAAATCTGCCTTGCCCTGTGGCAATAGAAGATCTCAGATTTTTTTTTTTGTAGGTGTCATCCATCCTGCTGCCTGTCCAGTGGGATCCTATTGTCCACCTGGCTCTACATCAGCAAATCAGTACTTGTGTCCTCCTGGTAGCTATGGAAACCGGCCAGGGTTGGCTAAGGCGTCTGACTGCTCTCCCTGCGATCCTGGAATGTACTGCATGGGTTCAGGTAGATAGCAGTTTTACTGGACTACTGTGTCTCTCTGTCTTTAAGGATGAAAAACATTTCTTTATCAAGGGAAGCGTGCATGCAAAAAATGAAAACCAAAAAAAAAAAAACACCTTGCGTTGATAGAAGTAATCATGCTGTTTGTTTGTAGGCAGCACCAGGCCGTCTGGGCAGTGCAGCCCTGGGTTCTATTGCACAGGGGGGTCTGTCTTTCCTGCCCCTGGTGATGGTGTGATGGGAGACAGGTGCAGGGCGGGGTTCTACTGCCCCAGAGGGAGTGCCACAGAGCAGGCCTGTCCTGCGGGAACCTTCAGGTACAAGTGCTGTGAAACAAAGACTTGATTTTGCAGCTAGACATGCATCATTATCATTCTGAGCTTAAATGAGGAGAAGCTGTGGCCTGCAGTGTTGTTTTATACACAAGTACAGCTAAGAAACCTCTTTTTAAGACACTTGCTGCAACGTTTGCCAGACATGTTTCTTCAGTTTCACTGTTGATTTGAATGTTGTGCAGCTGTTGTATTTGAGATTGCTTCTTGCAGTAACAGGCCTGGGCTCTCGGACTCTGCACAGTGTCAGGCCTGCTCACCTGGGCACTTCTGCACTGAATCTGGACAGCCAGCTGTCTCCGGGCCCTGTTTGGCAGGTAAATGATCTTAATAGCATTCTAAACTGGCTGGAACTGAAACTTATAAGATAACCCTTGTGGTATCCTCAATAAAGGTGCTTTCGAAGTAATATCTGTATGGGTTAAAATCCTTTTTTTTTTTTTTTTTAGGTTTTTATTGCCTGGAAGGCTCTCGGAGTTCCACTCCTTTTTTGAAAGAATTTGGGGGTGTCTGCAGCCCAGGACACTTCTGTCCGAATGGGACAGCTCTTCCTGTGCCCTGTCCGACTGGCACGTACAGAGCAGAGAGCGGGGGGAGATCGAAGGGGGACTGCACGCCATGCCCTGCAGGTAATGTGCATTTGTCTGCAGTGTTGTCATACCAGGTCTCTGTTAGAATCCATGCTCGTTATTACCTTCCGTTTTCAGGTTCCTATCAGGGTCAGGAGGGTCAAAGGCAGTGTGACCCTTGTCCTCCTGGGTTTTACTGTAGACCCCAGGCTTTGCATGCCCAGGGAGCAGTGATCCCACAGCCTTGCCCAGCCGGACACTTCTGCCCCAGAGAGACAGAGTTTGGCGCCCAGAAGCCCTGCCCCCAAGGAACCCACAGCAGGCAGCTGGGACTGACCTCCGCAGGTAACCATCAGGTTGTGTGTTCATGTCTCGCATGAGCTCCAGGGGTATTTGAAATGCTTCGTTTTCGTGGTACACCATTATTTTTTATTTTTGAGAAACAAGAAGTTAAGAACACAAGAAATGAGAAGAGGCTACGAAACCCCCCGACATCGGTAATGGCTATTCAAATAAAGTTGTTCACGTCAGGTGAATTGCACCTGTCTATTCTGTGATTAAGAATAACCTCCGTTCTGGTTGCAGCTGAATGCTCTCCTTGCCCTGCCGGCTATTTCTGTGGTTCTGAAGGTCTGGTTCAGCCCACCGGGCCCTGCGCTCCCGGCTTCTACTGTACAGCAGGGGCCTGGGTACCGAACCCCAGCGATGGCATCACGGGCACTGCCTGCCCCAGAGGGAAGTACTGCCAGGCAGGATCTGTTGCAGGTGGGAAACCCATTCCAAATAGCGCGTGACAGAGCATGCATTGTAGGCAGGTACAGCAGCTCATGTCTTCTGCATTGTGCAGGCAGCTGCTATGGAGGATATTACTGCGATCTGGGATCCAGCAGACCGGACCAGAAGATCTGCCCATGGGGGTTTTACTGCCCGAATGGCACAGACGCCCCCGTCCCGTGTGAGGCTGGGACATACAGCTCTTCAGCTGGGAACAGCCAAGCGACTGACTGCAGACTGTGTCCCTCCGGGCTGTTCTGTCAGGGTAAGGGTAAACTTAATCGAAAAGGTGTTAGGGTTTTTAAAAAGAGGTTTTTAAGAGAGAATATTATTAGAAATTACAAAAATGATATAATGGTTGATAAAAAAATAACAGGACTGTAGCAAAGAAAACAAAAAAACATATGGAAATTAAATTAGTGATTGCATAGGTGTCTGTTTTAACAACACCATTTTTAGTGTACATTATAAACTAAATATATATATGTATGTAGGCAATGCCAACACTGCTCCAGGGGGTCTGTGCTCAGAAGGGTTCTACTGCCCCCCAGGGCAGATCTCATCCAGACCGGCTGCCTCTCGCTGCCCCCTGGGGCATTACTGTCCTGCAGGGTCAGCTGCTCCAAAGCCTTGTGGGATAGGAACCTTCCAGCCGCGGGAGGAACAGGGATCATGTGACGTCTGTCCAGCAGGCTTCTACTGCCACCCATCCAATGGTGAGACAAATTTTCTTTAAAAAAAAAAAATAAACATATATATATATATATATATATATATATATTGCTTTTTTCTATAGAGATGTTGTGCAAATTCATGCCTACAGATTCCATCATTATAGCTAATCAACACCCTGATGTATTACCGCAGTAGCTTCCTGTGGAACAGCATGCAGCTGACTGGCAGGGAGACCCTCACTCGATTTGATCTCTCTTGCTCCTCTCTTATACAGAATCGGGAGTGGTGTGGCCCGAACCGTGCCCGCAGGGTTATTTCTGTCCTCCTGGTACCGAGTCGGGCACCAAGTCACCCTGCCCCAGAGGAACCATCGGACCCCAGACAGGAGCTGGCAGCCCAGCCCAGTGCCAGCCCTGTCCTGCAGGTAAGCCGGGGAGGGAATGGGAATCTAAACGATGGGGTCTACATGCAGTGAGGTTGGGGGGGAATCTCTCTCACACCCAGTCCTGTTTAATAACTATTAACAGAATAGCTACATTATTACCGGTAGTAATGGCACTGCCAGGTTACACGAGAGAAGGAAGCTTGCTGACCTCATCCTGTTTTCCTATTCTGTGTGTAGGGAAGTACTGTGCATTTCCAGGCCTTTCCGAACCCACAGGACCCTGCCACGCTGGTTTCTACTGTTCTGTGGGAGCTACCAGCCCGAACTCCTCGGAATACATGGTAAACTTGTTCGGTTTCACTGGGGTGCAATTTTACAAATCAGATTTTTCTATAACTTAAAAAAAACTTCAGGGACGTTGTGTGTTTATTTTTTTTATGCCTACGTACATCTTTCTTTTTGGACCTTCCCAGGTTAAATCTGATGGGATTTCCTTTACTGGTAACAATGTGTGCCCGGTCGGTCATTTCTGCCCAGCTGGTACAGGATACCCACTGCCCTGTCCTGCCGGCTCCTTCTCCAACTCTCCGGGACTGAAGGGAGCAGACCAGTGTGAGCAGTGCCCCCCTGGGTACCACTGCCACAGCGCTGGGCTGGCACACCAGAGCCAGCCCTCCCCTTGTGATGCAGGGTAACTCATACCATCCCACTTGTCATGATGTAGAAAGATTGCGAATACAATATTATGCAGAATCCACTGTTTTAAAAAGTTGATGTGTGGCATTCAAGTACAGACCTGCCATTTGTACTTTTTTAATGATTCACTGAAAATTGCAACGAGTTCTATTGAGAGAGCAGCACCAGCTGAAAACATCTTCCATGGATACCATCTTTTACCAGGATATGAGAGTTTGTTTTTCTTTGTTGGTCCTGTGAGCGTCATTAAACGGTACTGCATTTGCTTCAGCTACGTATGTCTTGGAGGAAGTGCTACCGCCCGTCCTACTGATGGTCTCCACGGTTACCTGTGTCCCAGTGGGTTCCGCTGTCCTGCCGGGGCTGGCATTGAGGTGCCCTGTGAGCCTGGCACCTATAGCCCTATGCCAGGGGCCAGCGTGTGCCTTCCCTGTCCTGCCGGTACCATGTGCAACTCCACCAGCACTGAGGAGCCCAGCATCTGCCCCAGAGGTAAGATGAAACGACTAATACCCACCAAGGAATGTACTTCAACAAGTAGCAAGCAGTACTGGTAGCAACCAAGCCAGATTCATTTAAAACCTACCTCCCTAAGCAATCAGTGTTGTGCTGTTGATCTGGCCTTCTGATTTTATGCCAAGTTCAGCGAAAGAGGGTAACGTCATCAATTCCTTCTCTCTCCCTTGGGTCCCCAGGTTATTATTGCCCCCCGAAGACTGCCCTGCCCCTGCCCTGCCCCGCAGGCACACTGAGCAGCCTGGAAGGAGCCCTGTCTGTCTCTGCTTGTGTGTCCTGCCCAGCTGGACTGTACTGTAGGGGAGAGGCAAACACAGGGCCTGACGGTGGGTGCACAAGTGCTGTACATGTGTTAAAATAGATGTCAATGAATGGTCACTGCACGGGACAGCAATATTAAGATTGTTCCCAATGCTTGGCAAATGGTTACAAGTGCAGAAAGCCTGATCAGTAAGCAGATCAGTTATTTTGCAGATCAGTTATTTTGCAAACAATTATCGTTAATCAGTAGGTATTGCAAGTGTTTAATTTTCCGATTCGTTTCCTCACTCCAGGCCCATGCCTGCCTGGGTATTACTGCCAGGGGGGCGCGGTTGATGCAGTACCACAGGGCTCTGCCATGTTTCCCAAGAACGGACCCTGTCCTCTCGGTCACTACTGCCCAGCGGCAACTCTCACACCAGTGCCCTGTCCACTGGGAAGCATCAAAAACACAACAGGTGGGTCTCTCAAAACAGAGAGAGCAAAGCATGGAAACTCCATGACTCTGTCCCTGCCGTTCATGTGTATGTGATATGTCCCTTGCAGGTGGTTCTTCCTTGGCAAGCTGTCTGCCCTGCCCGGCTGGTCACTACTGCGCCAGCGAGGGTCTAAGCTTGCCCAGTGGCCACTGCTCTGCAGGGTTCTATTGCCCTTCAGCATTTACCTCCATCAGCCCCAACGCCTTCATCTGCCCAAAGGTGAGAGCTGGCTAATACAGGGGTTATGTGTGTGTGTGTGTGTGGGTGTGTGTGTGTGTGTGTGTGTGTGTGTGTGTGTGTGTGTGTGTGTGTGTGTGTGTGTGTGTGTGTGTGAGTGAGTGCTCACGTTATACAGATGTGGTGATCATCTGGATAGGTAACTGCTCCGTTACAGGAGAACGCATCATCCTGGTATCTCTGGTAACAGAGGTTTTACAGGCTTCTGTTGATTCCATATCCTGGCCTCTTCAGGCATTAAAAGGATATGTCTTCAAACTCCCATGAATGCCCTATACTATGCATGATACTGACACCACCTCTCTCCTCAGGGCCACCACTGCCCCCCCGGCTCGGCTCACGCACACCCCTGTCCGACTGGAGAGTACCAGCCCAACCCGGGGTCTGATTACTGCATCCCCTGCAGACCAGGCTTCTACTGCGAAGAGGCCATTGCTGGAGACCCCCGACCCTGCCCTCCACACACATACTGCCCCGCTGGTACACCCCCCCACTCACAGTTGTATGTAATCGCCCCCTGCCGTACTGTACATGTGCTTTATTGATGAGCTGCTGGGTACTCTCTGCTCATACAGCTCCAAATGTCTAAGCACCTCTTAGTGGGATTTGCTTCTCAGTACAGTTTAGAATTGCAGTACCCGTTACTTTGATCCACCATCATGATAAACTGAAGAGTAAAGGGTAGTTCATACTTTCATTTTTGTTATCAGCTCTAGCTGGTTGCGCCCCCCCCCATCGCCTCCCGGTGGTTGTAAGACTGAAGTACGAACCAGCCTTTAGAGTTTGAAACAGTATTGTTCATGCTAGATAGATCTACCCTTGATGAATTCTGTATCTGTGTTTGTGTGATTGTAGCCACGCAGGTCCCTCAGCTCTGCCCCAACGGGACCTTCACCCCGGCGGCCATGTCCGGCCTCCAAGAGGAGAGAGAATGCTTGCCCTGCCCTTCAGGGAAGTTCTGCAGGTACTGCCATTTTCTATCACTATGGCTTTTAACCCCCGGGTACAGTTCACTGTGATACTGGAGTTAGCACCGCACAACTTACTGGGATGAATTAATTCATTTAATTTCAGCCTGCAGCAAATGCTGCATGGTATGGAGGTGGCCTCTCTGTGTTGACTCTTCCGCCTGGTCTCCTGTCTCTTGCTGTGCAGAGGAGGGAAGATCCAGGGAAGCTGTGCTGCCGGTTTCCTCTGCTTGTCTGGGAGCTCTGAGTTCACCCCCCGCGGCTCTGAACTGGTGAACCGCACCAGCTGTGAGTGGGGAGAGATGTGTGCCGGGCCCTGTCCTGCAGGTAGCGCTCCTGTTTAACCCTTTCAATACATTTAGCATGCTAACCTTTTTTTTCTTTTTTACCCTAATGTATGTTACACCCTTTGCTATGATCTTACATTGCAGCAAACTTAAATAAGGGGAATCACCTGCTATCTACATGCATACTAACCCAAAATAACACAAATCTTTAATTGCACATGTGACATCTCTTAGAGTAAGCAAAACGATGATTCTTTTAGTTCCTGTGTTTGACTTACAAATATTACCTGAGCAGGGTTCTACTGTCCTGAAGGGACGGAGGAGCCTAGTGCATGTCCAGCACACACCGTCAGAGCCTCGCCAGGGGCCAGCCAAAGAGACCACTGCCTTCCCTGCCCTCCACAGTACTGGTGCAAAGAAGGTAGGGGACATAAAACATGCCACTTGTGTGTTAAATCTAATTTAACATACAGTACATTGCAGTGGTCTTATAAGACAAATAACAGCCAGAGAATGGTACTAGCAAGACAAAGTTACAGAATTCATTCAATGACCCCTGGTAGACTCCGAATGGTCAACTTTGCGTTCCTCCAGGGGACCCTGTCCTGTATCTGTGCCCCGCCGGACATTACTGCAACGGACTGAAGGAAAGTGACCATCAGTTCACAGCGGGACCGCAAGAGTGTCCGGTGCACACATACCGCGCTGACCCTGGGGCAGGGAGCAGAGGGGACTGTCTGACCTGTCCTGCTGGATACCACTGCAACTCTACAGGTCTGCTGCATTCCATTTCTAAAGAACTCACTTTCCTTTTAATATTTGCAATCATTCTGGGTGCTTTTTGATAATGTTTTTCCAGTATATTTCTGTATGCACTGTTGGTCAGTGCTTTGCAGACAGGAAGATGATGTCATACCTCCCTTCTAAAGAGAGTTTCATGGGCGGAACATGCATCACCAACAGAGCAGACTGGCTCGAGAGCAGGGCTACAGCTCTAATGATTGAACTTTCTGCTCTAATTGTTTCTCAGGTCTCACAGACTATGTCCACCACCCCTGTCCGCCAGGGTTCTGGTGCCCCGGGTCAGGAAGTCCAGTTCTGTGTCCAGCAGGAACCATGAGAACTGAACCGGGCAGTACCGCAGTGAGCCACTGTGACCCCTGCACTGCCGGCTTCTACTGTCCCGATCCGATGGTAACTGGCCAGCCCAACGTCCATGGGATTCCCTGCCGAGCTTCCTATGAGTGTCCCCCAGGTGAGAGGGCTCTGATACTGTGTGCAAGACAGCAGCTTCCCTCCACACAGTATAAGGGCACCTTGGGAAAAGTTTTCTATGTGTGATCTGTGAAATAGGTAACTAATTTTTTTTATTCTCCTTCTCTAGGTGCAGTGACTGAAGTGTTGTGCAGAGCTGGATCGTATTGCGGACCCCAGACTGGAGCCCCCAGAGCCTGTCCTGGGGGGTATTTCTGTCCAGAGGGATCCCAAAGTTACAACACACCTGCACAGCTGTGCGTTAACTTTTTTTCTTCCCCTAGTTAAACTGAGCTCTAGGTTTAAGTCTATTAAATATGGTTTGAAACCAAATCTAAATGTATGTAAAAGAGAATTTACTCTGTCTCTATTGGCCAGGTCTGCCCTTACATTAAGGTAAAGTAAAATGTGATATTCTGACTTGTAAAACCATAATAAACTAAGGCAAGTAGACACACGTTTTGGCTTGTGTCTTCTACATTCAAGATGTTGGTCTGCTTGACTTGGTTTCCCATGGTTTTACTTTAGAAACAGGTTTGTGATCAAGGAGATAAGAGATCTCTCTGGTGTTTTCTGATCGAGAGGTGATGGGGGATTGATCTGATCTGTCCTCAGGTGTGTGTTCCCCTTCTACTGCCCCCCGAGCAGCTCGCGGCTGCTGCCCTGTGACGGGGGCTTCATGCCGGTCAATGTGAGCGGCCTCAGGGACTCGCTGGAGAGGAGCTGTGTGGAGTGCCGTTCCGGGACATACAGACCCAGCTTAGAGAGTGAACTCCACTGCCTGCCCTGCCCTGCAGGATACCACTGTCCCCAAGGTACCTCAAGATGGAACTGTCATGCTATAATCTTGGGTGTGAACCTGGAGAGCTGATCAGTGCCTCTGTGTTGTGTTTGTTCAACTCAGGCACAGAGCACTACATGTCAAACTCCTGTCCCATTGGTTACTACTGCCCTGCCAGCACGGCACTGGCTGTACCATGTCCTCCCGGTTCCTACGGCAACAGCACCCAAGCAAAGCATCGCGGGGAATGTTACCCCTGCCCTGCAGATACCTTTAATCATCTGTTTGGCCAGAAAGCCTGCTTTCCGTGCGGGAGCTCATCCTTCTCACTTCAAGGTAAGCTTTCAACTTACCATTTTTCAAAAGAGTTCAGGTCCTCTATTAAATATGCCTTACATGGGCAGCCACGGTCACAAGTTACCCTCCTAGTTTAATCTCTTTACAGTCCTCCGTGTTCAAGAATATTAGTAATGAACGATGCAGGCTTTGCATACGCAGCATAATTTGATTGAATGTTGGTGACACGGGGAAAATAGAATACTGTATTGTTAATATTGAATCTACCCCGATGAGCTCACTGTAGGGAAGCAGTTGAATAAAGCTGGTCTGACTTCCTCAGGCGCTGCCTCCTGCATCTGCCGTGGACTGAACCGTGCCTTCCAGCAGTCCGACGGCTCGTGCATCTGCAGAGCGGGCTACGTGTACTACAATGAGCTGGACCAGAAGAGATCCACCGGCAACAGCGACATGGACTGCCAGTCAGAGGTCAGAGCAGCGCGTCCACTTACACATGGGCTAATTCACTTTTCAAGGTTTACTGACTCCAGTCGTCTGGGGCTGCTAATCCAGTGCACTTAAAAAGACCACTCCTGCTCATGAACATTGCTGCATAAACCTGCTGTGATTGTTCTCCCAGCAACCTTTCCTCCTGTATTCCAGGTGAACGAGCGCTGTGGCCCCGGAGAGGTGCGTCTGGCCTCCACGAGAAAGTGCGTCCTGCCTGGAGGATATGACTGCACGGCAGCCTGTGGGAGCCAGGGAGGGAACCTCTCTGTGGAACTTGGAATGTCAGTGTAGCACTGTGTACACCTTCTAAAACACTGTGTGTCTTTACTCAAACCTGCTTCTTATAAATAAGGTGTACTCATTCCCTGTAACATCTGTCTAATAACTGATAACAATGTCTGTTTGAATCTCCTTTGCTTTTCAGCTGCCACTGCGCAGAGTATGTGTCGGCTGAAGAACTCTGCGACGCCTCTTGTTTGTCTAAGATGCCCAAGGTTACCGCTCGCCTGGGGCCAAATGGACAACTTGTGCTAAACATCAAGGACGGAGATGCTAGAGGGACCAGGGACAAAGTGAGCCTGTTTTTATTAACCTGACAGATCCCCTTCATTAATGCAAAGCTTACTGGTATATATAACCTACAGCAAGACATATTTAAAGCCACATTAAGCCAATTTTTTAAAACTCAAAATGTAAGTTGATATATGAACCCATACATCCAAACCTCTTCCAGTGCAGTATTAATGGGATTGCTGCTGTGCTCCTGTCACTCTAGCATGTGGTGGATACTCTGGGTCCTGAGCAGTACAGCCCTGCTGGTGGGAGTGTCCATATTGTCCAGTTTGCACCAGAGGGGGTGTTTGGATTGATTGTGAAAGAGAGGAGACTGCTTGACGTTTTTCTCTCAGGTGAGTCTCATTAATCGTCCAATCAAAAACACTTTGTCAAAAATCAAACTGCAGCTACTTAAAATCAAGACTAGCAGTATCAACACTGCAGCTAAATACCATACTGTACAGGAAACAGTGGATCTATCAACACTGCAGCTAAATACCATACTGTACAGGAAACAGTGGATCTATCAACACTGCAGCTAAATACCATACTGTACAGGAAACAGTGGATCTATCAACACTGCAGCTAAATACCATACTGTACAGGAAACAGTGGATCTATCAACACTGCAGCTAAATACCATACTGTACAGGAAACAGTGGATCTATCAACACTGCAGCTAAATACCATACTGTACAGGAAACGGTGGATCTATCAACACTGCAGCTAAATACCATACTGTACAGGAAACGGTGGATCTATCAACACTGCAGCTAAATACCATACTGTACAGGAAACGGTGGATCTATCAACACTGCAGCTAAATACCATACTGTACAGGAAACGGTGGATCTATCAACACTGCAGCTAAATACCATACTGTACAGGAAACGGTGGATCTATCAACACTGCAGCTAAATACCATACTGTACAGGAAACGGTGGATCTATCAACACTGCAGCTAAATACCATACTGTACAGGAAACAGTGGATCTATCAACACTGCAGCTAAATACCATACTGTACAGGAAACAGTGGATCTATCAACACTGCAGCTAAATACCATACTGTACAGGAAACAGTGGATCTATCAACACTGCAGCTAAATACCATACTGTATAGGAAACAGTGGATCTATCAACACTGCAGCTAAATACCATACTGTACAGGAAACAGTGGATCTATCAACACTGCAGCTAAATACCATACTGTACAGGAAACAGTGGATCTATCAACACTGCAGCTAAATACCATACTGTACAGGAAACAGTGGATCTATCAACACTGCAGCTAAATACCATACTGTACAGGAAACAGTGGATCTATCAACACTGCAGCTAAATACCATACTGTACAGGAAACAGTGGATCTATCAACACTGCAGCTAAATACCATACTGTACAGGAAACAGTGGATCTATCAACACTGCAGCTAAATACCATACTGTACAGGAAACAGTGGATCTATCAACACTGCAGCTAAATACCATACTGTACAGGAAACAGTGGATCTATCAACACTGCAGCTAAATACCATACTGTACAGGAAACAGTGGATCTATCAACACTGCAGCTAAATACCATACTGTACAGGAAACAGTGGATCTATCAACACTGCAGCTAAATACCATACTGTACAGGAAACAGTGGATCTATCAACACTGCAGCTAAATACCATACTGTACAGGAAACAGTGGATCTATCAACACTGCAGCTAAATACCATACTGTACAGGAAACAGTGGATCTATCAACACTGCAGCTAAATACCATACTGTACAGGAAACAGTGGATCTATCAACACTGCAGCTAAATACCATACTGTACAGGAAACAGTGGATCTATCAACACTGCAGCTAAATACCATACTGTACAGGAAACAGTGGATCTATCAACACTGCAGCTAAATACCATACTGTACAGGAAACAGTGGATCTATCAACACTGCAGCTAAATACCATACTGTACAGGAAACAGTGGATCTATCAACACTGCAGCTAAATACCATACTGTACAGGAAACAGTGGATCTATCAACACTGCAGCTAAATACCATACTGTACAGGAAACAGTGGATCTATCAACACTGCAGCTAAATACCATACTGTACAGGAAACAGTGGATCTATCAACACTGCAGCTAAATACCATACTGTACAGGAAACAGTGGATCTATCAACACTGCAGCTAAATACCATACTGTACAGGAAACAGTGGATCTATCAACACTGCAGCTAAATACCATACTGTACAGGAAACAGTGGATCTATCAACACTGCAGCTAAATACCATACTGTACAGGAAACAGTGGATCTATCAACACTGCAGCTAAATACCATACTGTACAGGAAACAGTGGATCTATCAACACTGCAGCTAAATACCATACTGTACAGGAAACAGTGGATCTATCAACACTGCAGCTAAATACCATACTGTACAGGAAACAGTGGATCTATCAACACTGCAGCTAAATACCATACTGTACAGGAAACAGTGGATCTATCAACACTGCAGCTAAATACCATACTGTACAGGAAACAGTGGATCTATCAACACTGCAGCTAAATACCATACTGTACAGGAAACAGTGGATCTATCAACACTGCAGCTAAATACCATACTGTACAGGAAACAGTGGATCTATCAACACTGCAGCTAAATACCATACTGTACAGGAAACAGTGGATCTATCAACACTGCAGCTAAATACCATACTGTACAGGAAACAGTGGATCTATCAACACTGCAGCTAAATACCATACTGTACAGGAAACAGTGGATCTATCAACACTGCAGCTAAATACCATACTGTACAGGAAACAGTGGATCTATCAACACTGCAGCTAAATACCATACTGTACAGGAAACAGTGGATCTATCAACACTGCAGCTAAATACCATACTGTACAGGAAACAGTGGATCTATCAACACTGCAGCTAAATACCATACTGTACAGGAAACAGTGGATCTATCAACACTGCAGCTAAATACCATACTGTACAGGAAACAGTGGATCTATCAACACTGCAGCTAAATACCATACTGTACAGGAAACAGTGGATCTATCAACACTGCAGCTAAATACCATACTGTACAGGAAACGGTGGATCTATCAACACTGCAGCTAAATACCATACTGTACAGGAAACAGTGGATCTATCAACACTGCAGCTAAATACCATACTGTACAGGAAACAGTGGATCTATCAACACTGCAGCTAAATACCATACTGTACAGGAAACAGTGGATCTATCAACACTGCAGCTAAATACCATACTGTACAGGAAACAGTGGATCTATCAACACTGCAGCTAAATACCATACTGTACAGGAAACGGTGGATCTATCAACACTGCAGCTAAATACCATACTGTACAGGAAACAGTGGATCTATCAACACTGCAGCTAAATACCATACTGTACAGGAAACAGTGGATCTATCAACACTGCAGCTAAATACCATACTGTACAGGAAACGGTGGATCTATCAACACTGCAGCTAAATACCATACTGTACAGGAAACAGTGGATCTATCAACACTGCAGCTAAATACCATACTGTACAGGAAACAGTGGATCTATCAACACTGCAGCTAAATACCATACTGTACAGGAAACAGTGGATCTATCAACACTGCAGCTAAATACCATACTGTACAGGAAACAGTGGATCTATCAACACTGCAGCTAAATACCATACTGTATAGGAAACAGTGGATCTATCAACACTGCAGCTAAATACCATACTGTACAGGAAACAGTGGATCTATCAACACTGCAGCTAAATACCATACTGTACAGGAAACAGTGGATCTATCAACACTGCAGCTAAATACCATACTGTACAGGAAACAGTGGATCTATCAACACTGCAGCTAAATACCATACTGTACAGGAAACAGTGGATCTATCAACACTGCAGCTAAATACCATACTGTACAGGAAACAGTGGATCTATCAACACTGCAGCTAAATACCATACTGTACAGGAAACAGTGGATCTATCAACACTGCAGCTAAATACCATACTGTACAGGAAACAGTGGATCTATCAACACTGCAGCTAAATACCATACTGTACAGGAAACAGTGGATCTATCAACACTGCAGCTAAATACCATACTGTACAGGAAACAGTGGATCTATCAACACTGCAGCTAAATACCATACTGTACAGGAAACAGTGGATTTATTTTACTTGGAGACTTTTTTTTTATATTAACTAGACAATAAATACCAGCAACTACAGAGAAAAGACCATGGTTAAAAAGAAAAAGCATTTCTTTTTAATTCCAGTAAACAATGTTGATAGTTCCTGAGGTTTAGGTTCATTTTTATTTCTTTTTTAAATGATGACTCTCTCATCCTTGTCCATGTCAGGAGAGAGTACGAGTCCTGAGGTGACAGAGACCCCCAATACCTTGTCAAGGAATCGAAGGAGTTCAGAACACGCTGCTGCAGCAGCCAGGATCCCCAGCCCCATCGCCTGTCTCAAACCCAACGATATGATCATCTTTCAGCTCTCCCTCAACCACCGCAGTGAGACTCCGCTGTTTATCGTTATAGTTCATCAGGGATTGCATTTCTGAATGTGTTTATAGAGCTTGTTCTCTTTTATTTCCAGACCGCAGCCTAAGCCACTTCCCAGTGTACCAGAAAGACCATCTCTTCAACAGCAACCCCGGCTGGGATTCGGGAGCCTTCCGAAGACTAGGGCACTTGGTCAAGGAGACGCGGTTCAACTTCTCCAGGTAAGGAGCCCTGGCTTTCTATCGTGTAAGAAAACGTTCCAGTTTTTTCATCTTTGTACAGTAGCATGTTGTGTGTGTGTGTGTGTGTGTGCTTCTCGGTCAGATTCGCCCATGTGTTCTCGGAGCCTGGGAAGTACGTGTTGCTGGACAGTGCGGCGCCGGAGCGCAGCCTCGTCGTGGTGGTCAGCGAGCATCATACTGAGTGCGAGACCAGGAGCTTCCAGCCCTCGTCACCGGGACAGCTGGTCCGACACGGCGTTCTCAAGCAGCGGCAGCTCAACTTGGTACCGAACTGGGGCGCCATTGCAGGTAATCAGAGCTCCGCATACTGAGAGATCACACTTCAGAACCAAACTGCAGCTTTCATATCTCAGTGTTGGGCAGCAGTCTGCAGTCCCATTGTGAAAACCACCACACAGTCCTTTCAGGTCAGAATCTGAACTGATTGGAACCCAGCGCCATTTTTCTTCGTTACAAAGAACAACTAAACCAGGAGTGCCTTTCTGAAGTGTGTTCTTCCTTGCCAGGTGTGCTTGGTCTCCTGGCCCTGGCGGTCGCTGTGCTGACAGCCTCAGCTCTGGTTCTGAAACCCATTCATGCTGGACTGAGCCCCTGGAGGAGCTGGAAACCCAAGTGGCGCAGCCTGGGAGAGCCCTGCATCCCGCCGGGTTATATCTTCACCAGGGACAGGTACAGCAGAGGGGCCAGCGCCTTGAACAACACCTACTAATATACTGTACCATCGGAACACTTACTAACACCCAGTACCCAGAGCTCTTTTACACAATCACAGCAATTTAGCAAGCCTTATCAGAGCCCTCAAACATATGATTTTTATTACACTGGCAAGAAAATATCATATGTTGCTTTAGGGAGGGTGATCTTTCATTCGGGCCTTTTGCTAAAATATACAGTTTACCAGATTGTTGAATTGTGAGACACCGCTGGTACTTTTGCTGTAGTTGAAACATTGTAATATTTTCCTTCCATGTCCTTTTGGAATTCTAGTTTGGAATGCTATGACACTCTTGCTTGCCGGGGAGAGGGAGAAGGAGCAGAGACAGAAGAGGAGTCTGCTGTTTTCAAAGCTGGTGAGGACATCTAATGATATATTGATATCAGTAGTTTGCATATCATGGTGGGGGGGCAATGTTTCAAGTAAAAGGTGTTCATGTGATACATTTTGCTTATATGAACTAATGTAAAAGGTCTCTTTCTAAGGACCATTGTATTTGGAACATACTGCATAATACACTACTTGTGTGCGTGTGCGTGTGCATATATATATATATATATATATATATATATATGCTGTGTGTTGCAGGTAAAAGGCCAGGGGAGATGGAGCTGGAGGATTTCAATGTGCGGACCCTCTATGATAAACTGGAGGACCAGAACCTTCACCTGGCTGCCCAGCTGGCCAAGCACCGCAGTGAAATGCTGGACTTCTACAAGAGCATCTGTCAGCAGACTGAGGCTTTGAAGGTGAGAGGCTTTGACCGGACCCTGAGCTCTCTGCATCCACAAATCAACTGCAGATGCCCAGTTTACAATTAAACTGAAATCTACTGTCCCCAGGAAATCATGGAGTGTATGGACCCTGCTAGACTGGCTGAGAAGAAGTGGGTCCTGGTTGAAACATCTGGTCTAATTAAGCGAACTGAAGACCACGAAACCAGCTGCCCAACCAACGGCATGCAGACCAAGAGCCGTAAGGAGTTATTAAACAGTCCCGAGGCAATATGCTTTACTATGAGTAAACACACACAAAAACCATAGCAAAACCAGCAAGTGCAATGCAATGAATTTGGAACAAGTACTGCAGAGTGGTATTGGTTCTGTAACACACTGGTACTGCAGTGGATTACCACTTAGAATTGGTGCACACCATTGACATGCAATCATCGGTATGGTACAGTTCTGCCAATGAATAATAGCTTAGTAGACACTTAGTAGAGAACTACTGTGTTTCCATTGCATTTCACTGAAGAGCTATAGCATTTACCTCAATTACATTTGCCATGGAGGGATCTTCAGTCCACTGGAATTGAAGTTAGGAAAATCTCTTGCTCGACAGACTTTGCATTGTTCATACTGATAAGAAATCTTTTGTTTGTCTTGTTTGCAGGTTCCTCCACTCACCTGCTGGAGGCGCTGTTGAGAGGTGTGGAGGGTCTGCTCTTCAGGATGAGTTCAGAGAATCTTTCTATCCGCCGAGAAGCAGCACAGAGGCGTTGTGGGATAGCTGATTGCAGCGGGTTGAGCGTGCCCAGTCACTTGTGGATGGATACTGGGCAGGCCAAGGTAAAAAAACACACCTGCTCCTCATACACAATAAAAAATATTTTCTTAAGAAATTAGGATCCCCTATAAAAGCTGGTCATATTTATACTGCTTTAACAGTTGCTTTACCATACCTGTATGTGCTTTACCACGCTGCCTGTGCTTTACCAGGGCTCTCTGTTCCAGGATCCCAGCACCTCCCAGCAGCCAGCTCCCAAAGAAACACTAACCGTTGACGCAAAAGAGTCTTTTCTAGACACAGGAGAGGCCTGCCTCTCAGGTGAGCTTGGTTACATTCTCGCAATGCCTAAACCATACCTTTAGTGCGCTGTTGTATGTGTTGTGCCCTTCTGTGACGATAGTACAACAAAACTGAAATTAAAAAGCAAATCAGACCTTGCAACAGGCTGGAGGGAGTCTTAACCACTACGCAAAAGAGCCGGGCTTCGTGGCTTTAGAGCTTTTAACCTAACCTCACCTCATCTCGACGACAGGGGACAGGACAGAATCCGTAACGGCAGTGTATCACACAACACTGTCCGTTACACCTTCGACAAACCATTTCTTGTCAGACCTGTTATTTTGGAAGTGTCCCCTATTCTGAACTTTCAATGTGTTGGTCTTGCAGGGCAGCAGCTGCAGGTTCCAGACGCCAGCTCGCGTTCTTTGGGTGAGCAGGAGCTTGCAGCTTTGATCACAGCCACCCCGCTCTCCAGCACACTGCAGCAGATACTGGAGTCGCTTGGAGACAGACACGCCCAGGAACAAGGCAGGGAATCATGGGATCAGTATTCCACCACCTCATGGGTGTTCATGTTATTGAAGTTGTACATGCTTGTAGATTCTCAGCCAAGCATTTATTTCACACTTTGGTTTTTTGCATTCAGCACTGGGCGAATGCGCTTTAGAAAAAGAAAACGTCAAGATAATGGTCAATGAAGTCGTGAGGTTTTGTTATTCATTTCCTTTAGTTAGTATATCAATGGAAGAGGGTTAAACTGGTGCTGGATATAATCTAATGCTGAGCCTGGGGTTTCTAGCTCATGCATCAGGTTTTTAACTGATAAAGTCACGTTACTGCAGCAATGTTTAAAGATGTTCCTGTGGTGGGAATTTGCTTGTGAGAGCAGGGTGATACATGCTATTGACCACTAGATGGCAATAGAAACCTGACAAAGAAAACTTCAATACAGTACCCAGTACAGTACTGCTCATACCAAATGAAGTGGTAGCATGCTGAATGTTTATTTGCATGTACATACTGTAGATGCTGGTCTCCAGTTTGGTATTGCTAGTTATCTTTACATTTAAATGTCAATGCCAGCTTGAAGTTTTGCAATGCTTTTCCCATAGTTGAGCATGGTTTGCTGTGTTTTCTGTGTTTTTTTGTGTTTGTTTGTTAAATACATATCAGTAACCATATAAATATAGTAAAGCACCCCTCCCTCTCCTTTTTTTTCTGATTTTTATGTCAATTCTTCTTTTTGCATACAAGGCACAGATTGAAATTAACTATGTCTATGTTTTCCGTTCAGAACATAGCACTAGAGAAGCACCCAGGGCACAGATGGAGGCAGGAGAACTAGTTCCTGTTGACCTGGGAGCTCTGACTCCTCAAAACTTCACTGTGTTCCTGTTTGGACGCCACATTGTTCACCTGCTATGCAGCACCTGTAACTTCCCCCCAGTCACTCTCCTGCTGGCACACACAGTTCCGGGCAGGAGTGGGACTGATCGCTGCTGTCAGTATTATCATCACTACACTGGAGATTTCTACTATGACACCTGCACTCGAATCCTGTACCTGCACACAGCCAAGCTGGACGACCTGGGGGAGTTTAGTGCTGTGCTCCTGCACACTATGGCACACATCAGTGCAGGTATGGCATATTTTGACGATAGCTGCAGCCATTTTACTTAGCGGTGCTGGTAAATTATTTGCATTCATTTATTGATATTTTGATGCATTCTGTTTATTGCAATGCGCAGGATCTCAGCCCAGAGAAAAGCAATCTGCTGTGTTTATCACAGAGTTTCACAAGGCTATATCAGCAGTGTGTGCTGCATTCTTCCACGCTCACTGCCAAGTGGACACCTGGAAAGATGTGAATGGAAAGGTAAGATTGTCAATGCAAAGTTATGATCCCGTAAGCCTTTGCTCCAGTAAATCTGGTTCTGGACTGTGACTCTCTTCTGCCCCTCCCGTTAACCCTGTTTATTTTAATGAATACAAGCTTTGCAATGATGGTACTTTCTTGCCTGCTGTAGTGCAAGCCTCGCTTTGAAAAATGCCTTCCTGTTTCTTGGGAGAGATTTTCCACATTGATATTTTTCCTGAAGTGCACTGTACGTTCTGAAAGCGATTTGTTAACTTGTATTGAAAGGCAGTGGGGGATTCCTGTGCAAGTACAGCAGGGTCTGACCGGCAGTCCGTATTTGAAGATTTCATGAACCTAAAGGTGCCACCCGAAAGAAGGTTCTCCAAAGAAATGCTGGAGGAAAGGTGAGTCTAAGTTTTGATAAACCCCATTCACTGTGCTGTACCTGGAACACCAATACAATGAGGTACTGTAAAAGTAATATCATTGGCATTCCATTGCAATACAAGTGGATTAACCTGCAAGCCCCTACCAACCTGAAACCCGAGCAGGACCCTCAGCAACACAATAGACTGGAAACACGCACTGAACAGCGGGCCTCCTACAGTAACACTAGGGCTCCTGTTAGAATACTGCAGTACTGGGGATATGATCATGGGACCATTCTTCCAATGGCTCTTACCATGCTACTCTTGCAGAACGATTGCATTGCCATTTATAGAGCCACTGGGATGAAGATCATTTGGTGTTGTGTGCTTGCCATTTACAGTACAGTACCAGCTTGCCTTTTGATCTGCCAATAAAATAATTGTAATGTGTTTATTGAAATTGAACATGCTTGTAGATTCTCAGCCAAGCTTCACTGCCTCTTAACATCCCCCAGGTCATTTCTGGAGCTCTGCTATAATGCACTATTAATAGTTTCACCAGCAGAAGCTGATCTAATGACTGCCCATTAAAAACAGTTACAAATCGCCCTGGGGCTCATGAAGGTGTGCAAGCAACAGGTAGCCGTGGGTCGATCAGCCTCTTCTTTATTCTTATAAACCACTAAAACTTCCTTTTGGATTGCAGGCTTAAAAAGTACCGATCTTTTAATTTGCACCTCAATCTCCGAGAGGTAATGAAGCAGAGAAGACAAACAGAGGGACGACAGGCTGCAAACGAACAAGGAGGTGACTAAATCCAAGACTAAAATGCATATCTACAATAAATACATAATGCAGTCTGGTAAATATTTCAAAGTAGGCATTTGCAATATGTTTTGTAAACATCGTCACAAGTCCTATTTGTCATTCGTGTGTTGTTCTTGTTATCTTAATTAATGAATGGTTTGTGTAGAACAGCTTTGTATATAATGTTCTGTTTCAGTCGCATTCCAGGTGACTTTTTAAAATCACACCTGTGGCCCTCAATAGAGCTCTCAATGTGTCTTCTCTCAAAGTACAGCTGGTACACCAGAGTGTAACTATTAACCTGTCCCCCCTGCAACACTGCCTCCGGTGGATGTAAGGAATGCCACATTTGTTCAATGTGGTATTTCTTATTGATTTATTTCTTACATCCAACAGGGGGTGATTCTGTAAACTGCTGTTCTTTCTCTTTTTTTTGGTTTTCAGAAACAGAGCCTGAACGCAGAGCAGATTCAGCATTGCAAGTAAGTAGTAATCTGGGTCATGTTTGTTGCATGGCAAGGATATCTGTTGCTGTCACACGGGCGTCTGCTACCAATTGCTGTCTGTAACACAGGCGAGGATTTTGGCCCTGGAAGAGGAGACTGATGGGCTCAATGAGGACTTCCTGCAGCTCACTACCCAGCTGCTGGAACAGAAGGAGCAGGGCAGGCAGCTGGAGGAGAAGCTGGAAGCTTTGGAGCAGCAGACACAGGTGGGGTGGAGACCAGTAATACCCCTTACTGGAGAGCTAGGCAGGGGTGTGAGGTTCTTCTGTACATTCTATCAGCAATGATCAGCACTCTAGGGCTGTAGGAGCTCCAAGCCTAACAGAACTACTACTCTATATACTGCAGTGCCAATAGCTCTACTAAGCTTACTCAGGTCAGTGCTATAGCTCACACTGCTTGCAACCTCGAGTGTTTTCCTGTGTTTGTTTTGATGCAGGATGCACATGACACCGTGAGGGAGGATGATTTTGAGCGTATCCTGAAAGCCCTGATCCACGGCAGAGGGGAAGCCCTGATGCTGGCGCTGAAGAGACGCTGCGTGTCCCAGAGGCTGAGTGAAATTGAAACCGATCTATCCGCGCTCCGTGTCAGAGTTCAGTGAGCAGCACTGCGACGGGTTGCTGCAGTAAGGGGAGGGAAACGACCAAGCTAATATATTCATAGAGCTCCTAACGGCTTGGCTAAGGGGAGCGGCTCCTTTAGTTCACTGGAAAGTACAGCTTTTTGGAGCTCCTTTTGACATCTGGTGGCACATGAGGGGTACATGGTTTACAAGTACATTGTTTTGTCTGCTGAATTTTATTATGGATAATTTTTGTTTCCCTTTTCTGTGTGTTCTGCGTATACATAAAAACAAGAAATGCTTGCTTTAACACTGTTAATAGGGTTTAGCGCCATCAAGGTATACTATATATATATATATATATATTTCTGGAGGAATATGTGACAGTTCCTCCATTTTTATTACAACCCCTGATTTCTTCAGAGAAAGTTGACAGTTGGAAACGATAGCAAATACTCCCAAATGGCCCACAGATTCATCACTTGTGAATAATTTGAGAAGTTTTAGACACAGAAGCACCTGCCAACCAAGTTCCTACTATTAGCCCGCTATCATGCCCATTGTTACTGAAACAGAGACTCATTTTACAATGCAGAATGAATGTCTGGGGTGGAGTCTGTTGTTTGAGGGACAACCATGTACATAAGTGTGTGCTACATAGCACAGGTGTTTTTTTTTTCCCCCAACCCTAAAGTTTGACTAATTTTGCTAGGAACAATTTTGTTTCCTTTTACTGTAAATATCATGTACAAAATCAGCGCCCATGTGAATATGCTACAATCTTTACATGTGTTCAAGCTTCGTGTGTAACATACAGCATTTTGGTTGCGTACAGTTGAAATAAACATTGAAAGCATGTGGGTGATCTATTCCATATTGAGGATGTTTGTTATACATTTTGAATGTGCTGTTATTCACATGATACCAGGCTTTTACTATGCTTGTACTATAGTTTAGCAGGCATTCTAATACCTTTACTATACCTCTCTGTCCCAGACTCTGCTTGACCACTCATTTCTATGCTTTTTTTATGGGTTTGCACAAAGTCAAGTGAACCAAGACTTACAAATGCAACTGCTTATTGACTTGATGAACATTATTATCATGGAGCGAGGATGTGTCACCAGCTTGACCATGCCTCTCTTCAACTTAACTGAGGTAAGACGACACTGCCGACTCATCATCCCTCATTGTTTTTATTGGGGGGATGATATGAATTCAGCTATCTAGTCAGTGGACATGATTTCTAACAGCAGTGAAACTGTTGGTGCTTTGTCTGCTGCAGATGGCACTAATCCCCTGGCACAAGACCGGAATTCCTGAAAAGAATGAGCTGGTCAGGTGGTTCCAAGCAGACCCCTGATCGTTTTACTAGGTATCTGCTTCGCCGTTTGGTATTGTGTTAACTGGGCTGTTACCCAAACACTGACGCGCAATAGAGTAGTTACCATGACCATAACCCATAGCAAAGAATACCAAGATATGAAGTCTGAAAACACACATGCTGCAAATTACATTGTAATATAATTCAAATAAATTAATACACCTAAATTGCATTCTAAGAAACTAAAGCAGATTCACAGAATGTTGTCATCAGTTTCCAAGCCAGCAGAACAGCTGATATTAATTGTGTTTTAATTTTGAGGCCCTTGATCCATTTTGTTACGCAACTTGAAGGACGTTTAATGATAGTATATGCTGTACCAACTTTTTTTCTAGAAGTGTGTTGCATAGCACTTCTGGTATGTAACGTGCAAAGGAATATTTTCCAAAACCGTTTTGGGAATGACGTCCTGATAAACTAAAGACCGCACCGACTGCAAAAGCTATCGAGTAGGGAAACTGAAATAAATCTTTGCAGTTTTCAACTCGGCCGGAGGCTCAGCGACGAAGCCAAGTACGGGTAAGTTATCTCTTAGTTTTTTTTTTGCGTGGAGTTTGGTTGAATGTGTGCTTCCAAATAAAGCGTTGTTAACAATGCGGGCGAAGTTGCTCCATCTGCACGAGATAACAACTGCACGACCCACGCTTCTATTTATAAGTTAACCACAATACGTTTCACAACGTTTGAGTGAAAGTAACTAAACTGTTTACAGCAGCTTTGTACAACACGATGCTCACAAAGTACTGTTTGTCTTTTGTTTTATTATTTTGCACATTGTAAATGGACATCCATCAAGGACAGAGAAGTGAGATTCAAGAGCGCCAGCACGCCTAATCCAATATAAACAACATTAGCACTATTTCTGGGCACAAACTTTCCAATAGGGATATAACCACCATCGTTGTTACACATTTATTTATTATTTATTATTACCACAGCTACATGTTTGGACAGAATATTGACGATTGGTTTTGAATCTGCATTCCACACGCTTAGGGTGACCAGATTTAAAACTGTACAATTGTTTTATTTGTTTTAAGAGTGCTTATTATTATAATATATCGCTTCTGTTACTGTTTCCAGTTTCACATTAAATTAACGAAAAACAACCACCTCTGACTGCTGCACCTTCCTTTTGCAAGTCGTGGCCATGTTTAACTCTATGTTATAACCACCTGTATTGCTATTGTTACCCTATATTTCTGCATACTTTTAATTTAGCATAGTAATCTATGTTTAAAAAAATAGTAATATTCTGGAACCATATTTTAATATGATTGCCGATTGTTTAGCAAATGTAATGGGTGTTAACTGGCGCCTGGCATTGTAAGCGTTGTAAAACCTGGTCACCCAACACAAGCACAAATAAAATTAAAACTGACTTTAATCTGCCCTGGAGGCGCAACAAAATAATGTTAGCAGTACCGCATAGCTACACTTATCACGCGCTTACTCTACGTTCTTTGAATTGAAGAGTTCTTTATCAGCAGACACACCAGGAAGCAATTCACTAGAAAGCCCAAACTATTTAGCAATGACATACATACAGGATCGTCACCATGCCTCACAGTACACAACAACGACCGTATAACACAGCCCTTGACAGAGAGCTCATTAATACAAATAGACTCCACAATAAAATGCAGTTTGTGTTTGTGTTACCAGGTAGCCAGTCGTTATTGCACACATCTCTTATCACAAAGCAAACTCTGACTGGTCTGTGGTACCGTTTCCACTTCAGGTTTGCACAGTGTGTTTAGTTTAAAAGTCGTTTGTTCTTTTACTTTAGAAGTCAGAAGTAACTGGTTGAAGAAGGGAGAGAGGCTGTTGGCAAAACGGCTGGGCACGCTGGGATTATTTTTCATTGACTCCCTTAGAGATTGTGCAAAATATGTAGCCAATGGGCCTTGTTTTAAAAGCGTTCATTCGTTAACATTTTGTGAAGTGAGAATAATGTTACAAAATGAAACGCAACACTTTGATAGAGCTTAAGAAAACCTGAAAGATATTACACAGTTGTTAGGTTCTCGTTTTGTGAAGCGAACAGACGTTCAAAGAAACAAGTTAATTAAACTCTGGAGTAAACACTTTGAAAATATGGCCCAATGTGTGTTTATTTCCCTCATTCATCGGATTTGTCTTTCTGTCAGTTTCTTCTGTGCTTCGTTCGCGAAACAGGATGTGGTACAGCGCTTGTCCTTTGGGGAGAGGAACCGTGCTTCCCTAAAACACACAAACAATGTGAAATAAGATTTCACTCGCCCGGTCATTTTAACCATGGCAACAGCGCTGGAATTCAAATCCGACAGCATCTACATTATTAAAACATGCCCAATGTGGTCAGGATGCTGTTGAATCTGTATTTTCTCAGTGAAACTCACCATCTGCTCCCGGTGATGATGGAGAAGATGGGCTCTTCCTGGAGAGTTTCTTTGTTCTAGATCTGTTTAAAGTGACCTTTGCATCTCCTTTGTTTCCCAGTGTTGCTACAAAAATGAGAAGATATTTATCAGGAGCGATATAAGCTTGTTCATTCATAATCCGTGCCTTGTTTGACATTTTGGGGTTGAGTACTGCAGTGAATTTATGGAGTAACGCTGCGCAAATGGTGGAAAGTTTAAGCATGTGTAATATATAGAGCATAAAAATAGATATTTTTATCATACTGTCCACAGAAGCAGCAACTTGAAATAAAAAGACTTACTAAGAAATTTTGAACCAAGATCCCTATCGTTTAACATCGGGGTATACATGGGGGAAGAGCCTGAGGATCCTGCAAAGCAAAAACATGTTAATGTGCAGCGTTTAATGTGCAGGTAGAAGCTGTGATTTTTCACACCCTGGGAATAGTGACACTGTTTCTGAGTTCTTTGATTGTGTTTCTACTCTTCCACTGTTCAGCATCAAGAATATATCATAGGAGAGGGTAGAAATAGGGGAGCTTCTGTTTTGATTTGGTTTATCCTTCTCGGTCTGTAGCGAACAGAATATTTAGTTGCCTCGTTCAAGAGAAAATGATGACCACATGAATGAAGCACATCTGGCTGTCGTTTTTGCCAGCTTATTGAAAAGTCACCTTTGCTGTGGCATCACCTTACAGAGGAATCACCTGCGCAGGTGAGAGAGACCCACTGCTAACGCTGATGAGAATCAACTCCTCTCGCTCATTCAGGACTTCACTGGCGTAGCGGCGCTCGTTCTGAGAGAGATTCTTCACCTGCCCGCTCTTGTCCGCCAAGTCAATCTCCTCTACAGGGCACAGGTAAGGAAGGTCTTACTTCAACTAACTTGGATGCTAATCTGTCACACATGACAATAGAACAACAGGGATGGAAAGAAAACTTGCATTGTATAGCAGTCTGATCCATTTCATGGCTTTACTAGGAGTATAATGAGACAGACCTGAGCTGGTTACCTGTACACTGGGGCTAATCAAGCTTGTAGTAAAACCTGGAATGAATGGGTGAAACTGCTGTGCAATAGGAGTCTTGTGTCCACCCCTGGAACAAAATTACAATACCTTCTGAAACTAAAATATGAGTTCATCATCAAAAATGTTAAAACACAATCTGTAGCTCCATAAATACTGTGCATGCACTGTCAGCACTCACTAGCAACAGTGAGCACGGTTCGTATTAATATACATCAGTGTCCAGATTTGTAGCTTACCTTCATTTTCACAGTGGCAGTTGTGTTTAATGCAGTCTAGAAGAAGAACCGTTTGACACTGGATATTAAACAGTGCCTGTTCATGATCTAAAAAAAAAAAAATCTTACAAAAAGAAAGCTTTGTCTTATCAAATTCAGATTTAATTTGAACCTTTCTCTGCGGCTGTAATTAAAGGCGATCATGTTTCAAACTGCAAAAATAACCAAGAGTAAGAATCCAGTTTTCTTTAAACAGTCAAGTGGCATCAACTGGACAACCGTTTAGAAACAGACACAAACACCACTGCCTTATCTGCTGTAAGAAAGTTTGCAAGTGAAATAGTCTACCTATTCTTGCATGGCATCGATAGCAATGAAGTCAACCTTTGCACTTGCTTCATTGCCTTTCACTAAACCTTATCAACCTAATTAAAAGATCATAAGGGCGTCTTGGTCTTTTGACTTTCAGACGACGCATAAAGAAAGGTACAGTATAGTGCTTACCCCCGTACAGTACAGTTATGAACATCCTGGGTTCCAATCCCCCAAACTCTTTCAAAGTAAAGCTGCTGTCCTGTTAATGTCATTCAGGGAGTGCTGCTGCCTCTACTTCTGTGATGTTTCTGTACGCTGGTCTTGCTTGTTTGCAATGCAAGACTGGGCTTGTTGAAGATGTGTAAATAAATGAAGCTGCCGAAATGCTACGGTACTTATTCACCCAGGGATGTGGCGACAGCTCCAGTGTGCCTCATGACTTATTGATGTGCTCCAGATCACAGCTGAACAAGTCCATTGGGTCGGAGCTGGGGTCCTTACACAGGATCTGGTGCATTGCTTCTCTGTAGACACGACTCTCTGTGTGCTTGTTGAGGGTTACCAGCAGAGAGGTAGCATTGCTCTGCTCTCATATTTCACAACCGCGATAAAGTATCTGCACCGGGAATGATCTTATATCATTTTAAAAAGGAATCTTGTAAAATAATTAGGGAGACTGTATAAGAATGGATTTGTTTGTTTTGTTCAGTGGTTGTTTTTGTAGGCAAGCTCTGTCCGTCACAGGTGTGTATTAGACTTTAGCCTTTTAGGTTTTGAAGGTCAAGTTTATAAATGAAATATGTATAGGGTTTGCCGTGGCTCACTGCCGATTATGGACTTTGTGTTTTGTTAGTTTCAAATTCACCACCCTTTTTCAAACCTGTTATCTCAGGTTGTGCCATCTTCCATTTTAAAATAAGCCTGTAGTTACCAGGTTCAGCCACCTGAGGGAGCCTAAACCTTAGTGTGTCTACTATGCACTACAGTGTACATAACTAGAAATTATAGAAAGGAACTAGCACGATATATGGAGGTAAGGAGTCTTCCAGATGGAGAAAACCAGTCATGGGAAGTCATTGTCTGGCTTTGACAATAAAATACCAAATAGGTTGTTAATCTAGACCAGGACCAGTTTATCTGAACAGAAATGTTAAGTGCTTTGTGTGACTGTGTTTGAAGAGGGACAGGGCCTGCCTGTGTGTCTGCAGCTGTAACCTTGCTTGTCCTTGAGCAGTCAGCAGTCACCTTCCATTGGTGTTCCAGCAGATTCCCTACCTTATAAGAAACACAACAACTAACCCTGCTGGTTCTGTGTGTGTCTTTCTCAGCCGCTGCGGTGCACAGCCTGCACTGTCACAGATACAAGTGCAGACATCGTGCTCTTTTGCCAGTCACATGTATTCTGAACACCACAGCATCCACTGTGCTCCGATTCGGAAGAACGTAGAGTTTAATTTAATATTCCATTGCTTGCTGGAATGCTTGCCTCGTTTGTGTGACGGACATGTGCAAAACCTGGCATTTGAGTCAGGTAATGGAGTATTCTGTTAGAATGATAGTGACGGTGCTCAAGGTCTCAGTAATTAATTTAGTTATTTGTTTATATTTCTATTAAACACTTAAATAAAGTAATGGGTGAAGTCCTGCGATAGGAATTTCTAAGCACCTGTAAATAATCCCTAAGAGAAGTAATTGGGTTTTTTCTTTTACATAATGCAAAAACAACTATAGCAACCAGCCTGATATTGTCAGCTGGATCTAAATGCCACCAAAGGGCCTCTTTAGTGTGTTTCTGCCTGTATGTAAATGTGGATTGATTTGTCCCCCTGGCTGTATGTCTGTCTTAATATCACTTTTAAAAATTAAAACAAAGATAATCTGACATTTTACAGCTAGACATTCTGCTGAACTGTTTATTTATGGTAAGTGCCAGAGTGGGGACTCGATTCTTGTTGCCGTAGCAACAGAGCTGTTCCCTGACATCCTTGGAATCACAAAGACAGCAGAGCTGAGAATCTGTAGAACTGAAGGGCCTACAGGCCTCAATAAATACCAGCTGTTAAATGATTTTGTTTGTGTGTGTTGGGGGGACAGTCTTGCTATAAAGGATTTTGTTTTGTTTAAGTTAGACCCAATGTTATTAAAATTCAAATGGTAGATTTAGAGTAAGGCATGTGGTGGACTTCACACATTTATCTAGTGGTCTGTTCATCTGGCTAACAGGTACAGTGAAAAAATCTTACCCCAAAGGTACTGGAAACCAAATTTCTCTGTTAATCCACACCATGATGACAGCACAGGTACAGTAACAGACAGACAGCTCCACCACTAATGAGCTTCAATTACCCTGCCCTGGAGAGACCAGCCTCTTGGGGGATGAGCTCATGGTTTTGATGCTGCTCTCTTATGGAGAAGTATAAGACAATTACAGATCCATACTAATAAAAGGAGGACATGGTATTAAGTTGTTTGTGTGCGTTGAGATCTCAGTATGGGTTTAATAGGAATGGAGGATTACCAGTCTTCTGGGTGTCTTTGGGACTGTGTGGCACAGGAAAGCTGAACCCTTCAGCAGCCCATCTCTCTGCTGCAGTACAGAGTGTGTGTGATAATTGAGTCACCAGTGTTGTCAGAATGCACTCAATGTATGGTTTTAATTTAGCTGTGGGCAGACTTCTTTAATTTATTCTCCTTGTTAGTCTTCATCTTCCACAGCTAGACACCTGGGGGGGATTAAAGAGAGCCCACATACAAAATTAATTTTTTTAATCGCTGTCGGATAAAAGGCTTTGTAAAAGGAAATACTAATTAAGCCAGATATGGCATGCTGTCTTTGTCCGTCATTTAAGAGAGAAAGGAAATCCGTCAAAGAAGCTGAGAACTGGGATATGTTAATCTTTAAACTTGTCACACCTGGAAAAATAAGGAGTTGTCAGAAAAATAGTTTATGCTGAAGGGCTCGACATTGTGGTCCTCTGAAATGCAGACATTGATTGATCTTTTGAAGGATTCTCTGTGACGACACTTTTAAGAATGGACATTTCTCATGGGGGAGAAAGGCCTTGGTTACTTAGGAACATGGAAAAGCACCAGTTGTAACAGTTGAGAGCAGAGCTTTGTACTTAATCTGCAAGGCTTCTGTCTGGTGTATGATGCTCTCTCCCATCCCCGCTTCCACCTGCTCTGGTGCAGGCCTATATTAATTGAACTGTCTCTTTTTCATCCCGTGATAATCATACAATGCTGCCCAAAAGGTTCCGTTCCTTTTTACGAAATGCAAAAAAAGGCAAGCTCGCTAGACCTCAGCTGGCTGTGGCAAGGTGTCTTAATGATCTCACAAAAATATAAATAAATATGAAAAAAGCAAACCAAGCAGAATGTGTTTTTTTATGTGTTATTTTGGGAAGAGGCAAGTCGTCAGACCCTTAAATCACTGCACTGCAAACAGGTCGATTCAATCAAAAAATGTTGTGCCCCTAAGAGCTGATTTATTCTGCTGTATGAATTTTCTTTAAGGATAGGTGAACTTAAACAAATCACTTCATCTGATGATTCATCCCGCCAGCTGTTGCAGTGGGTTGCAGCAGAACCATCCTGTGGGTGTGTCTATTTTAAGTAAATAAGAATAAAAAGAAGTAAAATAAGAATTTGAATAATGATCACCACGACTGTCCTGAGCCTGCCATACACAGTGCATCATGTCCAGGGCCATATGTGTACACTGTGTGCCAGTGCAGCACGATGGAACCCACACAGGTGGATGTGTGAACAGCGTTTACACATCAGTCCACATCAACAACCTTAACACAGTTTGGCACAATTGTCTGCCACTGTTTGGGAGATGTCCAGGACTGTACTGTAGCTCAGAGCGACAGAGCTTGGTGGCGTAGATTGCACTTGTAAAGCCCATACCTTGCTGGATTTCAGCCAGTGCAATCACAGCACCCAACAAAGTCTCTGAACAACTTGCAAATGTGAAATGAAGGGAAATAAAACCACATGCAGGCGTGCGTGGTTAAACCGCCTGAAAAATAAACTGTTCGGAACACGTCGGCTTTGATGGCGAAGCTGCTTTGGGAGTAGACTATGGAAGACAGGTGACTGACAGGGCTGCCCGTATCTGCCTTGACGTTGTGTTCCACTCGGGACCTCGCGGTGACAATCCCATTGCTTCAGCTGCCCTGTCTGGGAGACTCCTGGGAGGAGCTCTCATCCCTTGTGAACCGCACTGTCCTGGAATGAGATCTCGCTGAGTGCTTGTGCAATTTCTCTTGACAGGTAAGAATCGGACAGACAGAAGTGATCACTGTCAGGAAACAAAGAGGGTATATCTCATTTCGTTTTTTTTGTTGTTGCAATACCCGAGTTGCGTTTTAGTTTTTTCGGGGCGGGTGTTGTAAACGAATAGGTCAACAGAATGTTTTACTGAGCACAAAAGATCATTCAGTCCCTAGAGATATTAAAGATTATACGTTTATAAAATTGAATAAGGTCTTGGATTCTAAGAGGTTCTAGTTACAAATGGATAATGTAACACTGCCATAATACTGCTCAGAGGTGTTTTGATACTTTGAAACTTAATTTCTGTGCCTACCGTAATCAAAGTTTTGTAGCCAAGGGGTGTGATTTAATCGACCTTAACTGATCTGGAATAAGCCACAGCATTTTAATAATGTGCAGAGCTCTTTGATACTTTGACGCATGCAACTTCATTTCAATGCCTGTTGTTTAAGGCACTTCATAACATGACTTATCTGGGTAGCTTGAGATTGCATGATCTTGAGTGTATAGCTCGCTTAACTGTGAACATCGACAAAACCCTGGAAAAGTCATCTGCAGCAGTAAATTAGATTTGTGAAAAGAAGAGGGCACTGTAGAGGCGCAGGGCTATGTTCTGTGTCCTCGTTTTAAACCTGCTAGCTCTGTAGTTCGATTTGCACAGCCAGTTTTCAGCCTGTTCAAAGCCCGTGGCCATGCAGTCAGTTCAAACTGTATTTTAATGGACTCTGCTACATAACAATTGAAATTAATATTCAGATTCTGTAACACGATCAACCAATTCCAGTACAGCATACAAACCGGATTTCTATTGTGAATGTTTTAAATAAATCTTAGCAGTCCCCCACACAGCCGACATTACCAGTATCTAACATTGCTGAATAATAGTACATTCTTATAGCCTCAATGTTATACAAAACAATTTCGTGACAAAGTGCAACCGCTAATGTGAGCAACACAAACATTTGCATTATTGGAAATATCGAAAGTATGCGGATCTAAAATACAGATGCTTAATGATGTTTTCTAACGATAGGATAGCGAATAGACTCCCTTTTCTCATTAAGGACCAATACAAAGTATATTGTGTAAAAATATCCACATGCCATTTTTTGCATTGTTTTGGTACAAGCGGTTTCAGAGTTTCTGCTGTCATGATCAGACTGGTTAGCCGGTCTCTCGGCAGACGTGTAGCATGAGAAGCTATGGAAGCGTGCATGGGTGTACCCCTTAACGCATGCGCATTAACTAGTGTTATGTTCTGGAAACTGATGTAGAAATCCATTCCGAATACAAAGAAAACCGTTATGCCAATAGACAGTGTACCAGCACGCTGTCAGAAGAGAGCAAAGGAAACAAAGTTACATATAAGTGACGTGCTGTGCCTGGAGTAAATACGTTTTTTTTTCTAATTCTTTGGTTTTTGCAAATAATAATAATAATTATTATTATTATTATTATTATTATTATTATTATTATTATTATTATTATTATTATTATTATTGCTATTATTATTGACACACGCATGCCTACATATACATCAATGCAAGAACTACAACTAGGGACGCGGTATTTACCAATCGTCCTCCAAGGATTTAAAATAAGGCCCCCGGGAATGCTTCTTTTTTTGCTGTTATCATTAACACTTTAATAAAACAACGCTTGGCGTTAATACTGCTGGTGAATGAATATGCAGATAACCGGATTAAACGATGAGGATCTTATTTAGGAGAAAAGCTGCCCCTTCTGATTTGTGAAGGAGCGACAGTCCCGCCCGTATTGACGTGTCTGAGGCGCTGTCCGTGGTTCTGAAGCCGAAAGACTGAGAGTGAAACGGTAACTGTTTCTCTGAGGAGGATAAGGTTTCATTAAAAAAAACAAATCTCGATCCGTAACCGTGTACTCAAGAGGAGGACGGTTTTGTTTTTAAAAATTTCTAGTCAAAACAGCGTGTACCTGTTGAGAACTGGTGTTTTTTTTCTGTCTTTCTACCCACACACAGGCAGACTTAACCTGGCAACTTCTGGAACCCATTATGGTATTCATAAGGAGTCTTTTGAACTCGCTTCCATTATTGATTTTAATGGGTAAGTAAGCGACCGTGCTTGCTGTGTGTGTGTTCGTCTCGTTTGTTTGTTTTCTCTCAAATGTTTCAAGCTTAATAAAAACAACTTTTTTTATCTTTTGTGGGTTTTTTTTAAAAATTATTATTAATATCTGACCTTTTGCATTGTGGATGCTGTATTAATATAAAACAATCTATGCAACATAACGTTTGTTTAAACCGAACCCTTATTTACCTTTGTGTTGAACTGTGCATTGTACAGCATACTGTTGTTAGCTCGGCTAATTATTTATTCACCTGAAACGCTATTTGCGTATGTTGTTTTGTAACAGTAAATGCAATATTTCACTTTACCAATACGCTTAACCTTACCTTAACACTGCATGTGTATTTGTTAAGGTATTCGATATTATATGTGAGCATTTTGGTACCGTGTTGAAATAATTAATAACAAAGTACTTCGTTTGCTGAATGTTGCTGCTGTTGGAAGCCTACGATAGCTTTACAACTTAGTAACATGGAGCGCATTTGAGAAGTAATCTGTGTATGTTTGAAAGCGCAGATCTACCGTCAAAATGATATACGGGATCCTTGTTGTGGTATGTACAGTTCTGTATTTGATACTGTATTTGCTGCTCTCGGGTCGCATATTCAAAACGCTTGCGACAGACGCCGAGGACGCGCTTTCAAGAACTAGAGCTAGTTATTTTTTGTTAATTTCCCTTCAAATTCGTACTACAAGCTCTGGTAGAAACGGGGTTGAAGACGACATTCTCACTGGTGTGTCACTTCCAATAGATACATCGGGTTTATACAATCATTTCTGATATGAATAAAGTATAGATGACCTGCTTTAAAATGTTATATCCAGAATAAACTACACATAATTAAAATGTAGGCAGTGCAGTACGTTCTAGTGATTTAACAAGAGTTTAATAGTTCTGGTTATGTCACATATTTTGGTGGGACACGGTTAAGTAACAAACAGACAGCCGCATTAAGTTGTTTGCTTAGTTAAGAAGGGTTGTTTGCAGACCCAGGGAAGCATTGCATACACCTGTAGACAGCAGATATATTTAATGTTGCTTTGGATGGATATACAGACGCAGACGTCAGTAGGAATAACATACTCCTCAGTATACTGATTGGATTGAAATATACCAGACCAATCCAGTCTACAGATGTGGCCAACAGTGTTGCATCACCCTGTAGGATTAACCCGTTTTGCTTCTAAAGTCAAACGAAACCTGCTGAATAATGTTACGTTAACATATTGAAATACATGCCGCTTTGTTAGGGTTACAGTATTTCAGATCCTCAAAAAGAGGACACTACCCAGGAGGGTTGTTGACGGGCAGGACCGATTTTTATTTAAGATTAATCTTTCGTTGTGCAAAATGAACACGGAAAAGTTCAATTTAAACTATTTCTACTTTGAACGTCTGAAAATGCTTAAAAAACACAAGTATAATGGCCTGCATCAAACATGCATTTAACTTTTTACAGTCAGTACTCTGTTGCTTAGCAATCATAAAGGTCTTTGCAAGATAACTGTGTCAGATCTGTGCACCAGCTTTCCTTTGCTACCGAGCCGCTTCTTGTGCCCATGCATATTTCTCTGCAGAGCGTATCTTTCTCAGCAGTGGTAGGTTGCTCATCAAGTAGCTCAAAGTCTTTGCAGGTTGTGTTTCTGAAGTTGTACTGTACAAGCAGAATCCATTTCAGAGACTCAGCAGTCAGGTTGTTACTTTCCTTTATCCATCAGTGAAAAAACTCTCTACATTTGCATTGTGAGAGGGAACAGCAAAGAACTGCAATCTGTAACAGTTCTGAGTGACAGTCTTCAATGTTTTTGGACTTGTAGAAATATTTGGCCCATTTTGGTGTGCTAGCAAATTCTTATATAACTCTTTGTCACTTTTGCTTTCCACATATTTCTTGAGATTGCTGAACTGATCAAAGCGCTTATCTAAAGAACAAGAAAACGTGTTAAGTTTGGAACTCGCCGTAGCGAAACATCGAGGATGGAAGGTGCCTACTTGATGACCCCAGAGATGTACCCTTCTCAGCTCAATCCAGACGGTTGTCATGCTGATGCGCTGGGGAGACCGCACTGTGGTTGATCCCCGGAGCCAGCATTGCAGCCGTTGTGTGTGCTGATGGGCTAGGGAAGCAAAATAAGCTGATCCCTGGAACCAGCATTCCACTTCAGCCATCAACACCAGGCAGAAGGATATCTACATCATCAGATGGAAGGAAACGCAAATGGATGGAGATGCAGATGGATCACATGAGTTTACTGTAAAGCTACGTCTTATTTGGTGCTTATCTTGGCGAGAGCCGTGTTCAATCAGCATGAAGTTTAAAGCATGTGAAGTCAGATCTTTTTTTTGAATTGGTTACATGTTCTGACACATACATATTTGGCTTGTTTAACAAGGTGTGTTATATTACAGTTGCACCAAACACGTTGTTTTATTTGTGTTGTTTTGGTGGACGTGATGCAAATATATTCCGTGCATACAAAAAAAGGGCTATTCTGTTTTCAGTTTACTATATTTAATATTACACAGTGCATTTATTTGAATCAAAACTAAAGGATTGCAGAGTACGCTATAACTCAATAAACCTGAAGAGCCTTTTACCGATCACGAAGTACACAGTCTCGTCTTTCAGGCTGTGAATGAGCTGCCCTGGCGAGCAATACAACCGCACGGCATCTGCGCAGGCGCGGCGCTAGTAAGGCACACCGGGAATTGCAGTACTGCAAGCATCAGCCGCAGCAAATGGTCGACATTTGGTAATTTTTCGAAAATCTGCCCAGACGGAGATCAGAGGCTCAACAAAAGGAGGCCATGTCCTGGAAAAACCGGATGTATGGTAACCCTAGCTTTGTAGTTTTCTATTTTAACAAAAAACTGACAAATTTAATTTTAAAATCCAACTGTACTAATATTAGGGCTTCCTGCAGACTTCTGCGATATCATTTTATAGTTTCTTTGACTACATGGTGTTAAATAAAATATGTAAATTATGTTCACATATAATTTCAATCCTAAAATTCTAGGTCAGTGGTTCTCAATCCTGGCCTTGGGGGACCACTGCCGGTTTTTGTTCCAACCAAGCTCTCAGTTACTTAATTGAACCCTCAATTGAACTAAATTAGCTTAACTTGACTTTTTAAATAGTGTAGCTAATAGTGAGAATTTAAGTTCCTTATACAATTTGATACCTAAATTGAAATCTCCATCTGTTTAAAATAATTTAAAAAGTTCAGATTAGGCAAATTATTAGTTCAATTAAGGGTTAAATTATGTAACTGAGCGCTTGGTTGGAACAAAAACCAGCAGGGAATCACTGTTCTAGGAGATGCAAAACTGCTGCCCATAGCTGTAGCGGTTAGATGATCGAACAGCTTTTACACAGAGCTTGGTTTGCATTCAGATTTTGCTAATGGGATTCATCAATAGTCCATTATAATTCTGGTTAATGCATTATACTGTAATTGTGGTGCAGTGCGTTTGGTTATAATCCGGTTGGTTATTTTATCCCCATCATAATGCTTTTACACAAATACAGTTGCAGACAAAAATAAAACAATGAGAAAAACCACAAAGAAAGTGATTTCTATCATTTCTAACTGTTCTATTAAAATATATAAATTAAAGTAGAGATTCAGCTTTATAATAAAACAAATTATTACATAACATGCATACAATGAAAAATAACGTGCAAAAACGAATGTCATACTTTGACAAAAGTTTTCTGGCACCCTTACATTAGTATTTTGTGTGCCCACCCTTTGCTTCCTTTACAGTTCCTGGCATCTTTCCAGGGATATTTTTGCCCATTCTTCAACACATACAGCTTTGAGTTCTGCAGTCGACTTTGGTTTCCTTTTTGCAACAGCAGCCTTCAAGTCAATCCACAACATCTCAATGGGATTCAAGTCTGGGGACTGAGATGGCCAATCCATAACTGTAATCTTCCTTTTTTCAGAAATTCCTTTGTATACTTTGCAGAATGCTTAGGGTCATTATCCTGCTGGAATACCAACTTCCGTCCAATAAACCTTCTAGCACTGGGTAACAAAAGAGAGTACAAAATGTCTTGATATTTTGCAACATTCATTGATCCTTCTACAATACAAAGATCACCAGTGCCTGAGGAAGAAAAACAAGCCCATCCCATCACACAACCTCCATCATGTTTAACACTGGGCATGATTGGCCATAGCTTTCAAAAGCAGCCTGCCCAGTTATAAGGAGAGTAGGCTGAAGAAGTCTCCCTCGATAGAGCGTAGCGTGCTGTGAAATCGATGTATGAGCTAACAAGGTAACAGAGCCCACAGCTGTTTCAGGGGGACCTGCCAGTGCTTTCTCTACTTGACCTCTTGTACTGTAATGACCAGGGCTGTAACATTCGCTTGTGACTACCATCCCTGCCCCTCCTCAAGGCGTTTTCTTAGGGAATGCTCCGGTTCAGTGATTCGTAATCTATTTAGATCATGTCGCCAAAAACAGAGTTTGTCATCTTGTTAGATGTACCACCCAGCAGTGCTTTCTCTTGAGAGTCTGGGAAGACATGGCTGTTCCACAGATCAGGAATCCTCTCTTTGTTAATCTCTCTCTGCAGCGGGCAGCTGTTGCTCGGTATGTGTGGAGGTCCCATCCGATAACTTGGCGGTGCAGGGCACTAACATGAAGCTGACCTGTATCTCCTGCATGAAGAGAGAGGAGGTCAGTGCTGAAACTGAGGTGGAGTGGTTCTACACCTCGCCCGAGGGGGAAAACATCACGGTAGGTCAAAGGTCACTTGCTGTACTTAAAGGGATATGACCTCTGTATTGTCTAAATATTTCATTTACCACAGTTCCATATCCCATCATGTGGCTTCCCTATCTTTCTCTGTTGAAGTTTCTGCTTTCAACCAATGAAAAAGCTACATTTCTAAATGGAGCAACTATAAATCTCGCTACACAAATCACCACTGCCAAGGGTCACTTCAGAAATGCCTCTTTTTCAGTGTTAGTAAGCTTGTTAAATAATGAACTGGACCGAAAAACATGTCCAGTAGTAGAATATTAAGCAGTAAGAAAAATGTAGATGGTATATAACAACGACAACACCTTTAGTTACACATCATCAGTGACTAGTTCTTTTTGATCTCTATAATCTCCTAGACAGAACATTTAAAAAAATGCTAAGTTAAAAGCACTGCAGTGTTCGGTTATCTGTTTTGAGTTGCACTTTCTTCAAGAAAAGCTGCTTTAGAATGAACTTTAGTTGCTTCTTCATCAATCTATAAAAAAATTTGCTGATGTCATAATCGGCTTGAGTAAAACTTGGGGCGAGCATTAAAATTTCCTCGGAGTTTCATTTCACAAAAAAGTATGAGTTGATCTTGCGTTTCAGCAGAGAGCGGTGTTCAGACATAAGCCAGTTTCTTTAAAAAAAAAAGAAAAACTGCTCTGCAGATCTGCATTTCTGTTCCAGCCCTTTCTATGATCCACCCACTCATGTGAAAAAGGTTGTGTCAGCCCCAGCCTGGACTTCGCTGTAAGGAGCTTCAGTAATGAATATGTAACTGGAACTGCACTCATTTCATCATGGAGTAAGATTTGTTTAAAACATTTTCAGGATTTGTTCATGTGTAAACCGGATAGCAAAATAAAGAAGGTGCCTTGCATGCCGTTACAATTTGCCCGTAGTAAAGTGAGTTTCTTTGCCGCGGTTTCGTGGTTCATCCTTGGCAGATGTGCAGCTATTACAACGGTGTGCAGAGGGAGGTTTGCCCGTATAAGGATCGGCTGATATGGAATGGCAGCAAGGATTTCCAGGATGTCTCCGTATCCCTGATTAACGTCACCCTGAACGACACGGGGAGGTACACCTGCAGGATCAGGAGATACTTAAACTTCGAGATACACAGCCACACCACCAAAGACGAGAAGTACATTGATCTGCTGGTCACAGAGGAAGGTAAGACCACGGACAACTGCTCCCCCGTTCTAAAATAATTAACCTGGTAGACTCACATGCACTGTAACTGCAGCTCCACTAGCAGGGGGGTCACAGAGCTCTTTTTAGGATATATTGCAGAAGTCGTCATGAAGTACCGTTCAGCTGGTCTCTTCCCAGAGGAAAGTCTTCTGTTGGATAATTTGGAAAATCTCATGGCAAATGCTATTAGGTCATTTTGTCAGATGATCAATCCAGACATTTCTTTGACATATTTTTACATATTTATTACATTAACCACACATGTTTTTATTGTGTTTGTACATTTTTAATTGTTTTTTTATACATTGCCATTATTGTTGTTGTTTTTTACTGTTTTCCGGGACCACCTTGTAAATCTCCTGGTTAAGTAAATAAATAATAAACACAACTTTTTTGGTTTCTCAAAATAAAGAGATGAATTTGCTGAGCAAGATTTGGAAGATTTCCTGCCATTTGCAGGTAGCTAGGCGCAAAAGACTAGCTACCAGATTGGGGTTGCCAGGTAGACCTCTTTAAAGCTCAATGCAATAGCACCTTACCAGCCGACGAAGCTAGCAGCTAGTGAGGTGCCACTCATTAATCGTTGTGTTAAATCGAGTTTGTGCCTTCCCTGAATGGCTCAATTGTCTTGTTCTGTGCAGCCGGAGAGGACTTCACTGCAGTCATCTCTGAGATTATGATGTATGTTCTGCTGGTGTTCCTGACTCTCTGGCTGCTCATAGAGATGGTTTACTGCTACATAAAGATCTCAAGGGCAGATGAGGTGGCGCAGGACAATGCGTAAGTACAGTAGTATTCACTCACAAAGTGAATCGTAAGCAGTGCATTGAGCAGGAGAAGATGATGAGTGAATCCAGCCCGAAGTGTTACTAATAATCCATTTACTGCACATCCGCAGTGTACAAAGTTGATTCGGTGGAAGGACAACCAGTTGATAAAAAGTACCCCAAACAAAACAGCACAGTAAAGCAGTGCTGACTTAATTTAAATGAAGTTTAAATACATACAAACACAGTCACTGTCCAGGGAAATGTGTCTGAATATACTTTTGTATTTTGCTACAGTTTACACATTTTGCGACCAGATGTGTAGAATTTTTACTGTTTGAATGAGATCCTTTGCTTTCGCCAGTTTGTTTTATGATTGCACTGTACCTGTATTAGATTTATTTGGGGTTTTTTTGTGTTGTGAAAGGATTGTAGCGTGCATTGAGCATGCTTGGTTTTCTGTTTATTTACAGGACAGACTACCTAACAATACCGTCTGAAAATAAAGAGAACCCTGCTGCCCAAGTTGGCAACTAAAAGCGATCAATCCAAACTCAAATGGTATTTTTATCTTAAATGTATCATTTGCAAAATCCATCCCACAGTTCCTCCTGTGAACAGCTGAGATTCTTCATCATGTTGTTTTGTAAATCAGTTTCTAATTTTATCATCCTGATCATCACACCCTCCCTCCCCCCCCTCTTCCCTTCCCTAGAAATAACTTCTGAAGAGAAAATGCATTTGATTTTAGTTTAGTCTGTCCAAATGCTTCATGTTAATTGCAATTGCAAGTTGATGAGTGAAGCGCCGTTTTAAACTCCATTTCAATCCTCTTTTGTTGTTCTGTGTTCCAGGGAAAGCGTTGGATCACTGGAGCAAGGGAAGACACCCGAACCTCCAGAACCAATACAGGGAAGGTGTACCACACTGCATACACTGTGATGATCCAGTATCTTGCAATTCCCGACAGTATTCCTATGTGTTAGTCAGCAGTCTCTGAGCACCTACCATCGCGAGTTAGCAAACCCAAGCTGAGTTGTCTTTGCGTTCGTGTAGCATGCTATTCGGAGGATGTGGGCAGTGTTTACTTCACTATTGTTTTGTTATTTTGTTTTATTTTCTAAATTACATTTGCGATCCTAAAACCTTAACCCAGGGATGACACAGCAGTCCGTGCTCTGTGTAATTTGTGCCTCACAATACATAAGGGATCTGTCTGTATGAGAGCTCACAGAATACACGGCATTTATATGTGTTACAAATACAGATTTGTTATGTCGCGATCACAAGATAAATGGTCTCGGTTCCTGACATATTTCTGTCTGGAAGATGGAAAGATCCGCTACACAGTGACAGTGTTTAGGTGGCCTTAGAAGATATAAGCAGCAATAGGAATTTGTGCATGTTACTGATGTATATATTTCTGCATGCTATTGTGACACCCCAAATGCAGAATTATGTTTTTGCTAGTAATGTTTGTGTGGTATACGTGTAGTAGCCTGTAGAACATCAATGGAAGCCTTTAACTGCGAGTTGGATTCAAAAGAGCTAAGATTTCAGGCAGCTGAGAGCAAGAGAGTGCTTTGTCAGATTGTGTGTGCTTTTCTTCTTTATTATAAAATGGTTTCTGTAGTGGTATTGTTTATATATTGGTTATGCTGCTTTAGTAGTGACTTCAATATAATGCATCCTGTATGTTTTGTAGGTTTGAAAGTGCTGTTGAAAAAAAGTTATTGAAGTTTTATTGTAGTTTTTTAATAAGAAATAAAGAAAAACATTTAATCGGGAACTTTTTTGTGACTTTTTTTCCCCCTAAGAATGATTATTCGAATAATCGATAATCGCAATCGGGATTATTTTCAAATATCGAATCGACTTGTAAAAGTGATAATCGCTCATCACTACTTCATACCCATTTCAATTCAACTGAGGCAGGGCCCCGTTTAATTGCCCTTTTAAGAAAAGCACACCAGGTCCCCTTTTGATCTTGTAGTTGCCCTTTTAAGAAAGGAATGTTCGTTAGGGACTTGATGAGGGTCAGCTGAGGGTGGTTGTGCTGTGCACTGTGTCCTGCTAGAGCAAATGAATCAGGGTTTGCTTGCCAAGAGTAAAGTGTGTCTCTACAGAAGCTGGTTTTGTGGCCTGACTGAGTGCTTGAAATGCTTGTTTATCTTCAGCAGGCTGGCTGTCTGGTGAGAACATTCCTTTTATTAAATGATATGCAGTGTTTTGTGGCACTACTTCTTTGATAGTGTTCTGAAAGTGGTGTATGTATAAGTGTGTGTGTATATATATATATATATATATATATATATATATATATATATATATATATATATATACATATATATATATAACCTTGTGCTAACCACTTGTCATTAATGCATGCTATTGTGTGTTAATCTGGAGGACTGGTTTGCAGTCGCCTCTTCTCTTTTGTTCTGTTCCTGAGCCTTTGTGAGCATGTCTTGGAACCAGTGGTATATCAAATGTGTTCAACTCACTAGAAACATTTGTAGTTCTAGAACACATGGATTGATGGTTGTTTTTTTTTTTTTTTCTGGTCAAACCATATTTTGAGGAGGTGTTTCCTCGTTTTGTGGAAAGGGGTTTCCAGGATAGGTTATGTGTGCTGCAGAAGAGGAGCTGTGGAGCTCTCGTGGGAGTGACCAAGATAAAACCACATGGGTCGCATTTTAAGGCTTGTTGCAAGGGCTTCTGAATGAAAATATATTGGTTGAGTTAAGGGGTCGGGCAACACGCTCTGGTCCACTTGAGCTGGAATGACCCACTGGTCAGATGTGTGCTGCTGGAGCCTGATGTGTTCACAAGCCACGGTTCATCGCATTGCCACGAACAGTTGTTCCACAGCAAGTGACTATCGCAAGCCTGGTCACCCCTCTCATTTTCACCCGTGTCTCAGGCAGCAGGTTTGTTTTGTTTGGATGGGGGGCCTGCTTGTCCGTACTGGCTTGTACATTTTTAATGAAAAGTAAAGCAGGCTACTTGTACAAAAAATGCGCTGGACAATATTTTTATATAATTCATTTTCAAGTCTGAGGAACATTTCTGAGTGACCCGATTTTGTTACATTTTTTTGCAAAGCTCCCAAGGCAATAATCTCATCAGTCGATTTGCACTGCGACACACAGAGGAAGTAAACAGGACACATTTGATAGAGGCACAGATCTTGTTTGTTGAGATGCTGTGTTCCCTGTAGTGTAGTGAAGCATACACGTGGTTTAGGGTGTTTTACGAGTGGACCGGACCACATTCTCCCCCAGAAAATAGACATCCAAGTAGCCTGACCTAAATGAAATCTTTAATGAAATGAGTGACCTTTAAAATATCAGCAAGGGGCTGAGAAACATCTATAATGAGTTCTCTGTTGAGAATAGCAATATCAGATTAATTAAAATATTCATATATATCCGTATTAACAAGTTCTTCTTTATAAATGGATTGCAAATTAAAAGCAGGTTTTGCATCTGGGATTATTGTGGTATCTAGGTTATTTCTTTATTTTAAAAGGATTCCCACAGGGTCCTGCATTTTCTTATTATATTTCTGTTCAGTTTTTTTTACTCCACAACACAACAATTGTCTCTAAAATATGAATGCCAGTTCTTATTCCTTTTGAAGAATTTGGAATTGGAATTCAGAATAGATTTTAAAAAGGAATTGGAATTGAAAACAGGAGTTGACCCCACAGCCCTGGCTAAAACTACATACAGGATGTCTGGGGAACGAGAGGGGAGATGGGCTATAGACTTTTCCTGTGTCCACATATTAGGTGTCTCAGAGATCACCAGTAATCACATTGTGAATTTGTTCACACAACACACATGTTTTATTGAGAATTTGCATTGCAGATTTTAGATTTATAGGATTTGTAGTCTCTTACTTGGTGTCAAATACGTGGCTCCTTAATTGTTCTTGGCTAACACTGTTGCAATTTACAACCGCGATTACTTCAGTTGTACCTGAATAATGGCTACTGTACTTGTGTGTGTTGTTTGAAGTGCTGTAACAAGGTGTTTTTTTAAGACCTGGTTGTCACTTTCTAAGCCATGTATCTTTGGTAAAAAATGGTTTTAATCTCCAGAAACCCAAAAATTACACTAATGATGCAGAATATGGAGACCCTGTGACAAATTCAGTGTAAAATAAATAAACACAAATGACACAAAATAATAAAAGTTTGTTCAATACTTTATTCATACCTTCATTTTCTACTTTATATTTACTGGATAGACATTTTTATATCCTGATAGGCAAGGTTATCGATATACCCAAACCCACGCACAGCGCAGAGTTTTTATGTGTGTGTGTGTGTGTGTGTGTGTAGAGATTATATTACACACACACACACATACATACAAGATATTGGAGATCAAAACAGGTCTAACATACTTCAGTTAGCTCATGCCATGACACACCTTGAAGAACACAGTCCAGAATTTTTTTCTTTTCTTTTCATTATATATTATTTTAAATTTATTGTCATCATGTTTGCTTGTGTCATTCAAAAGCAGTCACGTAACTGCCAGGCTATGAATAGGTGGCTGTAAGTTCGGTTGCAATGTGGGCAAAAGGCAGTGTCTGGGATACCTGGATTATCCGGGATAGATACATTTACATTAAAGATATTAACCCCCTCCCTGACAACAACAAAAAAATACTAAATAAAAAAAAACTCCCCTCCAGTATAAGTTCAGAAGAGCCAAGAAAAAAACAACTCCAGATTCCAAACTCCTCTCCAGTCACCAGAGTCCTCCCCGCACTCTAGATAGATCTCATTTTATAGTAAAGAAATCCATAGTTTAGGTATAGTACAGACATATCGTTCGATGGCAAGCTAATTCACTTGCCGCTGCTCTGGCCGGTAAGTAAATGGCAAGCAACCGACTAACATTGCACTGCAGCATCCAGCTGATGGGATACACTAGGATTCAAACAGAACCTTTACATGGCGGAACATTCCTGTTTTAAAAATCAAGCAGCTTTGTCAAAAACGGACAAAAAGAGAGTCGCCAAGTTACACAAAAAAAAGAGGCTATTTTCAAGAAAATCCATGGAATTAATAATCATCATCATAATAATGAAGTAATACAAAAAAACAGGTATCCCCTGAATATCTTATTCTTTGAATCCCTTTTGTTAGACCTTTGATACCGATAGCCTGCCCTTTTTAAATCATTTTTCTAAAACAGAAACATTTCCAACCATCGTGATGTCCACAAAGCGAAGACCCAGCCCCTCTCACACCAGCACTGCCTCTCCCATCACCGCTATACTTGCATGGCTCACACCACACACAACAGAGAGTCCAAGCCAAAAGTATGCTCCAAGATACCATCAATCCCACCTCAATGGTGATCGAAATGAAACACAAGTACAGTACTGAAAACCCAAAGAATTCATTTCATAACTGCATATGAAAGGACCCCGTTTGTCGTAAAAAAGTGATTTTTATTTTTTGGTGTATCGCTTAGAGTAAGCTTGCTTTTACATTACAAACCTGTGCTGCTGTTGCTTATTTTTATTTTATTTTTTAAATTTTTCCCGTTTCTGAATTACAATTTGAATATGCAACGGCTATTTCGCCGCCTTCGCAAATTCTCAAAAGGCAGCGAGCGTTCCGGATTGATTCACTTCTGAAATCAAGCGTCCGTCGCGTTTTGAAGGGTCCTCTCATTGTGCACACAATTCCCTGTACAGTTACAGTCTAGGGATAAATGTCTTTTAAACTGCATGGACATTGTGGAGAGTATGCCCCGAACTTCCATTTGCATCATCATAATAATAATACACCCCCATCATGTACTTCAAATATATTATTAGAGCAATGAGGGTATTCTGCCAAGAGCATACTTATTGTTACTGGAATTGAGTTTTAAGATCAAATTGAATATTCGGGATCAGGGTTTGGGTTAATTCCAATTAAAATCCATTCCCTTCAGGCTAGGAATTGGAATCGGAATTGATTAAAAGGGAATTGGAAATGAAACAAAGGAATTGACCCCCAACCCCATTAGAGATATGAATACAATTCTCCAGCACTTTTTGGGGAACATTTTCAAGCAGTCTTCACACTGGAGCTCAATTCAAGACTGTTTGAAAATATTGCTTTGACAGTTGCCTGAAGAAAAAAGCCCATTGTCTTTCAGACAATTTGCAGATATGTCAGACTCTTGGATCGACGTGGTACTGCATATCCATTCAGAGTAACCTCGGGACTGGGTTGATCTCTGGTTAGCTTTAGACATCATGCTTCACTGGGTATCCAGAGGCAAGTCATAAGTACTGTATAGAGGAGCTGCATTTACTCTGAAATGAACAGGCATTTTATTAGTTCATTCACAGACCGATTACCCTCAGCGTCTAACAACAAACACAAGACATCTCTCACACATGACCTGCTCAGAGACATGAAGCACAAATTCTTATTAGAGTGTAGACCACCCCTGTTTGCAAAATAAGCTGGCCAGGTCCAATTTTACTTTTTGTTGAACCTGAATATCTTGGATTGTACCATCACTGACAAAGGGGGAGCCACAAACATGTCAGATCTAAAAAGGTGGTCCAAAGATTGCCGATGTTAAAACAGCAAAAATACTGTTGGTAAAAGTCTTGAAATATATTGTGAATACATACTCTGTTTCCCTGAAACACATTATAGAGATATAGATATATATTTACAAGCTCTACAATAGATTCAAGAGATCTTAACAATCATATATATATATATATATATATATATATATATATATATATATATATATATATATTTTTTTTTTAATTACAAAATGCATTTTGTACATTTAAAAATTAACCATACATTTTTAAATTATAAAGTTTTTTTTTTCTCAAAAGGAAAAAAAAAAGAAAGTCAAAGAATATTGGACCCAATCATAATGCTTAGCTCAATAAAAACTGTAATTAGAATGCTTTACTACAGCTGAGGCAGCACCCATATAGTTATACTGACATTGTGTTTGCAAATGGAACTTCAGTCAAATTAGGACGTTGTGTTTTTACTTAATATAATAATACCTCCGCTATTGATATTGCAGCACTACAGCACGCCTCTAGATAAAAACCAGGCTAAACAGTAGCTGTGATTTTAAAAGGATTTAATTCATGCCTGTGCTTGCACCAAACATCGCACTATTTAGAATAGGAAATGTTTTCCATGTTAACAGCGCATAATGCCACTGGTGGCCAGACTTCCACATGTTGAGCACCAATTTCATATCTGTATATAATATTAGCCACTGTAACCCACGCTTAGCCCGTTAAAAAAAAAAAAAAAAATCCAATCTCATAACGTGTGAAAAACGCTGCACTTCAGCCTGTTTTGAATGACGTTTTGAATCCATCAAGGGCTGAAGACCCTATCATAGAACATCGCAACCCATTCCTACAGTGCTGTAAATGACATGATCTATCGATTACAAATGCAGTAAAACCGCACGGGACGCAGCTATTGAGCTAGGTAGAGCTGTGCTCCGCCTTCTCGGCAGCAATATGGCAATACTGCGTCTCAATCACGTCTTCCTTTTTAATATTTTATATTTACAATAAGTATATCCATGAATAACTTCGTCTGTAGTTGACGTCTTGTTTCAACAGCATTTCCCTTTCCTTTTGTAGATCTATAAAGTGCACTAAAACGTTGTACGTTCACCGGCATTTCCTTCTGTACCAAGGTCAAGCCTTTTCACAGGAACCTGCAGGGTTTGTATTGAAATAGGACTGCGTTTAAACAAATGACAGCTTTTAAACACAGTACCATGAGGTCTGTTTTAAATCGATCGGTCTTGAATCTGATTTGCCTGCCCTTTGCTGGGCTCATACTGTTGTATCTGCTGTCTTTGGGAAGGGTAATGAGGGGACTCGTTATCCTTGGGTGGATGAATACAGAGCTGTACAGTGTTTGTCTCCCGCTGTCTACATCAATAGCAGCAGTATATATTTTTTGGTTTAACAGTGTATAATCTCTTATCTTCTTTACAGGACCTTTTGTTACGGTATTAGATGTTTTGACACTTTTTTTTGCATTGTAATTTATCAATCCTTTTTTTATCCTTCAAAATCTTTAAAGGGCAAAACCTTTTGCTTTCAGTTATTTAAGCGCACTGAATTTTGGCAGAAGATTTTTTTTTTTTTTTTTTTTGGTCGGTCAGTGTGGCTCTCTGCTGTACACAGTGTAGCACTGAAAACAGGAGGAAATCAACACTCTGCTGATTGGGACGAGACAATGAATGAAATGCAAAAGTTCCCAGCCTGTACTACCATTGGAGTACAATGTATATGCATGGACTGTTTAGTAGAGGTGTGCTGAAACCTGAACTTGTAATCCTAAATGGCTGTACTGCCTCGGTACAGGTGAGAGGAAAAACAGCTTCTAAAACACGTCATGCGGAACTGCCATCGATTGGTACTCTGTTGTAAAGGTGAGGGAAGGACAGCTTCTTGTGTTTTGAAATGAACACATTTTTAATGAATGGATTTGTTTAATACCTGCTGATAAATACTTCTTAAAGGCAATTATGAGTATGAGAATCAGCACCCCCCCCCCCCCACTGTTATAGTAATCCATTTCAAGCATATCCAGTTTTGACTACAATCCAATGCGTGACACTGTCTGGCAAGAACAGACCCAGTACACAGAGCTGGTGCCTTCAATGCAGTTTCTCTATTAGCCACCTTAACATGGCAAGGCCCTGGCCAGGTGCTTTATCTTATTTATCTATCTATCTATCTATCTATCTATGCAAGCAAGTGGCCGACAGCAATGGATACTCTAGTTATCAGACAAACCAGAACAGACGACTTCTATGCAAATGCAGTCCCACACCAGAACATGTGAATCTCCTTGTGCCCTGCGTCTATTGTAAATGACAGTGTCTCTGTTTTAATTACTTCATTGGCAGTACAGGCAGAAGATGAATACTAGAGGCGGGAGTGCCCCCTTGTGGCTGATTGGAACAACTCCTTGAATATCCCTCATATTCAACTTGTTTCCCAACAGAGACACGTATTCTCTGGGAACGATCACTAGCTGGATGTGTAAGTAACAACCTTCTCTTATACAGCCCAAAGCAGATTGTCTTTCTATACACAGCTATTATTATTTAGGGCCATTCATAAAATTGACTTCTACTTCAAGTACCACTGGCAGTTCCGTTCTTAATGTTAAATCTTTTTTTTAATAATTAATTTGCTTTTATTGTGCATTGCATAGGTATTTTAAAGTGTCCAGTTTTACTTGTGGTGGAAGTTTTCAGTTAAACGTGGGCCTTGTTTCAACTTCCCACAAGCCTTTGCTTTAACCTGCTTTTGCTAAAATACTCCGGCTGCGATATCCTATGGACCTTCACTATAACAATATGGGATCTGTCCTCAATTTACAAGCAAGCAGACTGTCCAGGCAGTTTAAGAAGTAATCCTGCCCTAGAGCTAGCATTGTTTTTATTGAGTCGGTTTAATCTGAAATATTGTCGGGAATGTAGCTACTAATGTCAGGGATTCTATTCTTGCATCAGTCCGTTCTGCGGTTGAAACGTCTGCCGCTGCCATACAGACTAAGCACAGGTGTAATACCACACGTTGGCCAGCAGATGGATACATCCGGTTGGGTTTGCAAAAGGCAGTTTGGCTATGTTACTATTAACACTTCAGCTACTACACGGACACATACACAGAAATGGAATGGTTAACATTTCACACGCAACAAGCATCCTACATGTCACAGACATGCCTTGATTGATGGTACAGAGTAACAAACACAATAGACACACACTTGTTTTGTCTCTGACCCGCCTGTAACAGCTCTGCTAAGTTTTCTCTATATACATAGTCATAATAAATAATCTGCATTATAATTCTATTCTTTTTTTCCCATCTTCAAGCATTTTCAATATATTATATTCACAGTTTATAATTCATACATTTAGAACATTAAGGTCACTCAAAAACAGTAGAAGCTGCAGCGCCCCTTTTTAAATGACAAGTTCTGAAGATCAGGTCTCTTCCCCATACTCTCTCTCTCTTGGAAAAGCATTTGTTTAAAAGTAGCTGGTAAACCTCACCCCTCTTTCAATCTTTGTTGGTTTCTTGCAGTCCCAGACAATTTTACTTATCGGCGATTTATTTGAGAGAGAGTTCTATGAGACAGGACCCACCCACACCTATAACGAGAAGGATCTCCAAAACCTTTTTTAAAAACTAATCACGATGCTTTATTATACCAAAGGGCTTTTAGTATCCATTCACAGTGATTCTGGGCATCAGTCATGACTGGGTTTCAAACCGTGTGGTATAACCACTGCACACGCCCGGGAATAAACCAAGCTCTCACAACCAATCCCAGACACTGGGACAGGATTTTTTAATCTATTCAGATCGCTGGTAAAATGAAGGGGGTGGGGGCGGGGTCTCGCTAGACTGAGTTGTTTACAGGAGAATCATTTTCTAACAGTAAAATTGCTTTATTATCAAGCCTCTATATTAATGCGGGTTACTCCATTTTAGTAGGGACTTTCTGAAAAGTAAATTAAATTCAGTTCACCCGCCATAAGCTGGAATAGTCAATGGTAGTTAGAGATGAACCTACCAGGGGAATCTGCTCCTATCTTTCAATGGAAGCTTAGCTTATACAGTGTGGGTGCACTGACAGCCAACAAAGGTATTATTTATATAGAAAAAAAAACAACTTCAAAAAATACGTTACAAAAAATAATGATCAGTGCACCTGATTGCACCTGGTCCCCTCCACCTGACATCAGTTTAGAAAAGGGGATCTGAAGTCCTGATTCTTGGGTACGGTCTGGAGATGCCTGAACAAGGTCTTCAATAATATTATTAATAAAAGCCCCTCTTCTTTTAAATCTGATTTTAGACAGATTGCACAGGACTTGAACTACACGTCTTCATTGAACAAGGACAGTCTAGAGAGTAAGTTACATGCCTTTTTTGGGGTTGTGTTTTTTTTGTTGTTGTTGCGCAGTAAAAGCTTACAGTACTAGAACATTCTAGAAAAAGCCACCCCTTCCTCCCCCCCCCCAAAAAAAAAATGAAATAAAAAATATTATAATAAAGGAGTGTAGGCCCAGGTTAGTGTGGCTGTGGTCTTTTCCATGCTGCTTCAGTGTAAGAGAGTTCCACTTCCTGTTTTGTGGGCGAGTCCGGCTGTTTTTCAAGTCCCCTTCTGGGGAGCAGCAGCAGCCAGTGCGACTCCACTATCCTGTGGTTCCAGTACGTATACTCATCTTTTTTTATTTGTCTGTACGGATATTTATATATTGCACACCGTTCCCTTTTGGCCGTTGAATTGTCTTGTCAGTGATAGCGGTTTCTCTTCTCCTCTGCCTCTGAACTGTAGTCCCTCAACCCAATACCCTTGTGGAGGTTTAAAAGAGAGTCCTTCATCTGTGAGAGAGAGAGATAGTGAGAGAGAAGAGCGAGGTTATTATAAACACAACTTCATCGTTACATTTCACTGTGCTGTAGAAGAGCTGTGTGGTATATTTGAACTATAGAGTTCTACAAAGCTCAACACCCGTGCTCTTATTACATATGATGCCATACAGTCTTTAACCCTTCACAAACAATGCATTCATTCACAAATTCATCAATCGGTCAGGCTTTAGCAGGAGACGCCCAGTGATCCTGAGCCAGAATTGAATAACGTACAGCATCTGCAGCAAATGTTAAATGCCTCATGCCCGACCAGGCATTATTAAACAATCCGGTGCTGTGTTTGTACCTGATCTAAAAGCAGCACTGACGATCTGATTATTTCCTTCCACTTCAGCAGCTCTGCGTCGTGGTATCGCTGCTGTGATTCCAATAGCTGGGCCCACTCCATCTGAGACTGCGGCAGCTTGCTGGAGAGCAGACATGCAACTCTGAACGACTTGCATGTACACACACACAGACACAAAATACATACAGAACCCAATAATGCAGAGCGATTGTGGTGGAACCCTTGTTGCTTCACTTGCTGAACATCTCCCTTAACTTGCTGCACCGGTACCCCACATGTTATCTGCTTATTACTGCATAGCGTATCTTCTTCATTTTACCCCCACCGGAATGTGTTTCAATCTCCCCACTAGAAGGGCAGATTGTAAGGGTTACAAAAACAACAGTTCCCTCTCTCTGAATGGCTGGAGCCTTTCACGTGTAGCATTGTGCTTGGGCGATGGGGGGGTTAAACACTCATTCGGTTTACTAATCGAGTGGACTCCACTGTGTCTCAGCCCCTGCCTGCTACAGAACGGCATTGCAGCCAGTATACTGTACCTCTCGTGAAGCCGTAGCCCCTGCCACGTGGTGAGGCTCTGTGTGGTGTACTCCAGCATCCACAGCTTGTAGAACAGCATCATGTTCAAAAACACCAGTAACACCAAGCTGTAAGAGGACCGGGCGGTGAGCGAGACTGAACTGAGAGGGAGCAGATAGAGGTACAGCAGAACACATGGGAAGAACAGAGATCGGAGCTATCCCTAAATCTACATGTTCTTACACACGATATACTTTGTGTTTTATAAATGCATTTCAAACATCAAAGAGGCCACACTTTTTCAGTTTTGAAATGTGAATAAGTTATTTTTCATGTTTTAAAATGTCCACTATAACGCATGCACACATTACTGATCTAAAAGCACAGAATGCCACTGTCACAGAGAGCTAATGTTAGTGCCCATCCTCATTAAAACTAGAGAGCTCGACAGTGCTGGACATGATTTCAAAAAGTACCTTAAACAGATCCTATTGAATGCAATAAAAGAAGAAAACAAATATTCTATCAAAACAAGAACAGTAAGAAAATAATTATTAATATTGGTTAATTTATTATGTCATAAAATAACATCAAAAGAGGAAGTTGTGGATCTCATATTATGAAAAAGGAACCCCGAGCTTCCTAAATGTAAGCGGGGACAGGAATAAGACTCCCATTGCATAACAGTTTGAGCCATGCCTAGTTTTAGTACGAGGTTAGTAAGACACACCTGAGCTTGTTACCTATACACTGTGGCTAATCAGGAGCCTAATAAAACCTGGAGTGGGTGAAACTGCTATGTAATAGGAGTCTTATTTTCATCCCTGCGTAACCTTCAGTACACAATGTTAATTACTAATACAGACGATCCCCCCTTAAATTGCTTATCCTCCAATTGTTTGATCAATACAGTGTACAGAGGTGATTCAAAAGGTGTAGTGCAGAACACACTGCTTATTGTTAAGTGCAGGATCGCCACCTCCTGGTCAAAAACCAGATTACAGAATGAATCTCATTGTAAGCTGCAATAGTCCATCCTACTTACACAAAGCTGACTATCAGCAGCAACTTGGAAACGCTGTACAATGCAAAGCCAGGACCTTCTTCTGGGATGTATTTAGTTTGTGTGGAACCTGAAAAGACAAGAACAATATGTATCATTAAGATTCTTTTAAAACACTGCCTGTAACATTCAGTATCTATTGAAAAAACAGGAGCTAAGCAACCACTGTTTATATACAAAAATCACAGATTATTTTGTTTGGTAGATTTCTAAAGACACTGCAATACATTAAAAGCTGCTGGTTAAAACTGAACCAGATTGTGGAATAGAATAACACCAAAAGACAGCTGGTGGTCTTGGCAGCTGAACAGTGAGATACAGAACAGTATCTTCCTTTATCTTCCTTCCTCTTCTCTCCAAAACTTTTGAAAGGGCTGCAGCCAGCCAGCTGATGAAACATCTCACAGATAACAATCTGCTTGAATCTCTGCAGTGTGGCTTCCGGCCGCATCACAGTACTGAAACTGCTCTGCTCCGGATTGTAAATGATCTCCTGCTCAATGCTGATGCTGCTGCTCCCTCTGTCCTTGTCCTCACTGCTGCTTTTGATACCATAGATCACAGCATTCTTCTTGACCATCTTCAGAGGTATGCTGGGATCTCTGGAACCTGTCTCTCCTGGATGTCCTCTTACCTATCTGGACGCATGCAGTCTGTTTTCTATGATGGACGCAGTGCTGACGCAAACCCGGTTACCTGAGGTGTCCCTCAAGGGTCTGTTCTTGGGCCTCTTCTCTTCAATTATTCGTACAAGGACAGATTGAGACTGGAGAATATTTTCAACACACAAGACAAGGTCTGAACCACAACTCGGGTGTTTGGTTTAATCAATGTATTATTATTATTATTGTTATCTCTTAAGCAGTGCCTGTGCTGTGCCTTTGTGTTGTTCTGTAGGAAGAGCATCTTTTCTGAATGAGAATTTTTCTTCCCCCCACCACAAAACGGTGTCCTTCCAATGCAAGGCTGTGCCACATGTTGGATGCGGTGGAGGTTCGAGTGATATTTGGGGGTGTTGGGGGTGCTCTTACCTGCCACGTGTTTGATGCGGTGGATAACCTCTTCGTCAGTAGGGGTGGTGACTGGGCTGATAGCCTCCTCTAGGTGCTGGGCACGGATGTGAGCGAGCGGTCGTTTCCTCCGCCGCCCGCTTGGCGTTTTAGTCGTCTTCTCTTTGGGGGGCTGCCGGTGGTGTTCGGTGAACAGAGACTCTGCCTTCGTCAGCTCAATCTCTGCAGGGACGCATTTGAATTAAAAAAACAAATGAAGAACGAAAGATTCTCAGCACAACAAAAAAGGGGAACTAGTACTGCGATTCAAACCTAGGATCTCAAGACGCCATGCAGTTCTCACCTAGATGTCTGAAGTAGTCATCCAGGCCGCTCCAGAAGTTCTTCTCTATAAAACTCTTGACCAGCCCCCAGGGCTGTTTCCTGTATCGAAGCTCCGTAGACACCCTGCCACACAACCACAGTGTTTACACAGTGCTGCCATTGAGGCTGCAGACATGTTTATTACATTAGGACAGTCAGTTATCACACTGATATCATGCAATGAGCTACTGATGTATTAGGAATATCTGGCTTGGAGTCCATTATAAAAATAATACAAAAGAAACAGGTTGCATTAAGGGTAGAAACTGTTTAAGCAAAAAATGATTTTAAAAGGTAGTATTGCAAATATTCCTGTTTTTACATTCACTGTCGCTACAGGACCGCAAAAGCATTAAAAAGGGGGATGCCGCTGGGTGACAGTCAAGTGTGTGTCGAGATCTCGCTGGATACTGGCGGAGTCGTGCTTGACTGTGTTTAAAAGGTGGGGGCAGTATCCACACACTTTCACATTGCTGCAGTTATGCGTGAAGGAGTAACTGGTTCACTCACCTCAGCCGGCACTTGTTTTTGGCTACTCGTGTAAGAGTATATCGGTTCAGTGTGTAGAAGTAGTCATGATACGGAACTTCATGCGTTATCACCTCCGCATCGATGACGTAACACTCGCTCTCCTGGCTAGCTTTGTAGAGTGTCTGCAATAAAAAAGCAGAAAGTTATTTCAACGAATTCCTTGAGAGCTATCGTGTCTCTTGTTCTGCGTGAGGGGGAAAGCTCACCTGCGTTTCGTTGACGGTGGCAGTTTTGGGGGCCAGGGGGTTGGTCAGGGTGATTGTGTACATGATCTCTCTGGTTTGATTGCCATTGTCCTCCTTCTTCCACGGGTGGTACACCATGTCTGAAGGGAGAAAATAAGAAGTCGTCGGGCTATTCGGGGAGACACAGCGAGCATGACAGAGTGAAGGATTCATCCAGAGGACAGAACGACAGAGAGCGAGACTAACAAACAAAACCAACACACAACTGTGATATACATGTGTGACGATTGTAGCACTTTTATCTTTATGACCATTTTCCATCTTTATTCCATTCTACCTCTTTGCTTTTATACTTTCCACATTTTATTTTACTTGCTGATGTCTTCCCCTTATTTTCTTACTTTCTTGAATTCTACATTGTCTCTCCACTGTGACTAGGTGTACTTGGTGATAAATGACCGACTCACACCAACTCTATACAGGTTAAAGTCTGCCCATGCAAGACCAGCATGCACTTCTTTTCTCTTAATGAGGACACCTTGTCACCCTGGGTCTACAGGCCACACCAAACCCAGTGTAATAAGAAGGCATCCCTAAAACTCCTATCCCCCCTGAAGACAGTGAGAAAGGTTCCTAGTGGGAATGCTTAACGAAGCTTCTTTCAGTGTTACTCCAGCACACAGTGTGTTCTGTCATGGATACAGTACCTGAGAACCTCCTCTGCTCCAGGAAGTCCCTCATGAACTGCGACTCTGTGAAGAGCAGGCTGTGCATCTTGTCCACACTGAACTTGAACACCTCGTTGATGAACACCCGTCCGTTCAGATCATCGTAGAACGCCTGCACCTCGCCTGTGGAGCAGAGAGTCTAATTAGCCAAGCAACTGACAAACTGCAGCACTCCAGAGAAGTATGAAGTAAAACTATACGTGGTGTTTCGGCTAGGACCCTGAAGAAGACACTAGCTTGAACGTTTGTTTACTTGTTTCCTCCTAGATTTAGAATTCTGATTGAGGGTTCTGAAGTTCAGAAGGTCTTACAGAGACTGCAACGGCCATCTGAGCAGGTCAGAGAAAAGACAGAAATCAGGCTGGCGAATTGTTCAGAGGTCTGCGGCCCCAGGGAAGGCTCTGCCTGGCTGCCTACCCTCGTCGTGTGTCTCCGAGGAGTCACTCAGCTCAGTCGGGAGGTCCTCGTTGTCATTGAAGTCCAGCGAGGGGGAGTTGACCAGGATGCTGTTGTCATTGTCGTTGATCTTGTCGTTGTTGATCTGGGGAGCGAGGAGATCTCCGTCGATCTGGCAGTCTGTGTCCTCTTCCACCACGAGAGCCCCTTCAAACTGGGAAGGGAGAGGGGGAGAGGAGAGCACGGTCAGGGAAGCTTGTGAAGATAATGAAGACTAGACAATAGTATTTGAAGACTATAGGGTATGAGGGCCACACTCTCTCTGCCCCGGTACTCACAGACGCCAGCGCCTCGCTGCTGCCCGTTGACGTCAGCGTGCTGTTGGTCACAGATTTCTTGTGCAGCTGAGGGCTGGCGTCCGGCTTGGCCTCGATGCTGCTCTTGGAGGAGTTGTCATTCACCTCGTTGTCCTCGGCTGGGATCTCCTCACAGTACCTGCACCAGGGAGGGGGACAGCATCTGTATGTCAAGATTATCAGCTCTGAGCACGCACTGAGCACTTCAGAGAGGATGGTGCTACTGTCCTGACACAGAACTACCTCCTCCGTAACAAGGGACCAGCAACTGCAACCTCCTCATAGTGAATTCAATACTTATCCACGCCCATCACGAGAGTCAAGTTAGTCCTTATTAGATGAACAGCAATTGTAGTTTGGTATAGCCCTCTTAAAAGAGGAAATGACTTCACTTCCCCAACCCAGGCTGTTTTATGCTTTCATCTATCAAGCCCAGTGCAAAACACTGAACCAAGACTCAATGTGTCGTCAATGTGGGGAAAGCTGTTTTCTATGATGGAAGCAGTGCTGACGCAAACCCGGTCATCTGCGGTGTCCCTCAAGGGTCTGTTCTTGGGCCTCTTCTCTTCAATTATTCGTACAATATGTAAGGACAGACTCCAAATATAAGGAACAAGCTAATAAATGACAGGATGTACACTGAAGAGGGACTCGCGAGGTCAGAGACAGCACACAGCAGGTTAGGGGAGGGTGTGCGTACAGGTGGTCAGCACTCACCCCATGGTGTTGAAGTCATCGTCGGGGGGCACGTAGTCTTCATCGTCGCTCGTCAGGCCCAGCTCGTTCCCGTAGCACTGGTGTACGAAGTGCCATAGCTCCTTGGGGCACAGCGGCTGGGCAGGGGCAGGGAGAGAGGGGCGGGTTAACCTCTCCATGGAGAAATGTGCAGTGCTTGGAAAAGTGGGTAGAAATCTTACAGCAGGGAGTTTTGGCTGTTTTAAAATAACCAGTCCATGGGTTGTGGTTTTTAGATTTACACATGTATGCATGTTAAAGTTATATGTTTGAGAATATGTTTGTATTCTTCGTTATTAAAAAAAAAAAAATATTTATAACAAAAAAATTAAATTATAAAAAAACACTGAGATTCAACTGCACCAACATATTCCTGCCTTATGCTTTTGTTTTTAATGTTTGTTAATATAAACAAACTGGCAAGCCAAATGCGGCCAAACGATCAGGGGGTGTCATATTAATGTGCAGCTGAGGGCTTTTAACTACATCATTTCCTGTCTCGGGTTACTGTACAAAACAAGACACAGTAAAACACCACAAACTGAAACGCAGTGCCGAGTCATCAAAGGAACAGCACACCTGTGTGGGTGCAGGACTGGGGGTGAGGATGTAACTGGGGTTCCGATCGGATTAACGTGGGCTAAATGAACAGGTACCTTATCAAGCAGTGCGTTCTGCCACAGTCTGAACATCATCATGTAGGTTCGGTCCCGGGCTCCAAATGAGGTAAAAAAGTGCTGCAGAATACAAGCACTGACTGATTAGAACAAGAGGAGGAAGACAGAGGCTTCACAAGAGCACACAGTGACAGGCAGGAAACCCAGAACTCAAACACCATGTCAATAAATAAACAAAACAGGTGTGCAAATGTTACTTTTACTTTGTGATAACAGAATTTAAAGCAGTGTTACTTACAGGTGATATTTATGCCTCGTTCTGGACATAAACCCTTATTTGAATAGCAACGGCTTTACCTTTTCAGTGTCAGTGCAAACTTGAATAGCATTGGGAATGAGGCGAGCGGTTTTCTCTTTTGTCATGTAGCAGATATCCTTCAGGCGTACAGTCAGCTGGGAGAGAGGGAGAGGAGGAGAGAGGGAGAGATCAGAGAAGAGGCGGCCAGGCTAAACATCATTAAAAGGGAGGCTGTTCTATCTTTTGAAGGCAGCTCTTTCAAATCCTGCAGAACCAAGCGTCAAGTGTGGACTAGTATAAAAACAACTTAGGAGACTTTAGAACAACTTTTAATTTAATGAAAAACTAAAGAAAAACACTGCATCAAAGCAGAGGCACCCTGTGCAGGTGTAACGGAACAGAGAAACGATTTAGGAAGACAGATTCCAAAATAATTCAAACTTTTGAATTTCGTTCTCTGGGCTTGTTCCGCAGGAAGGAAAGGAGGTTGCAGTTATTTTTGGCTGATTTTTTTGCAACCGTGACATTTTGTGTTATAACCCAATTGCTTTAAAGCAGTGTCTCTCAGCGGCCTGTGTTCTGTAACCCAGTTTCATTAAATATCAAATTATAGACACTATTGTTTTGCCATAAGAAAACCAAATGCAGTTGTTTTAGAGGTAATTTGCAGATAGCAAATACAGTGGAACTTAATCAGTTGTAAAAAGTATATTGCCTCTACAGATTACCTTTAGGACAGATGCACCTGGAAAAGTAACTTCTCAATGCCTGCCGTACATTTCTATTTGAAGTACAGCCTCCATACGAGTTGTAATTGGTTTGTAGTCCTTAAAATGGTCAGCATCTCTTGAAATAATACTGGAATACAGTACTATACTTTACTGTAAACATGGAAAGCAGAAACTGTAATAAATGTGAAGTTTAGAACTTTGTTTACAACATGTTTCTTTATTTATTCCTTCTGTAAACCAGTATTCTTAGGCAAATGCATGGCAGGCTTAGTGCATTTTTTTTCCTAAAACATCAAAAACAAACACTGTATCTTAAATTATTTATAATGGAATAAAAATACGTTGATGCATGGGAAAGCTACTTTGAGCAGCCCTTCTCAACGGAACTCGGAAGTTCATGTAAACACACTATTGCATTAATAATGCATTAGCAAGATAATGGTGTATCCAGTGTTTTTAACCACAGTTCTGGAAATATCAACAGCCTCGATAATGCACAAAGTTAAGATTACTTATCACAAAGGGAAGTACTGGCTTCAGGCTTCTAAAAACACAGCTGTCAAATATTTGTGCATTATTGCATGAGTAAAAAACAATCCTGAATACACTATTAAATAGACAGTAATGATTTTCTCCCCTAAAACATAGATGGTGGTGACATAGCTCTTATTGAGCTGCTTGAAACAAAACATGCTTCTGTTTTTACTTTGTGATTGAACTCAATTCTATATTATGGAGCTTCCTGACCACAGCGCTGCAACAGACCTGCACAATCATCCCTGCCTGCTGTTGATTCAGGTCTTGTGAAGCAGTGTTAAACCCAGTCGTGTGCTGAATGTGTAATGCATGCGCCATGCCATTAGAAGCCTGTATCTCACATGTTTGGGCTGTTTATTTGTCTCTCTGAGGATGGGGTGCCTGAGAACCACGGCTTTAAAAAGCAAAAACCCTTAGATCAGGAAGCGAGAGAGAAGAGAAGTGCAGAAAGCAAAGTCCATACCAGCGTTTCCCATCTGAAGATGTTGCTATAGAAACAGATCCAGTTTTCGGAGAGGTAGAGCCGCCCCTGAAGGAGGATGTCTTTTTGCAGGGCGCAGGAGTAATCTGCCAGCAGAGAGGAAGGGTCATTACTGACAATCTGCACTGCACTGAGCTGAACAGCAGCCTGCACCCCCACCCAGAGGATCGGACTTCTTTAACCTGGTACAACGCATTGGAATATTGTATTCAAATAAGGGGCGCCAAATGAGATATATTTGAACACAAAGGAATTAACATTGGGTTGTTACAACCACCTGTTAGATTGAGTTTAGTTATTCAACTCTTTACTGCAGTTTACACAGTATAGATCCATGTGCAGTGTAGGGTTTCTACAGTCTCAGTGCATATAAGAAAGCAGTGTACTGTATATCCATACAGACGTGTCCATACTCTTGTGTGTGTGTAATATCCAGGTTGCAAAGCTAAGATGCATGTGTAAAGAAGGTATACTATCATTTATCAATAGCGATTGTTCAATGGAAGGATGTGCAACAGATTTCTTAACAGATTATCTGTACTGAGTTCCTCACCCACTATGAGTCGCTCTGTGTCCGGCAGCTGTTTAAATAACTTCCTGAAGTCTTCATTGCGCTGTTTATACGTTGGGCTCAAAACCTGAAAAACATCGGAAATGCCGTCAATATATTTTTTGAAACTTTCTGGGCCACTTTACCAGACCATGCACCCTGCTGGCATCCAGGTCTGCAGTATTCACAAAGCATTACCTTGCACTGCAGCCCTACTCTGTTTAATGGCTGGCTTACGCTTTGTGAATACGGGCCTTAGGCATGATGTCATAATCAGATGCAGCTACAGGATTGGTTTGGAACTCTGAGCGACGGATTCCAAAGGGACGGATTAACCTGTGAACTGTCCTAGCTCACTACAGCACACTGTCAATCCCTTTCCAGGAGGACAGATCTTTCCATTCCAGGCTGTCAGTCTGAAGAGCGTAAGCAGGTGGTGTGGTGAAGTGGTACCAGGCACAGCAAGGCTATCACTGTTTGCATACACCACTGAGCAAACACAGTGCTGGGGAATCCTCCTGAACACAGGCTCCCAGAGCTAACTGCAATTACTAACTAACCACTAGAGGCATTACAATGAAGGGTTAATTACTACAGCAGCAACAGCTTGATTTAATAAAGCCTTTCCAACTAAAAAGCATGTGCATGTCCCATGAGCAGAGGGTATCTGGTCAAGCAAAAATTCACCATTAGGGCAATTGATCTATTTTGATCATCTAAAACAGAGGCGGATTTAAATAACACTGCCTTGGAGTTTGTAAACCTGAATTAATGCAGTAATGTAAATAACCGAGAAAAATTATTAATATTATCATCCATCTAATTTAGTATGCAAATGAATATTTTTTAATGGTTTATTTGTTTATGAAAGAATATTCTATATAATAAATCTGTTGATATAAGGATATGCTTTACAAGTAGTTAAACTCAACACCACATAAAAACAGCGCTTTTAAAAAAAAGGAAGCCAGACCTTCCATGCCATGATAATTCTTTCACTCTTTATAACAGATACACAGCTTGGCAGCACTTTTAGAGCCTGACTAGATGAATCAGTGTTTTTAAGGTAACCGCTCAGAAATACATTCCTGTGTTCAGTACAAGTCATGGTCTCGTCTGGTGCTCCCACGTTCAGTGCTGCAGAGGCGCTTTCCTACGCATCCTCACAGCTGCTACATTAAAGTGTTTCCCAAGGACATCAACCCCTCGAAACGCCCTTTCCAGCTCTATCCTATGGGCAGCATGTTTTCAGTTTTTTTTTTTTTGTCGAGAGATTTCTCAGCCACCTTGCAACCTGCATTCTCATGTTCTACACCCGCAACAGAATATTTCACAACGTAACATATAGCCAGAGTTTAATTCCCTTCGCTGACCTCAGTGGGTGAAATGCATAACCCACCGTGCCGGTTAATGCAATGTTCTTTAATGCCTTTCATGACAATCCTCTGCATGTAAGCCCTGGCCAACACCAGGAGTTCCACAGCTGGAGTAACCGCACTCTACTAGTAGCATCGGTAAAGGCTTTAAGCCCACTGACTGTGACTTGAAAGGTTAAATACAGAAGCAGAGGACCTCAGGTTTGGAAAGGAGTGGAACAGGTGGTATAGTGTAAGCTAGAGCCAAGTCATGTAAAAGCTTCTAAAGTTAGACAAAACGACACCTGCATCTGTTAGCCAGGGGATAAACCAGAGAGCTTGTGTATAAAGCCCATGCAACAAGACCCGACAAACCCAAGCCATTGGAGTTGGGGAGAGTGGAGGTAGCCCTGGCAAGGCAAGGAGACACACTTACTGCTGGAATGTCTTCTGAATCCAGGTCTTCCCACACCTCCTCCTCCTCCTCCTCCTCCTCCTCCTCCTCCAGAGTAGCACCCTGTAGTCTCTGCAGGTACCACAGCACCGGGGCGTCCTCCAAATCAGTCATATGATCCCAGTCCAAAACAGAGTCGCTCGTAGCCTCCATGCTGGAGAGATAAGCCCTCTGCGATTCCAGCACTGGATTCACTGCTTTATTCTTTCAAAATGATCCTGGCAGTCTCTGATCCAGTCCTCGGATTCCCCAAATCAACTTCTGTTTCTTTGCTGCCCTTATCAAATCCCTTTAGTCACCGATGCGGTTAATTATTGACTTGGATCACCGTGCACGTCCCCGCCTATCTCTGCAAACATAGGAAACGCCTGCCGCTTCCGAATACAGTTGAGAGGTGAAGGCTTTGCAGCACCGAAGACTCATCCAGACTTTTCACGCTTTTATTACTGCCCAGCCTGTGGACCCTGCTGACTTTGAGCACATGCTTTAAATGAATGCCCTATAGTAACCGTGACCCTTTGCTAGAGTTTTTTTTTCCCAGATGTTTCCTGCGCTTGCTAGCAACAGGCTTGGCTGCTGCTCGGCCTGAAGAGTGAACAGAGAAGAAAGATTGCAACCAGCTGGAAATTAAGTCATAACTTAAATTTAAAGCTGCCAGAACTCTCAGTAGTAAACAGATATGTATAAAGCACGAAGCGCTTGTAAAGCTGAGCCCGAAGCTTGTAGCTGCCAGCGATGGGTTGTGTTTTAAAGAAGACGCTTAACAGAAAGTTTCAGAGAAGAAAAACACACACACACGCCCTTGGAAGCCATATGTTTAACGGACGCCAGCTAAATAAATCAATACGCTTAAAAATAACGAATCAAATAATCACGACGCAGCAGTAAATCTGTCAGGAACGTGTTTAAAAACGGAACGCTCTGGGTCACTATTTCACATCCAGGGAAAAGGAGGGATCAGGTCGCAAGGTTAAAGAAAAGACGGGTGCTCCTTTCTGGAAACTGTTCTGTCAAGAGCTGATCCATTCCCCAGTGCCCACGACACACGTTAGTGTATCAAGGACAAAGGCAACCAGGCTGTAATGCTGGAGCCGGACTGAACGTGATGGGTTTTATTCAGCAGCAAAGTCTCTCCCAGCCTAGAATAGTGACACAGCACTTAAGAGTTGAAGCAGACATCTACCCACCACTTTCCTCTTTCATTCAAGCCACTGTTTTCTCCTTTAATAGAGGCAGACACCCCAGCATATCAGCATTGATTTACAAACTCAGAACGGTTTAGGGGTCCTGTTTTTAAAAAGTAAACTGCTTCTCAAAAGTTTAAAAGTGTGGTCCCTCTGGAAGAACAGTATGATAAATCAGGAAATATCTGCTCCTTCCTCAAATGATGTAGATAAGTAAAGCAAAGGCTCTTTGCATGAAAGGCACAAGCAGTTTGGCTGTCGGAGCTCTTTTTTTTTTTCTTTAACGCCTATAAATTATTGCCAACAACAGGGAAGAAACATGTGGAATTTTATAGTAATCCACACCAGGTTTGCACAGAATCCTGCCCTTCTAAAATTTCCAAGCAGTCCAACAGATTAGTCCAAAAGTACCAAACTGTTTTAGTTTTGGACAGAAGAATCCTCTGGATGATGAGAAAACCAATTATTAAAAAACCAAATTACACATATAAATCGAAAAGGTGACTTAATCCACAGTGTGAAACCTATGAAACCACTAGTGGTAGAAGACTGTAGTCGTCAGGTCTCCATCACTCAACACTGGGAAAGAGCCGTCTTTAACTCTGAAGCAAATAGACAAGACTGGAAGCACCTGGTACCCAAAAGAGGAATGACCTGAAGGTGCCATCAATTACACTGTAGAGCAACGAGAACAAACGAAAACCTGACTGCACTGCAGTCGCTGCTACTAACACTTTCTTACAAAACAACTCTTACGGCGTTGAGCCAGCAAAGTGGGAGGGGTTTGTTTTCAGGCATAGCAGGAGGGGGAATGGGGGGTCTGTTTTCCTTAAAAACATCCTCCTTGTCCAATCAGGGCAGGGCTGGAGGGTTTTTAAATGAGAAGCAGATGTATAGGATTTTTCACTGTGAATGTGTGGAAGCAGGGGAGCTGTTGGCGGAGAGAATCAACAGTGAGAGTTATGAAGACTGAAGAGAGACCCTCTTCTTTCAGCTGAGCAGTAGTGCAGTACTTTTTACAAAACAGGTTACAAAGTTGTAGGAAAAACTTAATTGTTTGGGTAATTTGCTTGTATTTTTCTATTCGTAGAATTCAAGTTACACAACTAATGGAGCCTAAGAATCATTCTTATTTGTCTTGAATTAATATGAAAAACAATAAAATTAACTGTTGGATTGTCTAAAAAATGAGGTTGTGAATTTGATATAAAAATATACATTAAGCACAAAAGATATGTTTTTGTTTTGTCCAGCTTCCTTAATTAAGAATCATTTCATACAATTCCATATGCTTACATATTTTATTAACTTATTCAGTAAGAGATGCTCAATGTAATGAACTTTTGAAGTGGGGTATATAAAGACGTTTCTGAGACTCTTAGCCCCTGGTGTTTGCTGTACACAAGCCCTTCCCATCATCAGCAAACAGTACAGCTCTTTCTTTATGTCTCAAGCTCAATGGAATCAGCCTTTCCCAATGGCAAACGAGTCCGGCCCTCCCTCGAAAACTCCCACTCTCCACTCTCTAGCTAGTCTGCGGGGTGAATGAACTCTGGGGCCACTCGATTTGATCGGGGTGGGGGCGGGTTCTACACATACCAGAGAAGGAAAAACAACTAGCAGGCTGCCAAAGATGTGATTCACAGGTCTCATAGAAGCTCACATCCTTTACACTTCAGCTCTGATTCCAGGGAGGGTTTCAACTACTCTAGTAAACAGCAGCAGAGAAGCCCCTGCAGTCTGTACAGTTACAGGCTATGGTAACACTATGCTGAGGGCTCTGACACGGGCCCTCATTTGTAATACAGAACCCCCCACACATGACTGCTAGGGTATTCTGCACAATCCACACTGTATAGCACGTACCTTCCCAGCTAAAACACCATAGGATACTATACAGGACATTCCACACCTTGTACTGTACACAGCACTACAGAACACAGTAAAGGTGTGCTTTATAGTACAAAAGTTTCCTCGGGTTTCCTTACCAAACACTCGCAACTCAATCTGCTTCACGGCAATGCAGAATACCACCAATGAATTAACAGTGACCAGTTTCAGTTTATTTAGCAGGCATTATTTTTATTTGTTTATTTAGCAGACACCTTTATCCAAGGCGACTTACAGAGACTAGGGTGGTGGAACTATGCATCAGCTGCAGAGTCACTTACAACTACGTCTCACCCGAAAGACGGAGCACAAGGAGGTTAAGTGACTTGCTCAGGGTCACACAATGAGTCAGTGGCTGAGGTGGGATTTGAACCAGGGACCTCCAGGTTACAAGCCCTTTTCTTTAACCACTGGACCACACAGCCTCCTGGGGGTTCAATACAGACAGCAGCAGCTAAAATCAAGTTGCAAGGGCTGCAGCCGGCAAACACAGCAGCCACTGCAAGCAAGCAACACAGCACATGCAGAGGAGAATTGACGCAAAGTACAAATCTAATTTAAATGACTGTAAACAAGAATGCCTAAGGGGAAGGGATTTCCCAGCGCACTACGCAAGGGATTTGTCATGGTGCCACCCAGGTTATGCATTAACTGGCAATATTATTATTATTATTTTATTATTTGTTTATTTAGCAGACGCCTTTATCCAAGGCGACTTACAGAGACTAGGGTGTGTGAACTATGCATCAGCTGCAGAGTCATTTACAATTAAGTCTCACCCGAAAGACGGAGCACAAGGAGGTTAAGCGACTTGCTCAGGGTCATACAATGAGTCAGTGGCTGAGGTGGGATTTGAAACGGGGATATCCTGGTTACAAGCCCTTTTCTTTAACCACTGGACCACAGAGCCTCCTGCCTATAAAACATGTTGGACTCAGCAACTGGACTAAGTGGACCCTGAAGACATGCTAGAAGCATTTCTGAGCTTCTCAGAGTCAGATATCATGTGAGCAAAATCCACTGCACTGTAGACTAGAAACACCAACTCGCCATTCGCGTCATTTTTATCTTAAAAAAACACCATTACAGTTCTAAAACGAATAAGAAACAAACTTAAGACTACTTATAAGTTCCTAAGTTAAAAGGCCTAGTCGTTTAGATCTGGTTTGGTAACTCTATTGGATGGGTTTATCCTTTCTGAAGAGAAATGTGCTGAGGCCACGTTTAAAGTAAATAGCTTTGAGAATTTAGCCCTGTGTGTTTTATGCCAGGGAGGAAAGGCAACAAACTGCTTGTTAATCTACAGTATGGCTGTCATTATATCAGAGAAACTCTTCAGACAGGACAGTGCTTACATTGTCTCACTGCGCGCGGAGGAACTGAACCTAGCGAGTTTCGGTGTAGCGAAGGGAGGGTCCTTAATACCTTTCTAAAGCTCTGTTTTGCGATGGAAATGGTGTGGTCACATATTTGTTTTAGATACTGCCAGATACTCATTAATAGGATGCGAATGCGAAACAAGCATTGATTTAAAATTTGGGCCCTTGATTTTCAAAAGATATTTGCAGTTGTACAGTAAATACTGCATACATATGTTTTAGTATGCTGGTTACAGGGTGCAAGGATGTGTTTTATAATAATATATTTGAGTGTCTGTGTGCAGAAAGCTATAGACCTTTTGTTCCATTCCTCGAGCAGTGAGTTCTCGTCTGTTTGCACTTTGTTCCACAATCAGCCAGTGCCAACTGAGATGGTTATTTTGTGAAGTGAACTTTTGTCCCCTTGGAATAAAGCCAAGAGCAACACTCTCTCCCTGGAAACCAATCCCACAGAAAACTATTGGGTTCCTGTCACTGTGCCTTGGGCCTGCAATAAACCAAGATCCACTCATCGAGGAACACCCAGCAGTAAAAACGAAACCCAGAAACTACGACTTGCAGCTCGCTGTAGCCAAGCGGAGCCAGGGTGTGGCGGGGCTCATGCAAGCTCAGACGTTACTGGACGGTTGGGTTGCAATCAGCCAGTTGTCATTGGCATGGAAGCTCATCACCACCCTGTACAAACACACAGGCTCATCCCGGGCCCTGTGGCAGCTGTGCTTCCGACTGCCTCCCTGCTTGAGATACTTATATAAACACTTCCATGCGTGTCTGAGAAACAAGCCCCTTGAGCAAAGGATTTCTAAACACACACTCGCACACCACTGTCCCCTCTAGCTGTGTTATACACTAACGGAAGACACGGTATGGCTAGGGCTAGATTTTTTTAACGGTAAAAAAAAAAAATAGCTTATTTCATAGTCTAAAAATAGGTATTTCAAGATATTTCATGATTAACATAAAACTTTCCCTGTCACATTGTAAAGTGATCACTTTCTGTATAGCTGTAATACAACATGTCGTATGCAGACAGGCTAAAAGAATTGAATCTATTCAGTCTTGAACAAAGAAGACTACGCGGCGATCTGATTCAAACACTCAAAATCCTAAAAGGTATAGACAATGTCGACCCAGGGGACTTCTTTGACCTGAAAAAAGAAACAAGGACCAGGGGTCACAAATGGAGATTAGATAAAGGGGCATTCAGAACAGAAAATAGGAGGCACTTTTTTACACAGAGAATTGTTAGGGTCTGGAACCAACTCCCCAGTAATGTTGTTGAAGCTGACACCCTGGGATCCTTCAAGATGCTGCTTGATGAGATTCTGGGATCAATAAGCTACTAACAACCAAACGAGCAAGATGGGCTGAATGGCCTCCTCTCGTTTGTAAACTTTCTTATGTTCTTTTATAACAAATGTTCTTGAATATTTAAGTGCTTAGCTGAAAGTAAATGCTAAAATGTAGAATATTTCTGGGGTTTTTATGTCCATCTTTTAAAGACATTCTATTTTCCCCATCATCGAATTATCAAACCAAATGAAAAACATAAATAAAATGTAAAAATAACAACAGGCACATGAAATTTCTGATCTTTTTCGTCGAAGACAAATTTAACGCAGTGTGTTCAATCATTTACCGGAAGCAAACTAAACCGGCTGCCAGGTCCCTAAACTTTTGACTTGGACAGTGTTAGCGATCGCACTTTCGGATATGGAAGCACCTGCAAACTGAGCTCCTGCTATCTATAAAATTCTACCAGGTCTGCTGTACTGAAACAGGGAGATGCAGATTTTATATGCACCAGAACATGCGTCAGGGATACCACTCCACTTGTGTCCTACATGATGTTTCACATTTTTTGTCCGATCCTGCATAGAAAATCAGGAACGGATTTTGGAAGGGGGTGTATTTTTGTGTTGACGCGGCTGAAAGTAAGACACAATAAAAACTAAAACATAGGCAGGTTTCTGTTGGGCCCGGGTCATGTACTGAATAAATTCATGTCATTTCAGACAAGAAAATTCAAACTATGTAACAAATGGTTTGTGTAGAAGTAGCTGTGAGAGGTAAACTCTGTCGACATGGTCAGACAATGGCTCTTTTGTTTGCGTGCTGTGTTATCAGGCATTCTGTTACTGGAGGGCTAATGTACATCATGGGTTGCGCTGCCAGTGTCACGCATTTCTGGATTTGAATACTAAATGTTTGGGAACTCTGGACAGTGCTGCATTGTTTATTAGTTATTGATACAGAAGCAGAGCACACGATGCTCAGCACTTTATTTAGTTTAGTGTCAAATATAGACAAGAAAACGTTTTGCTGATTATTAGGAGATTTAATAAAAATAAACGTTACGAATTAGATGCAATTCAGAACAAAAAAAAATATTATTTACAGATCAGGTGAATAACAATGAGATTCCCCACCCCAACTTTAATAGTTGCATGATCTCTTCTTTTTAATGTATCGACCCTTCCACAAACCAGAATACATACATCTGTTCAAGCTGTTCCTGGGAGCTGCTTAGGGGGCCTATCTCCCATGGTCATTGTAGCTTCTCATTGCATTGGCTGGGTTTGTCCAGAACAACACGAACAGCACTGTAGACCAGAGCTCAAGGGGTCATATTTCATGAGCTTATGCTTTTAATGCAAAGTCTGCACCACGATTTTAAGAAAATACATTTTATTGTGTAAACTAGCCATGCTCAACTCGAAAAATCTACGGGGAACAGTGTTTTGTAATGTACTGGGTTTTTTTTTGTATTTTTGCACACATGCATGATCAGGCAACACAAACCATTGGTAAACAATTGGTGAACAAGTAGAGACCAGTTTAAGGGTGGATTTCATAGATCCTGAGTAGATCGAAGTTCTTTTCTTACTAGTCCTGTTTATAGCAACAAGCAACACCTTTTTATACAGAATTTACAAAATTAAAAAGGTGCCACCTTTGCACCAGGACACTCAAGGTAAGCAGATCAAGTCAACTACGTGTGTCTTGTTATTTATATTGATCAATGCAACAGTGCGTTAAATTGTTTACCATATGTTTGCATTGATAAATGCACCACTCCTACTAAACTACTGCATTACAGAAGCTCGAACATGCGCATACACACACACAGAGGACAGCACACACATTAAACTGGCCAGTCAGCACAGGATAGAAAAGGAAGCTGGAAATACAAATCATGCTTACTCTCATGATGTGTTGTCTTTCATGCTGAAAAGACAGACAGAAGGAAGACAGAAAAAAGGAAAAAAGAATATAAGATAGACAAGAGACTGAGACGATCACAGGAAACACATTGAAGAGAAATGGGACAGCAGGAGGGTTCAGCATTAGGTTAGTAGTAGTTGTAATAGTCGTAACAGGACAGGCAACCAAAAGGCACAGACGGACAGGCATGCAGACGTTCTGAAAGTCTGTAGGTCTTCCTATCTCAGCCCCGCGGAGTTCTTAAGCTCTGGAGTCATATGAAAGAATAATGCACAGTTTGCCCTGGAGCAAAAGCTAAGGAAACCTGCCCCCTGGTCTGTTCACTAAACAGCACTAAACCAAAACCTGCTCTGCTTTAAGACCTGAGCATAATCACATCTTTGCCACTGAAGATTTCAGTGGGTATAAAAAAGTATTACACTGCCCCCTCGTGGTCAACAAGTTGTATTATTTGTTTAGTTTGTTTTTACAGTTTGGTCGTGGACTCTAAGCTCCTACATTTCAGCCTACCACTGCTGCATGTTCTGGACTCTTCCTCATTTTGACACTTACAGTGAATATAGAAGGAAATCCAAGCAAACCAGTCACAAAAACTTCACACGTAAAAAAGGACTTTGTTTGCTTTTTACAACAAAAAGATCTAAATCAGTAACAGCTATGATCCTCAGCACTTTGAACACAGTGATGCCACACACAGCACTCTGACCCAGAGAAGCTGCGGCTCGCAGGCTGGGAAAGCTACAGCCCAGTGCATTCCACCATCAAGCAGAGCTGAGCTATGATCCTCAGCACTTTCTCCTGTTGCCAAACCAACGTCCCGATTTCACAGCCTTTTAATCCACAGTCTTCCGCAATATTGTTTGCCCCGTTTAAAACATACCACCATACTTGTTTACAGCACCTGCTGCTCTCCTTCAATTACTAGATGTTAAGCTGGGGGTCATTGCTACACTTGCCCAGGGCAGGCTCCTCCAACACAGCCAGTCCCCGATATAGAAGCATCTCTACCCCCAATATCAACACATGGATTGACAGGTCTTGACAAAATTATTAAAACCAACTGAAAAAAAACTGTTCAAACAGTTCTCCGTGATACAACTGCACAGTTTTGCAAACCCAGCAGTTATAATAGGTTAAACCAACCCAGGACTGTTGTTCAGTGGAGACAGACCTACAGGTGATAACGTCCTTATACAAAACAGGACGGTACATTTTACATTAAAAACACAGATACATAGAAATCAAATATATAAAGAAAAAAAAAAGAGAGTGACTTACATTGTACCAGCTTTGGCTTTTCTGTAAATAAAAAAGAGAGAGACGGCAGTGAGTTAAAACTGAAAAGCACAAGAGTTCATTTCAGAGGAAAAAGAACATCCAGAGGTTATTCAATCAAATCACTTATTAAGAACCCTCCAGAGCCTGCCCTTCACCTCGAGTAACCGTGTGGAGTGCACCCTGCTTGCCCAGATTGTCAGGCCTGTGAAGAGTTTCTTTATTAACCTGCATCTCAAATTCACAGAATTAGCACAATTGATTAATTTTGCTAACAGGCTCTCGCACACACACAGATCAATATGCTAATGTGAATTACCTCTTGACTCAAATATTTAAAGTACCTATGCTATGTATAAAAAATTGCTATTGATAAATAGTTTAACCCTTTACGGCTTTTCTTTTTTTTTTTGGTCAATGCGCACACTCTCTCTGTTAGCTGTGGTTATTCCGGTACAGAACACAGCTGTCGATCTATATTTCTGTTGGTTTTGTGTTGCTGGATTCGCTGCCTGTCCGTCGACTGACAGACCCAGGTCATAATAAACAAACAGCGCAGCAATTGAATGCCGAGATGGCTGCGCGGGTGCTGACAGCTGGAGCAGCTGGTGTTAGTGAACCCGCCTGCCCTGTCAGCTAGAGTTTCAGAAGAGCCCCGTGCTGATTAGGGAAAAAATAGGTTTTGCACACCTACACTTCATGGATGTCGGCAGCCAGGTCTCACTTTTCAAACTCCTGCCTTACATTTTCATGACATTTGGAATAGTTTTGTATTCTGTCTCTCCAGTATACAGATTTCATTCTTTTTTATTTCACCTGTGTCTATACTATGCCACAAATTATGTGAAGCCAACAGAGTGGAAAGGTCACAATGTAACTGGATTGCTAGAGAACTAGGAAACAAAGGCACATGGCAAAACATTCCTTTTACAGTGTGCAATAGAGAGAACTAAAAAAAAATCTCAATATTAAAGCAATAAGTCAGAACCATTCAAAATCACTGCGAAAGGTGTTGCTATTTGTCCATGAATATCACTTGGCATTTGAATAACTGCATAAAAATAAACACAATAACAGATTCATTCACCCCTTTCAGAATATGAAGTTGTAGCGTACTACTTCGTTGACCCCACAAGGTGGCAGCATTTTCATTTCTTGAAGTTAGTATTATCTTATGACCTTTTGCATAGACAGGTCACTGGTTCTCGTCCGCACCCCACGCACGCACACAAACACACACACACCTGTCCGCCTAAACATGAAACAGGATTTCCTTTTGAAATTGTAAAGAGATGTTTGTCTGATTGTGTGTGTGGAGCACAACTAACCTCGAATCCGATTTCGAACAGTAAAAACAGTACGCCGGTAAGCAATTAGCACCCGCAGCTGTATCCCGCTGTCTGCCACCGCACGCCTTGAAAAAGAGGTTTCGTATACCTTACGGAATTACACAATCTAACATCATCTTCTTAGATCAGAACACATAGGAACAGGACAGGAGAGTTTACCATGGCCAGAATACTGTAAGAAAACCCAGAATTCCACTACGCACTGCAGAGCGCAGACTGCACACTCAAACAATGCTGGTGTTCTAACTTTGTTTCACTGCCCAGACTAACTGTACAGTTACGCTAATCCAGAGTGAATCCCCCAGGCAGTACGAACCAAACAAACACACGCTCTGGTTAACTGCTCTGGAATATGCCTGGTATATAACACTGCATTTAGGTCTGTACTTGTAAATCCTAAAACTATTTTATTAGTTGTCTTGCGGTGCTCTTACTCCAGGATTAATCCTTACTGCAGCTTTTTAAAAAAGAAGTTCAAAATATCAAAAACTGTGTGCAATTGTTTAAAAAAAAAAAATACAGACAAACAAAAAAAAACATTATTTAATCTTTATCCTAGTTGTTGGAATTGTTGAAGGGGTCATCAGCAAGCAAAGAAATGATCTCAAACTGCAGTACAGTATCTAATACAGGGTCCAAGGACAGGATCCAGTAAATAACCCATATGAAAACTTTCGCTATGTTACAACCCCAGCCTCTTCTTTCAAACATCAATAAATCCACTCAACCTGAACAACCAGAACAACTCAGTTACAAATGCTGAGCCATGCTGGTGCCTCCTGCTCATCTTAATCCTATGCAATCCTTTCAGAGACCCCATCATCATCACATTCTGCATTGACCAAGCAATGCGTCCCATTACCCAATGAACGGTCTTTTGTGTACGATTCGGTAAAACCTTAAATGCCAAACCGTCATCAAAAGCAATTTACATTTGCAAAGCGTGTAGAGTCTAGAGCAAATGCTTTGAAAATATAAGCCACTGCTTTTTGTTCATCTCTCATTAAATTGTATTGAAAAATAACGGTCTAGCAAGAGCAGGTTTTAGAGTACTGTACACACAGCTCTCCAATCAGCACCTGCGGACAGGGTGCCGGATTCATACTCTGAGACCAGCTCTAATAAGGAACTCTGGATACACTACAGGGTCTCTGGAGGCTAGAGCTCACAGGTGGAGGGGACGGGTCAGCAAGGATAGAAAAGGAATTGGAAGTGAAATCTTACTTTGATCAGGTTTAGCCTGTCACACTGGAAAGAAAACAACAGAAGAAATGAACAGCAACAAAAAGGGAAAGGAAGAAAATGAAACCAGATTAAAATATAAAACTTATTAAAAAAAAAAGAATACAAGAATATTTAGGCTGCAGTGGATTTGTTTTTTAAAGGACAGGGGGCTTGACTGTACCTGGAAAGAGTTGAGGATTGAGTACAAATGATCAAATGAACTACTGTATCCATGATAGTACATACTGTAAAGGCAGAAATGTTCTTGTGCAGGGATGGAAAGAAGACTCCTATTGCATAGCAGATTCACCCATTCCAGGTTTCACAACAAGCATGATTAACTACAGTGTATAGGCAACAATCTCAGGTTAAACTCCTATTATGAATGGATCACACCGCTATGCAACGGGAGTCTTATTTCCATCCCTGAAAACATACAGTTGTACAGTATTACTATGCAGTACAATGATATTGAAGAGAACACTGCAATTTATTACTATACTATCTCAATGGCTTGCTATGAGTGCTGAGCTTCATTTTATAACATCCTTTTAACACATTTATAAAATATCTGAACTGATCCTTACATTTCAGCCCGTACCATCACTTAGGTAACTTGATAAGATGCAAGCATACAGTATTCAACAGCATGCAGCAGCAGTGGCTTGCTCTGTACTTCTAACCCATTCTCGCTCTGCTTCCACGGTCAGCTTTAATGATCTAAATAACAGCGGAGCTAAATGTAAACCCTCCCTATCACAGACCCTACTGTGTGTGTTATTTGAGGTTACAGCTGAGAGACTAATATAGAGTTACCGTGGAAGAATTTACGGTAGATCAGTCACTGCTTAGATCATTAAAAACATACCCCTGTCTTTATTGTGCTTTACACCAATCTTGGCTTTAAGTAAGTTTGACTTCACCAGTAAGAAGAAACTATGCAAATGTAATATACAGTGCCAGCCCTTTAAAATGCTGCAGACAGGAGTCATAGTTGCGAGGCTGTGGGATGTGTGATCCACGACCACATCGCGTTACTACTGGTCCTGCTGTAAATAGAGACCTCTTGTACAATGCAGTACTCTATAGTTTCCTTCAAACTGAAGTTCAGAGCTGAAGTCATGCAAGCACAGCACTGTAAAATCTGACCCATTCTCAATGACCTCCCAATACAGCGTGACGTCCACTGAGCCAGCACTAACACAGAGAACAATAAGCAGATCACAGAGTTATGCTGCTGGGAGTAAGTTCCTTTCCACTAGCCACACTTCCCAGACTTGTTTTTATTGCATTAGTCTAGGTTGGAAGAACTCACGTAGTGGGAAAGTCCCAAAGCCCTACAGACACAGTGTGTGTGTGTGTTGTGTGTGTGTGTGTTGTTGTGCCAGTGCTACAGTGCACGTGACCTTGCAGAAGTGCTACATGCATGTGCATCTGTACAATGACATAACACTTCTCTGCAAAGTGTGCTAGTAGCAATATTAAAATGCCCTCGAGACTCAATGGGATCGCCAATCATGAAGCAAAAACTGTCAAATGTTTTGGGAATGCACAAGGTTTCTGTTCTCCAGAGTGAAAGAGGAATGTAAAATCTAATGTTCTAGCTTACAGTAGTAAAGAAATAATGAACTAATATGCTAGGGAAGTAGACTCTCTATAGGGTGGGACACTGAATTAAGCCATTTTTCAATTGAGCCTATGAATATTGCAACAAAGAAATGCATTGCATTATTCCAGATTGTGCTGCATAAACTCCCTAGCGGTGTAGAGTTGGAATCTACTCAAAGCCGAGGGGAGTATTTGGACAAGAGCAAAAATAAAGGCCTTTTCAAGTCAGAAAGCTGTTGTTGGCTTGCATGGCATTCACATTAGCACTGCGCTTGTTGCAGTACAACCAGAGTGTCTGTTAACCAATGCAGGGACTAAACATATCAACACATTTTTAAAAGGTGGAAAGTATGGATGCATGATTATTAAACAGAGAATGTATCTGCAAGCTGGTTGCTCAATCAGGGGCATCTGCACAGCAGAATCTGGGACATCAGAAATGTTCAAAAAGTTTATTTTGCAAATGCTGGGATTGATAATCCAAAATGAAAGCCGATTTTGAATGGGGGGGGGGGGGTTACACACTGAGATACGGCAGGGGGGTGGGCTTCAGGGTAGGAGATGGGGAGCTGTGATGCGCACACACACACACACACACACACACACACAGCAGGGCACAGGACACACAGGGTGATGCAGAACAACAGAAAAGAAGAATACTGCTTACTTTGGAAAGTCGCTTGTGAGACTAGGCATGCATAGAAGAGAATAAAAGAAAAATCACAAAATAAAACTGCAGCAGCAACAGTCAGAGCATCGCTACAATTCACACGGTAATGCAAAAAACACCAACAAAACACCAACAAAATGCCAAACCAATACTAAAAGCAGCCGGACAGCAATTTGAAGCAGCTGCTTCTCCACTACTGCGCTCAATGGAGTGGCCCGACCATGCACTCTTCTGACCTACTCACAAAGCTACAGTACTGTGTGCAGACAGCCCCAGGATGGTGAAACCCTTGTCTATATCTGAGCCTGTTGGGTCTTGGAAAACATGTGGCTGCTCTGTGTTAAAAAAAAACCCTAACACCAAGATGGCAGCACATAACACTGTTAAGGGTGCACAGGAAGTGTTGGGATCCTCTGAGAAAACCCAATTGGCAATAACTACCCAGGATATCATAACGATCAATACAAAACAAAACCAGAATCACGCATGAATGCATGTTATTGATTTCAGATCTGCTAGACTGGTAGCAGAGCAGTGTAGGTTTTTAGAAGAAATGTCACACAGTTTACTGCATCATCGGGCACCGCCAACTGGAAAAGAGGCATGATTCGGCCTCCACAACTAGGTAGGTAAGCTCACCACTCTCTGTGTAAAGATCTCCTTCCCTCTGTCCTCTGTTGATCTCCACTTAACTTCCAACTGTGTATTCTTGTCCTGATTTCTGTACTGAGATTAAAGTATTGGTTTTGGGCACGCCAGTCCACCTTCGTTCCTATAGGACGGTACCTCACATCCCGGTCATGGGCACATGATGTGTTTGTGGTACCTTTCTACTGTGCTTTTCAACTTGCTCTTAAATTACAACTCTAGGTTGTAAAGTTTGAATGAATTCTGACAGAATAAATCAAATCAGAAATTCTCAATTCATCAGTTCTGGAGAAGGTAGCTCCCAGCCTCCGCAGGCCCGGAGCGCATCAGGGCTCGATCTGAGGAACAAAGGGCAGCATGGCAGGAGCTGGCCTGCGATGAACTTGAGCTGCTTCAGTAGGCTGGACCACACTGTAAACGATATACGTGGCTGAGCTGTTTTTACTTTCCCATTAAGTCCAAATCATTTGAAGTCTTCACTGTCCTCAGGGCACCCCTGGAATGGAGCTGGTCCCCCCACCCCGTCCCCCGTTCCACACTCACCTTGGAGTTCTTGCCCCCGCTGCGGCCTGACTGCGAGGAGTAACTGCGCTGGACCCCCTGCTCGGGGGTCGAGGGTGATTTATCTGAGGAGTGGTCCGAGCCCTTCTCCACCATGTTCTCACCCTCCACGCTCTGGGGGGTGGGCGATCGCGAGCGCTTGCGAAGGATGGGCGAGCAAGCGGGCGTGCTCCGGTTTGAGTTACTGGCAGTGCTGGAGAAACAAAAGAAGAGAAGAAATCAAATAAACATGTGGATAACAATATCAATACTCCCGCCTCCCCCTCCCACTAACACAATGACTGAGAGACACACACACACACACACACACACACACACACACACACACACACTAGAGCTAAAGCATATGTAATGTCTTGTCAATATTATTATGATTGTAATTCTATTTATTTCTCGGCGTATTCTTAATTGGTCAGCGCTTTGTGAGAACTATTTGACCAATAAGTAAAAATCCCTTTAAATTCAAAAACAGTGACTGCTTTTGCAACAACGTCATAAGTGAATGTAAATGAAGGTGAATAAATCTCAAATGTAACACCAGAAGTACCCTGCACAATAACAGAAAGGATAAAGTACAGCTCTACTTGGCACTGCATGACAACACTTTTTAAACTTGAATTAAAATCTAAACAGTTTTATTTTCTGTAGTCAATCCATTCTGTACCAGCCACACCCTGGAGAACACAGCTATTTAGAAACACTTAAACTTTGTTTCGCTCTTTGAAGCTGTTAATCACAATATGATTCACACTTACTTCAAAAGGTACCGTCCTAATCCGACCTTTAACCTTTGGAAACCTTATAGCAGTAACAGTGAGCAGCAATGAAGAGGCCAGCCTCAGTAAACTGTTAGAAAGAATCATCTAAAACATTTTTGAAACTTCTGTCGGGAGGGTTCAGCTAAAGCACTCCTTACAATTTTTGCTCACTGAATGGTACCACAGTTGCAATAAAATAATCCGAGCAGAATAATCTTGATTAACACATGTTTTCTCGCTTACTTAATATATAACTGTTCACAACGGTCTGGGACTGACAAACTGCTGGTTTAAGACAGAACACCAAAACAGTAGGTTTCATTCTTAAAACTTAGAACAGCATCTATAAAGCCAGTATTTTACAAAGGATGTTACAAACAGTATGGGATTACTGAAGATAACAACAGTGTTATAAAACCAAGACACTCTACTCCAGGAATTCTTACAAACACACAGCATGAGGCTTTTAGCACAGGATCCACACAGACTTTGGAACGATACACAGCAGTCCCATTTCATCACTAAGGCTGTGCACTCCTCTCACACAGTGGAAATGAAAGATGAGAATGTACAAGTGTGCCAGTCAGGCCCACGTCAATGCCCAGATTGTGTGTGTGTGTGTCAGCGAGCTTGTCCGGGAAATAGCACTGAAAACCAACCGGGCTGGCCACAAAAATGCTCCGATTGTAGTGGATCGCGTCTGCTGTGACATTGCTGTAACAAGCAGGGCGGATGAAGAGCACTGCTCCTAATGTAGAGGGACGCTTCTCAGTTAATGCACTCATTTTATTTGTGTGGTACTCATGTACAGTGTATTGCATATACTGTATATCCCTATTCATGCATTACTGCCTGTATTCATACACCATATTAATGTATAGGGGATGGATAACAGGGCTTGTGTCTATATACAGTATATGCATACAATATGTAAATTCAGATAGCACACATTCAGCCTTTAGGGATTCTTTACTTATTTTTAAAGTACAGAAACAATAATATAACTTATGCACTGTTTAGTTATGGGTTAAAACAACACACAGTTTGAACCATATTGATGCTGCTGCAGCTGTGACCTTTCTCTACCCTTCCTGTCCCTTTCTGAAGACGCTGTCTGGTTGACAGATAGAGGGCCATCTCCCTGCTAGCAGGGCTCTTCCAGACACACGTCTTAATTGAAAAGCAGCGTCTCTTTGCGCCTGCAGCCATCACCTTGAAAAGTCCTCCAATCTGTCAATCCCAGCCCGCCACTGTGCCACTGCATGGGGGACAGACTCTGCAGCCTGACCAGCTACCCTGCTTACCCATGACAGAGGCACCTCACCAGCAGAGTGGCCTTCCTGCACTCACAGGACATGCTGCAGGAACCTCCCCCACACTGAACCAAAGAGCTACAGCTACAGAAAAGAAACCTCCTTGAATATCCCTGCTTCAAAAACACATTTTAACAAGCCAGTTGTTATCTATTAGCTGCCAATGCAGTGTGACTGGATGGGATACCAGTTTCTGTTTTTCATTGGACTGAAGGTGTTGGCCATAGAACAGGATGATAACAAAAGCGTCACAGCTTTCATAGAAAGGGCAGCCAATTAGCAACCTTTCCACAAGAGAAGCCTGCTTTTGAAGTCTCCAGGAGCCCCTTTCTGCCAGCCTCTCTTCAAAAGGTCATGCCATTCTGTCCGTCTCTTACGGCGACAACGGAACTGCCACCTCTTTGAATTTCACAGCGGGGCAATATTCTGTTCCACCACTAAGGCGATATTGGACTCAAATGAAGGGCCATTTTCAACACAGCCTAACAAGGGAGAAGTGAAAAACCAATCCCTGCTCGTCTGGAGGACACCCCTACATTTCCAACCTGTTGTTTTAACCCTGTTGCTCTGACCCTATGCAGGCCTTTCTTTTCTAACTGTACGCTGGTGATGGTCAATCTCTTCTATACAATAGCTTTCATCTGTTCTTAGAAATAACTCCCACATATTGCTCTATTCAAAAGTTAGTGGCAGCTTAGCTCATGTAATGCAATGCTATGCAACTTCCACATGCTTCTGCTCTAGAAAGCCCATTCACTTGGTCGAGATGAGGCAGATGGTTTTAATGCCCACTCCTCGATGAACTATCCCTGCCATTGAAAAGGCACGAGCGCTATTTGTGAGCAGGTGCAATTGGCAAAAGAGCTCTTGCTTGAGCTACTATCAGATTATCCCTAATATTTTCCATTAGTCACAGCTAGATAGGTAATGTTAATCCAGCACTGTCATTCTGGATACTCTGAGTCTGCACTGGCTGATCATGTTTCTCCAATAACTGCCCTTGGGCACTTTTAATAATTTATGTGATGGATACTAAAGGATCGACCAAACTAAAAAAAGAAGAGAGATAAAATCCATTAGTTTTTCTATGCCTCCTTTATTCTGCATCTTTGCCATACCCTTGCGTCAAATTAAATTGAATAGAGAAACATTTAAACTTAATTGTACACTAACTTCATGATTACACATGACGTCACTTGTAATTTCATGTTACTTTAGAAGGTACAACACAACGCATTACATCATGCTCAACCAATCAGATTGCTCTCAAGTGTACAATTATCTAGCTATATTGTTACGCCTGGACATTCCAAATCATTGTGATTGGCTGCAGAAACAACTGCCACTGCACCTCCCTTAAAGTAATAAAACAAAACAAAACAGTGCTTGTCGATCGTACTGTTTTCAGTTACCTGCATTACCAGACACATGCTGTTCCAGTATTTCACGATAACACAACTTTAGTGAACGAGAAAAGACGATATTAAAATTGATTGTTACATAGAGTGCATGAACATTTGCTTTCAATCCACTTGGAAGCGTTTTTGTTTTGGACGTCAACCCAAGTGGGAGCAGCAAGGCCTGAGACGGGAGTGCGGTGGGCAGTGAACGCACCTGGACGCACCTGGAAATGGCGTATCTGAGTACTGGGGAGAGCGATGCACCACGTCCCCTTCCGAACCTATTGTAGGGATACAGCGGCAGCAACAGGACAGCCCTGCCTTACTGCTAGTGGATAAGCATAACAACGCCAGCCTGCTGTGTCTCCATGGTTACTAAAACGAGGAAGACAGGATCTCTCTCAATATTAATGACCCGCTCCGAACAGCTCTTTAAAACTGCAGTCTGAGAGCCAGCGTGATTCGTGCATTGTGGAACACAACACACCTCATTGGAGGCTGATTAGAGGCATGAAAAGAAAATTGAAGGCAGTGAGTGAAATCCTTTCCTGTTTTACAGGAAAAAAATGTATGTGCAATTGCATATTAAATTAATGTTAAATTAATATGCAATAGCTGGTTTCTTGCTAAATGTTAACTAAATGTTGATTGAAAATGTAATTGCAGATCACGTCCATTTATATTACGTTTTGTTACCCTTGAAAATATGAAATAATTTCCCATTGTTTACATGTTTTTAATTGAAAATACAGTTAATCTGACTGTTAATGGAAAGTAACAAGGAATAATTGAATGTAAATGTAATATCAATTGCATATCTGTTAAATATTAATTTATGCCACACAATATAAAGCATTACCGAAATTTCTAGCACCTTGCAGACAATACTATCATAGCATCAAAGGGTGTGAATACTTTTGAATTAGCATTTTTGCAAAAAAAAATAGCTGAAATAAATAAATCTATTTCTTTCAACTTTTCTTCCTCATCCACAAACGCAAAACTTTTGCTACAAAAGATTTTTCCTAAACTTCTAGAAATTATAGATTTCCATTCGGGTATGTAAACTTTTGACTACTACTGTAAATGCCTTCGACCTTGCTCCGACAGCCTGCTGGCTGCCTGCTGTCACTGTGCATTATTGATTGACAGATGACTCAATCCTCTGCAGCCACTGTCTTCCAGCGATCACCGGCGGTTTCCAACTGCCCACAGACAGATCGGCATTTGTCTTTTGGGACCTTGTTCTCTGACATACAGATGCTTAAGCTACTCAACTACTCTTCGACTCGCTTCATGGAAAACTAACCACTGGTTCACAGCTGTAAACCTTGTGTACTACGAAAAAACTTTGAATTTCCAAAGCAGGTTCTTCACTGCGCAGCATGGTGGAATGACATTGATACCCGGGAGCCCTTAACAGAAGCTGGTCCTCCATCAATTTAGCACACTCTGCTCAGAAGAGGCATAGGACTGAAATGAAGAGCTGCTGGGGTTTGTGTGGATTGCTGTTCTCCACAGAGTCTAATAGCCGCAATCATCACAAACCAAAGCAGCTGTTTCTTCACTTGTTTAATTTTCAATGGCAAATTAGTCGAAATCAACCCCAATGACCCTCATCTGATCGTCAGCACCTGAGAGCTCAGTCCGCTTCGAATAATTCTTTCATGCAGCACTAATCTGTCATTATTTGAAATATCACACTGTGCATACAAATTACACACATACATTCAGACTAACTTACATAAAACACACAGCTATGCAATAGAATACAGTGACATAAGTTACTGCAAAGACAACCACCTACATACTGTATAGGACAGATGCTCACACAGAGGCACTAGAAAGACAGCCCTTTCATTCCTGCCAGCCCTCTCGCTAGCAGGTAAGACGGGCAGGCAGGCTCTTGGAGAGGTCTGCAGTCAGTATGGGAGATTATCAACCCAAAGCATGCAGCACTGACATTTCCCAGCAGAGAGCCAGCCCCTGCATGCATGCTGTGACGCACTGAAAATGCAACCAGTCCACCAAATCTTTTAAAAAAAACATTGACCGTGCCACTAAAGCAGCAGCAGCAGCAGCAGCAGCAAAAAAAATGATAATTAATTACTCGGGGAAGATTACGTTTAGGATTGCTGAATTGATCCCCTAATAACGAAGGAGATTACATTACCTCACTGGCACCTGTTTAAAAAAATAAATAAATCAATGGTGCTTCAGATGGAGATACAAAGACACACATTCATATGAAAAAGCACCTGCCCCATCAACGTGCCCGGTGCTTGTTGCTAGCACAGTGCTAGTGCATGCAATAGGTTAATGATCTTAGGAAGCAAAAGCAAAGTCGCACTAACCTGGTAGCCATTAAGGACTGTACCAAAGTGATCTGCCCTTACTAGCTTCATTCATACACTGCAGATCTGTATGGAGGTGAGAGGGTCCTCACCTCACCACCCCTACCAGACAGGATGGACAGTCAGAGCCCACCACAGTGGAATCGTTCAGTGTTCTCGCAGCCCCTCGTCAGACATGCCTTTCCTGTACAATGCTGTTTCATCGCCTGTATTATCCAATCCTCCCCTGCTCACTGCTGTGGTGTGGTTCTCTTTCTGTAGCTGTCTCTCTCTCTCTCTCTCTCTTTACATAACCACTCCTGCTTGGTGCAGAAAGCTTGCTGGCTCTTCAATTATTCAAGGTTTTCATGAATGGAGGGTCTGACATCGTTGGTTTTTAGGTCTGCTTTCTCATGCCCTCCCCTTCCTCTCCTTAATTAATCATTGCTTTCTTTACTACCATTACGCATTTTTATAAAAACCACAGACCCGACTCCGGGTCTATGAAACACGTCATTTTTGTAGCAATATGTTTGCATTCTCACACAGCCTCAAACTCATTACAAACAACAAACAAAAGTGAAACCGGTTCCATTATGAAACTATGCAAAATATAACAGCATTTTTCTCATATTGACAACAAAATCTGCAATACTATCAGTTACATAAATTCGCAATGCTTTCTTTTTTAGCTGTGTCCTGTGTGTTATTACAATAAATACTTGATACTGCTCTATTTAATTGATGGTCTATTCCACATTCTTCTGGGCAAAACAAGTATGCACTTTTACTAATGAAACCAAAAAAAAAGAAATCCACCCACAAACACGACTTAAATCTATGAACAGCTTTCTACCTGTTCAAAATGAGCCAAAGGTTTTAAAATGCATTGTGTGTGGCTGTGTGGTCCAGTGGTTAAAGAAACAGGAGGTCCCCGGTTCAAATCCCAACTCAGCCACTGACACATTGTGTGACCCTGAGCAAGTGCAAGTTTAACCTGCCTTGCTAGTTCCGATACGTCGTTGCTAAGTGCTCTGCAATAGCGTTAGCAGCATTGCAGCCAGTTCCAATATTGCTCCAATCACTTTTGAGTTCTGAAACCGACACATATCTTTTAAATTAACCGTATGTTCCAGAGATGTTTTTGAGCACAATGGAAACAACACCTGATGCATTAATTCCACAGTGATCAGCACGCACCTGACTTCAGCAACATGCCCCAACAGCACACAGCAGCCAACACCACGGGACACCACATACTTTAAGTTTTAATTACGATATCTGACCCACAGTATAATCCGAACCATAACATCATTACGGGTGTTAACAGGTTATATATGGTTTAAATGTAAAGGTGACCCAAACCTGAAGGTTATGCTATAGCATGGCTAGGCAAAGGTCGGGATGCAGCTACTGACACCAACAACAAGGCATGAAACTCCCCTCACCCCCCTGATCCACAAGCAGAGGAGAATTTGAAACACATCTGGAATCTACTGTAAATCAAGGTCAGTACATTAGGTCTCGAAACACAGATTCTATCCCTCATCCTCCTAAGATCGGGCACCTTCTTGCTTACAAATGAACCCCTGATGAGTCTTCTGAGCAAGGGTGTGGTGCCACCTGAACTAGTTGCCAGCAGATGTCTCAATATTTTGTGGCTAACAGACACCTGAAAGGTGAAATGTCTGCTTGTTAAAAGAAACTCCGCACACAGCCCATGACAAGGCATTGTGATCCTGATTCCAGGCGTCATGCGATTGCTGCACGGAAACAGCCACATGTCTTAAGATGGGCAGAAACATGCAAATTACAATCCCATTCCGCTGTCCCGTCTCTGCTACCTGGCCCACAATATAAGCTGTTCTGCGGAGTGTGTCTCCACTGCTCTGCATTTTACAGCTCCCTTCCGAACTGGAGCAAAGACAGACGTAGATGCCGTCTTGCTTTATAACAGTAAATTACAAAAGCAGGTAACATTTTAGGAAGGAATCTACAGCTATAAAAACAGCGGCAGGGTGAAACGAAAGATGCAGTACGATAACAAGGAGGTGGACTCACTACAAAAGCGCCGTTAGCACCATTCTGAAAAGAGAACTGCAGCTGCTGATGTTGCAAAATTGGAAATAAACACTTGACAAAACACCAAAGAGCCTTTGAATTAAGTTCTAGAGACGGGTTTTGTAACTTCAATGAGTCTTTTCTAATTAAAAATAAATGTTTTACAGGAAACCTCGAGAGTTCATGGCTGTGTGAATTTGCTCCTAGGTGTTTTGCTTTGCTCAAAGTTAGGAGCTGCTGTATTCTACATCTGTTTACTGCTTAGCATGTTTTTTTTTATGGTAACTTGCCCCAGGACACCACTAAAGTAAAAAATAAATAAATAAATAATATCAAATTCATATTGATATAATTACCACTAAGGAAATAAGGAATGGTAATATGCAAGTACTATATATGAATATCACATTTTAATGTATTTTTTCAATTACATCATGAATGTACCCTGTGCATGTATTTGTGGACGTACACACTAACAGTACAGTGTGTGTGCTGCTGAAGCATTGCATTTGTTTTTTTAAATCTCAGTTTTAAACCTCCAACTGCAGTGCAGTCCAGTTAGTAACTGTTAACAGAACATGCATGTACTGCAATAGATTATAGACTTAATATAAATTACATGCATGGTACTCGGAACACATACAGTAGTGCAAATGTGTCCGGATGTCTCAAGGCTGATGAGACACTTACATGGCATTCTCAGCTTTCATTTCTAAGCAGATCTGTGACATGACAGCGCTGTGACTGTTAGGACTTTAGCACAGGAGGGCTAGGCTGAAACAGCATCACTTTCCTGTAAGCGGACAGGGATGGGACAGGTGGCACAATGAACACGCTTTGAGGTTCACAATGCAGAAAATAAACATGCTGTGTGCATGTGTGCTGCTTTTACAAATACAGAAGAGCGAGCGTTAGGAACACACACCTCTACAGCAACCCACATCAAACACTTAACACCATTTCCACGGCAACGGAACGCGTGGCGGCACACTGCTGTCATTCTGGATTCGAACATCCACAGTTTCCATGGCAACTCCAAGAACAATCCCCAGCTTTTACTGGGTGGAGAGAGAGAGGAAAAAAAAAACTGAATCACTGCAACGTCAGACTTTTTAAATGGTCTGTCTTGAACTACAATACAGCAATACAAGAGCACTGGTCAGCTACGCCTCCTGCATCCATCATGTGCACCGTCCACACCAGACTGTACTGATTCAGACAGTGTGCAGAAGTTAGAGTCGGCAGGACTCTATGTTACAAACCCTTTCACTGAAGTTAAAAAGTCCACTTTTAGGGACATGCATTTAAATGTAATTCAAGAAATAAGGAATTAAAAGACAATGTAATTACAGAAATGTAGTTTATAATATAGTATAAATATTGGTATGTCATATCAGATTCCATTAAGTACAATGGAAAAGATATACATCTAGGGGCAGGGATGGAAATGGGACTCCTATTGCAGAGCAGTTTCACCCATTCCAGGTTTTACTACAAGCTTGATTAGCCACAGTGTGTATAGGTAACAAGCTCAGGTGTGTCTGATTAAACTCATAGTAAAACCAGCAACGGCTCAAACTGCTATGCAATGGGAGTCTCATTTCCATCCCTGTCCAGAGGTTAAAAACAATGCAGCTGTGGGTTAAATCTTAACCACCCTGATGAATGGCCCATTATTGAGAGAATCATAGAATCCAGCTTGTGCATACACTGTCTGAAGCGCTCCTTACAGGGATGTTTAATACTGTGCAGCTGCAGAAGCAGGCAATTGCTGATAGAGCACAGATTGTATCAGGAAAGACTTGCAGAGATAAAAGACTTAATGAAAATATCTTGCATGTGTTCATGAAACAAGCTGCATTGATCAAGAACAAACAAGCATATTTCTTATTCCGACTCTATGCTGTGCTGAGCCTGAATCAAAAGCCCAGCACAATGGCACAAATGCAGTACTGTGTTCCCCTGCTGGAGCATACAGAGGGAGAGACAGGGAGAACTTCAAGCTGTGGCTGAGGAAGTGAAGTTGCCCACCAACAAGGTCAATCACCGGCCACTGAGGAAACAGGCTGCCAAACAAACAATGCGCTGGGCGGCGTGGGCTGGGAACCTGGCCGAGTGCAATGTGATTCACAGTGACTCTGCTTCGTCTCTTCAGAACCAGAGCGGGGTTTACTAACTGCTCCCAGGACTCTCCCCCTGTCAACAGCTCCTTAAAATCAGAGGAGCAATCAAATCAGATCAATACCGCTATCGTCGTCAACATGATTAGCAAAGGAATCGCTGGCGGGCTCCTTCGAGTTTTTTTTTTCTTGTTTTTTCTGTCTGTCTGTCTGTCTGTCTTGCCTGCCTGTCAGTCTGTGTGTGTCAGTTCTCAACGCTAACTGGTCAATAGCTCACTATTGCAGCCGCTCACTGCAAAGGAACAAGCAAGAAATCAGAAGAACAATCAAGAATCACAGGACCTCAGAGTACGGCCAGGAACATAAATGTCGACCAGATACCAGAGATGACATTTACTGCATTTTTAAATCAGTCCGATATTTCATGGGAATTGTCCCTTTTAATTCCTGCGCTAAAAAAAAACAAAAAAACGGATGGTTCCTTTGCAGTCATGTGTTGAAAGCAAAAATAAAGAAATAAAAAATAGTACCATATACATATATTATTTATTTATTTATTTATTTTTTTAAACAGGGCACTTGACAAAGATCTGGTAAAGTTCACCCCTTTTGAAATGAGAATGAGAACCTTGGCAGGGCTGCTCACAGCTGCCCTTTCATTTAAAGGGAGTGAAGTCACATGTGCTGTGCACAGCTGCCCAGAGAACCCACTTCCCTCTGTGGAGCAACGTGTCAGCATCTTAAGTAGGACACGGAGAGCTGCCGATCCTAAGGCACTTCACAATAAATCTGGATTTAAAGGCCGTTTAACACGGAGTGTGCTGACTGTGCAAGAGTAGGGCACAGGAGACCCCAGCGCTGAGCTGAGGGGGTTCCTCCTTGAACATGCTAGAATGGATCAACTCAGATCAAAATACATCACCCAATCACAGCTGTGATATAAAACGAGAGGTATCAGTGTGATGAAGAGGAGGATCACAATATATACTGTACATGTAATAAGTGTGACATACAGCACATATGCATGGTAGGACAGGGGCAGCCAGAGGATATTGTGCTGTGTTCTTCACAACATTGCTTCAAAATTGGGAAAAGCGGTTCTCTGGCAAGGGAGAGTTTCTCAATAGCACTACAAATTGGTGTGTTGAATGTCACGACTGTCGGTCAGCACAGACACTTCCAGAGGTTGGAAAGGCTGGACGTATTCATAAAAAACCCAACCTCTAGTAGACACAGAGAGAATGGAGAGGCGTTGCGCAATGGAGGCAACTTCTGGCAATCGTGACTCTTGGACCTGTGCTAAATAATGAGTCATGGTGCCGACACTGCCGTGCCACTGTTGCACACTGGCTTTAGCTAATTCAGCAGGCAAAGGATTTACTCAGAAACGCCTCAGGGCCACTATAGCAGAGGAGCAACGCTAGGACTTCAGACTGTGGATCACAGCAGCCTTTTTCCATGTGGTCATGTCAGGGAGAATTCATGAACTATTCCCACTGATCTCCACTGGGGATGGGCATGGGCAGACAGCTAACTTACCTGCAAGAAATAATTCAGTTGAGATACATGCACTGTGATCACACAGCATCAGGATAGGAAATCTAAAGTATACTACTGCATCGTCTTAAAAGCCATCGTTCATTCCAGCTCTCATGAAGGTGTGACGTTCTGCACTGATGCGGGCGGTCCTTCCCACAGACAGAGCAGTAACCGCACAGCTTCGGTTTGTACAATTAATCTGCAATTAGCCAAATCACAGTGAAAAGAAGCTCGTGATATTTCGCTGTTTTCTGCTTCCATAGCCCCCCACGCTGTGTCTCTATTGACTACGTGTGTGAATAAATCAAAGACTTGAACCCGCACTTGCGCTAGTATTTAAACAAACGTGCTGGCAACCAACCCACTGCTCATTTCCCTTTCGGTGGTTTTGACTCTCAAGAAAAACAAACTTCTCACCAGGGGCCACCCCTCACTGCCCTTCCACAGGATCTATTTTTAAATGCGGTTTTTAAAAGGGAGTATTGCGAGGTTGTCCTCTTTAGGTCAGCCCACAAAAGATGCTCCAAACTGCTTGACGTACTGTAACTTGTGGGAGATTTATATCCTTTATATACCTACCTGCATGAAAACCTCAGGGTGTAATCATTTCAGTTTTCGGTTACTAATTAGCGATATAGAAACAATAGGAACTTGTGTGAAAAAGTTAATCAGATCCCTTTGTGCTTTAATTAGGCATCTTAAACACCTTCTAAAAAGCGTGATGTATTTTACCATTTGTGGCAAATGCATGTGTTCCTTTTAATCTTACTATTTTAAACGGCCTATTAAAGTCATCAATTATATTAGACAATCGCTAATTTGCCTATTTTGACAATGTTCCAAGATTTTCAATTACAGTGGTTTGATTTCATATGCACAACAAATCAAAACTACAGAAGCAATGGGGTGTTGTAATAAATGTGCAGGCTGCTGTACCAGCAGAGACTGTTATAACTGAAGCTTGGGGAGAAAACTGTGTGTTAAAAGCTGCTAATAAATGAAGACAGAAACGTGTAGCTTGACAACTACATTATTACTCCAACCGTGAGGCCTCGTCCTCTTTAAGACAGCACAGGACACTACTATAAAGTTGTCAGCTTAAACAATGCTTTACTCCCTGCTAAATAATTCACAGGGGATAGCACCAAGGTAAACCACTCTGGCTAAAAGCACTACCTGAGCTACACGGACAAGAGGACTGCCAGTAACGACAGTCTTTAGAAACCCCTGGTGTTAAAATGAATGAATGGGAGCGCTTTACGAGCAATAAAACACCTGTCGGGATGCGCTGCGGTTACAAAAGCATGCGCTAGACACACGGTGCAGGCACTGAAAACAGCAAACACGCACACACGGGACCAGCAAACACGCACACGGGACCAGCAAACACACGCACACCCAGGAACAGCAAACACACACACACACACACACACACACACACACTGGAGCAGCAAACACACACACACACACACACTGGAGCAGCAAACACACACACACACACTGGAGCAGCAAACACACGCACGCACGGGAACAGCAAACACGCACACACGGGAACAGCAAACACGCACACACGGGAGCAGCAAACACATACTCACGGGAACAGCAAACACGCACACACTGGAGCAGCAAACACATACTCACGGGAACAGCAAACACGCACACACTGGAGCAGCAAACACATACTCACGGGAACAGCAAACACGCACACACTGGAGCAGCAAACACATACTCACGGGAACAGCAAACACGCACACACTGGAGCAGCAAACACATACTCACGGGAACAGCAAACACGCACACACTGGAGCAGCAAACACACGCACACACGGGAGCAGGGAAACTACTTTTTTATTTGCTTCATTTGAAAACACTATATTGTTTTTAAGCGCCAATTTAAAAAAAAAAAAAAACACAACATTATGCATTATAAATAATAACAGATGGCTTTTAAAACACGTGGTATTTCAGACCCTGGCTGTGTTGTTAACAAGGAAAGCTTTAGCAGATCTATAAGTGCATGGTGTACTGTATACACATGTATATATTAGTTCACTATAAATACACATCTAACTATAGTGTCCTTTGCTTGTTCTGGGATCATCCGTTCACACTGAGCTGGTCACTAAGCATTGATCATAAGTGCTATTTGATGTATAGTAACTACCTTTAAGTTCCTTTGAAAAAGGCAACCAGCTTTGTTGGCTTCAACAGATCACCATGTTGTAACCCTACCACAACCCATGCTTTACCCTTTTAAAGGCACACATTTGGAGAAGATTGCATCCATGGAAAATGTGCTAATGGAAAGATCTGAAGGTCAGAAAACAATGCACATTTTTTTTCCAGTGAACTATTTTGGGGTTTTGCTTGTGATCAATACATACGTATAAATGTATCTAAAATTAGAAAACATGTGGGAGTCCTACTGCTGCTGAATAAAAGAATAGAGACAGAACTCCAGCAATCTCCAGTATGGTGGCACTGCAGGCTGGAGAGAAACCCGTGCCTCTAAGATCAAGGGTGATCCTTTCAGTCCAGGGCAGGCTTGAGGCACAGAGAGCAAACTGCTCCATCACCCCATTCGGGTTACAGCTGGAGATCCTAAATGACAAGGCTTCACACTAGCAGCGTTTAAATCCCACGCATCCCATGAACGAAATGTTCCGGTCGTGACTCATGTGTTTTTATACTTGCTGTCCCATCACTCCTTCTTGTATTAGACATGCTCTCGATAATGCCACTGCTTCTAGCTGGCAGGGTTTGTATCTATTCCAAACATGACACAGGTGAAAGACTGCCAGATCTTCTCTGTTTATCGTAAGGACACCTCCTCTGCCTGCTTAGTCACTCTAAAAGTGTAATACAGCTGAAATAGAACAACGCTTTTCAATACACATTTTTTGTCCCCCCCTGTTTCCTATTCTGGTAAAAAAACGGGTAGCGACTTAGGATTTTCAAATTTAAAACCAAATTATCATCCACTGTTTTATGAACCCATCTGTGGATTGAACATGCGTTTGTTATTTCCGCACAGCCATGTACTGAAGGTTTGTCCAGATAAAAAGAGGTACAAAAACCCCAAAACACCCGGAAGCACAGTAGTGATCTCCTTCATATGGTTTCTCCCAATGATCTGAGCACAACAACAAAGACTACGGTATGTATGCATATTGGTGCCGACAATTGGCACTACGTTAGGAGTCTCCAATGTGGGCAACAGGCCTACTAGGGATTTCATGTGATACTACAGCGAATACAAAAATATATATATATATATAAACATAATTTAAACCTTTTATTCATGTTATCAAAGAAACCTCAAAAGTCTATTAGAAGCCATTGAAGTATTTCAAATTAGATTTCTAAAATCAGGTGTTTCAATTTGTCAGTTTTTTCGTGAAGTACATGGAAAACTACAAAGTGGTATGTAATTCAGTATGTTAACGTAACATTATTCAACAGATTTCATTCAACTTTTTAAAGCAAAATTGGTTACAGTAATGCACTGCAATACACACTAGAACTACTGAACAGCCTTATTATCATGGTTATTACTACTAACAAACAATAATAGCGACGGTACTGCAAGAGAAGATTAAGTTGCGGCTGTTTTAGATCTTAAATGACTACATTTTGAAGCTCTCATTTTACACTGCAGTCTAGAAAACATATCTGCATCATATTCTAATCAAATGTACTTGTTATGAAGAACTAGTGTTTGTACTAGCTAGTTTAAAAATAGCCTGCTTAGTTTCCAGTTGTTCATTGTCTACACAATGAAAGACACATTCTGTCACATAAACATATGTTATGAGCTCAGATAACCAGCTGCTGTACTAAAGTGCCACACCATTACCATTAAACAGTAATGCACTGCTCTTCATGGATTGTAATGATTGCAGCAAATGCCATTCTGTATCCCTAAGGAAAAAACTTGACATCATATCAAAGACGGGCTACACATGATTCATAGGACATATCAATGGGCACCCATCACCCCAAAATACACATTCCTGGTGGCACATCCAATATTCTGTGCAGGGTTTGATTTGGGAACTATACTATCTATTAAATCTGATGTTTTTATAAATATACTGAATTGCATGATAATACCAGCGTATGCAATACAGTTGGGCTACTAGAAGCAACGTGTCAGTAGCCCAACTATAGTCACAGCAAACTCATAGGAAGGAATTCTGCAAAATGTTACTTAAAAGGACTGCCACATGTAACACAATATCCGAGCGATCAAGATGCAAAAATAAAAATGAAAAATCAAACCCTATGATAAATAAAACCAGCAAATAAATACAACACAGCACACAAATGAACATATCTTACTGAGCATCATTCACAGTAGCCGCGGTGCCCATCTCCGTTATATTCCCCTGGTTGTGTAGCTGCTGTTATCTCTGCAGTAGAGTATAATTCAGCACTCAAATATCTAGTGAAGATGCAGGGAGCGCAGAGACAAAAACTACAGGCCATTTAGGCACTGCAGTCACAATGCAGGAGGCAGCCCTGTTACTGCCAGTTTTGGTTAAATATGATTACAAATATATATATAACAAAGAGGGTGGTGAGAGAGACGGAAGCAAGGGAGGGAGTGAAGGGGGCTGTCCTTTCCAGCCACAGGTCGTTAATTATTTTTTATAAAGGTGCTGAAGGGTCAAGCAGCAGTCCTCCCTCTCTCCCATCTCTGCCTCTCTCACAGCCACTGTGCTTACCAGGCAAGCTTGAAGCCTTTCATTAGTGCGGAAAGGAGTGTCCAATTGCCATAGCGCCGTCTCCCCACTCAGCTGGCCAAGCATTCCATGACATGTCGGAGGCGATCGACGCAAGGTAAATCCTGCCTGGACCTTGTATCCCATACAAAGGGTCTCATCGAGCCGTGGTGGGCCTTCACCTTGTGTGTTTTTTGTTCACAACTGCGTTTTTATTTATTTTCACAAAGTTGCTGTTCCTGCCTGTCAGGAAGACTTCTCTATGCACGAACACACACAACCCTGCAGCAGCAGCTAAAACTCTCTGCACTTGCTACCCACAAGCTTCTACTGAGCATGCTCCTCTCTCAACCCTCCCCCCTCCTCCACACACACACAGACTGTATGAAACCATCACCATCCTGCTCTGTTTACAGGAAAGAGGATGTTTTTTGCTGCTGTATTAGTGGTGGGGAATACAAGAATAAAAACACATTCAATCTCAGAGCATCTCCACCTACCTACTTTAATTTTCTGCGCATCATGACGGTCTGTTTGTGCTCCCTTCCCAATATTTCGCTCATTCTCAGAGGAGAGAAAGGATTAGAGAAACCTGCCACGCTCAAATCGGAGCCAGCAGCTGGGACAGTAATCTCTTAATGCTTTGAAGACACTGTTTAGTGTTGTACAAGGGGGTGAGGTGGTGGTAGATTTAAAACAACCACCTTTTCACTCTTCCAGTTGTGCCTTTTACCTTTGGGGTTTAGTAGGCTAGCCTCAGCATGCAAACATCGCCTGACAGCGCACTTTTTAGGGTCTAACCTTCTGGGTACTGAGTTTAAGGAGTTCACCACAGCCTCCAACATTGAACCCCAAATGATAGGCGTTCAATACACAGGAGACTTTAATCCTTGAATTGTTATATTAGTCTGAATTCCGGTGGTGGGAGGTCTTCTGCCAACAACAGCTGGGACGCACTTTAGCGATTTCACCTAAAGCTCTTAAGTAATCAGTTATCAGCCCTGTTTCTGAGGATAATATAAAACACAATTCAACAAGCACTCACCGGTGGCATGACCATTGCCCTATAAAACCATGCCAACTCCATTAGTGTATAATACAGTAGGAAGCATCTGTTTTCACAGATCCTGGGAGAAAAACTTCCATTTATTTTAGTTCTGTTTATCAGAATTGAAATGCAAAGTGCACCGTGCCGATCAGCAGCAGATCAAATCTCTCTGCGTCCTGACCAGCTGTGCATGAGGTCAACTGTTTAACCTTTGACCACATGCCCACACCAGTTGAACTCAGTAACAAGTTTTTATTTTTACTTTAGCTATTTAGACAGAGATTTTGCATTTACTTAACGTTAAGCCAACAACGGGTCTGGCAAAGTTTCCAGAACAGCAGAACTTCATCAATAGAGCTGAGCACACTGTATCCGTTTCCATTAACCTCATTGAGAATGCAATTCACATGCGGTGTTGAACGGACAGCACCCCTGCTTTGCAACAGCATCCTGCATTCAAAAATCAATGAGTGCTGCTTCAGCAGAACGGATCAGCTGTTCTAGGTGCTCTCCATTGTCATAGATCAGCCTGTTTCCTCCCTTCTGATCTCGTTGAATTGTATCTGGAATCTGTATGAGTGCCTTTTTCAAGCAAAGGCGAATTCATTTAGAAAGCTTGTCGTTTTTTTTAGAGGCATTATATAAAGGGGGTTAGTAAAAGAGTCCAGCACTTCATTCCCCTGCTCCAGGGAAGAATTAAATCAAACTTTCTATATCACCTCTAAAGATGGCAACTAAACTTTAAAAAGTCATGGAAACAGCAGATCCATACAGTGTTTTCAGTACAATGCTGTTCAGGTGGATAAACTCCTGTGCGCGAGACAGTAATGTATGGACCAAACAGAAAAGAACATTATTTTAGCAGCTGTTGTAGATCGATCATTTAATTCCTCATTTGTTTTGGTCTGCAAATTGTTCGCATGCTTAAAGCCGATACTTTGGGGGAATTGAAAAGTTTCCTCTGCCACGAACACCTGGCATTCTGGATTCTATGCTAGCGGGTCAGGACTGCAGTGCAATCCTTTACCAGCGTAACCGCTGGGCCTTTGTTTCAGTGAAGCCAGGAACGTCTTTGCTAATGGCATTAGTCATTAGTCTGGTAATTACTGCGCTCTACTGTCTCAGAGAAATAAATTCCATTCAGCCTTCATATTCAATTACCTTGGAAATGACTGTGTGAACCAGCTGGAAAGGGCAACGCTGGCAGCCAAATCAGAAACGCATGTGGGTTGTGCTAGAAAAAGTTACGCGTTTGGTTCTAATAAACACTCTGCAAAGCAGCTTATAGAACTAGGCTCATCAAATATTGTTCATCTATAACCTTTTTTTTTTTTTAATGAGGTAATGTTGACACGTTTTTTATACAGCTTATCCCATCACTGTTTTATTTAACCTTCAATAATGACATCATTAAAGTAACATGTGTGTTGTTTTTTTTTTAAACATCCATTCTAAATGTACATGCTAATATTGAGTGCTGTGTTAAATCGTCTAGAAACCCTGTGGATCTCTACAGGGAGTGCCATTAACCTTATCTTGAAAATGATAAATAAACAACAGAAAAAAAAGACACTCAGTGGGAGGGGAAACCAAAGACACTCCACTAGATTTTCTGATCAACAACCAGACAGAAACAAAAGGACGTTTTCGTTCTGCTCACAGGCCTATTCATTCTTGATATCTTCCAAGTGTAGCATTCCCCCCCCGGCGACACTGTCCAGGATTTGTACTTACGCAGAGTATTTTTAGCGGTACGTAGGTAAATCCTCGACAGCCAATCAGCTGCAGCTGGGACAGATCAGGTGACCTGCCCCCTGTCAGTCCTGCTTTCTGTCACACGGTTAATATGTAGCGCCACACCTAATCCTTGAGCTGCTTCCACAGAAGAGGCAAACATCAGAGCTGAACCCGCTCCGCACGCTCACTCGCTCGCTCGCTTACACCCAGCAGAGACTAATGTGATTGGACAAGTTCTGCGTGGTTCACAAACTGCTTGTTTACACACATTACTGAGCAAGTTATTCAGGGAAGGGAAAGTGGACTGTCCTGCTCATCCACGGTCTGTGACAGTAAAGGGGATCTAATGTAAACGAGCTTCAAAGCAGAGAAAGGGCATGGCATTGCCACTGGAGTCCCTGCCCTTGCAATCTGTTACTCCTCAAAAAGACTCTAATTGGCTTACTTTAACTGGTAGGAAGCCTGTATGGTTATTGACATCTTTTCTGATCAATCCAGGCATATTGTAGCACTACACTCCATTACTCTCTTAAAAGAGGCATGACAGTCATTTCAATTACTGAACAGAAGAATGTCTATGGCCTCGTTAAAATGAATCCCAAACCTTTAAATCAAATACAACACAATTCCACATCAGAATTCATAAATCACTACAGAATAACTCTCAGGGCAAAACCTAGTAATACCTTCAGAGGTTTTCCATTCTTTCAATGTACAGTAGTCAATACAGAGCCAACCTTAGACAGGGGTGCAGATCCCTCAATATAAAACTGGGGGGGGGGTCCTTTTAGCACCTTATACAGCTAGGGTGGTGAATTCAAATCTGTTAGGAGAATGCCTCTCAATTCAAAGTTGTTTTCTGCTATTCATAGATAGGAGCATCCTCTTATATTCGTGCAAATTAGATTACAGTACAACTGGATATCAAGATCACAGTACAACACAAAGAATGTAATTTCTTACAAAGCTATATATTTTATATTTAATATAACTGACCCCAAATAATCCATAGTAACCCTTAGAAAAGTTTTTTTTATTATTATTATTTGCTTATTTAGCAGACGCCTTTATCCAAGGCGACTTACAGAGACTAGGGTGTGTGAACTATGCATCAGCTGCAGAGTCACTTACAACTACGTCTCACCCGAAAGACGGAGCACAAGGAGGTTAAGTGACTTGCTCAGGGTCACACAATGAGTCAGTGACTGAGGTGGGATTTGAACTGGGGACCTCCTGGTTACAAGCCCTTTTCTTTAACCACTGGACCACAAGTTTACCACAGTAAAAACATAGTGAAGTGTAATAAAACACAGTAAAATCACAGTGAAAGCGTGGGAAAGCATAAGTAAGCATTGTAAAGAAAAATTAAGTATGGTAAATCACATTTATAAACATGGCAAACCAGGGTAGACTATGGTGAAAGCATAGTATAACCATTGGAAAAGCAGTGTAAAAACTACAGAAATACAATGCTAAACTTCTAGAAAGAGAAGAGATGTTATTCTACCCTAGATGTCCTGCACATGAGCCTCCAGGCGCACTCTTAAATACAGACGCATGGCTTATGTTTCAGAAATGAGGGTGCAGTAAATTAGCAGATGCGAGTACAAAGGGAATGGGAAATCCATGTGCACAGTATTCAGATAACAGCTCCTGGGGCTGAACGGCGGGATAAAATGACACTTTCATCCCAAGCATAAAATCCAGCTGCCTGTTCTGTGCCTGACCCAGCGACAGACCTGGTCTTTAATCTTCTATGCTTTTAACCACTTACCTTTCACAGCGGCGCACAAATCAATGTACGACAAGGGCAAAGAATGACACTCTCTGTGCATTTCTCCAATACCCACATCTAGCATCAATTCAAATGAACGTTGTTTGTTGCACACAGGCGGCATTATAAAATGGTGTCACTGATACTGAGTGAATGTTAATCCCCTTCACTTCCGTGGGGCTTCGAATCCTACTAGCGCATGCAGTATTTAATAAACAGATTAAATCTATTGATGTATATCAAGAAACCTGGACATCTACGACTGCTGTATATTAGTTTGAGTTGATACACATAATAAGGGTGTTTGATAGACACACTGTTAGTCAGTATAATAAACCTTCTGACGGGCACACGTGCATGAACACATCCACATACATACAAGTACATGCATATGCATGAAGAACACCAAAAGCCAAAACTATCAGGTTCATTTAAAGGTTGCTTCAGCTAGATACTATTTCTTTCGTAACTGTTTTTTTTGTTTTAAATAAATACACCAAAAGGAAAACTTTGCAGTTTTTCACCTGGAACGTAAAAATGTACACAAGAACATGACACATGCACGAACACAGATGCACACACAGACACGCACGCACTCCCTAACTGCTGAGACGATTGAATGCGCTCACCAGGGACAAACTGGCCGGGTAATCCTGCAATAATAAGGAAGGGTCTTAATGGCTGGCTGCTTGCAGGGGTCAGGAGAGAAGAGGCATGCAGCTCCATGCTTCCTGTGCCAAAGACAACAGCGGAGGGGGGGGGGGGATAGGGAGCCCGCATGACTGATACAGGATCATTCGATACACAGGAACCCCGCTGCTCTGACAAGTCTGTTTCACACTCCTTCACAAAAGTCTAATCAGGTTTAATCATTATTGGTGATTATTACCAGTCCTTATTTAACAATACAAGTTTTTGGACTCAATTGAAATGTACTGGGTTACACTTCTTGATTTCTTTTTTGGCTCCTCTAAAACCCCACAGAAACACGCTGAATATCAAGAGATCGATGAGCAGTACATGTTTGCAAGCGTGAGTGGGAGGGATCTGCAGTGCTGGCAAAAAAAAACCCTGGTTCATTTGCAGGCTTCTGCAAAGCAGTGGATCTTGTTGGGTTCTGATCCACACACTCCTCCTCTTGCTGGGTCTCTGTCTCTCTCTCGCGCTCCCTTTCTCGTTTCCCTCTCTCCGCTAGGCACATCCCCCGAGCGCCTATTCCCTTGCCTCATTGAACACATTTGTTTTCAGTGCCTTTAGCTGCCCTCCATTCTCTGCATGACTCGTAAGCTAATCATGCATGAACATGGTTAACTTGCTGACCATTGCAAACAAAAATAATAATAATAATAATAATACATTTCTTATATCATCTGTATAATTTAAATGTTTCAAATGTTAGGGCTGCATATATCTATGGAGTATTTTTTAAAAACTCTGGCTGTTCACACCACTATATTATTCACCTACAATATTCATGGAGGTTGTGATATTATCATGTACAATAGGCTTTTTAGCGCCAACTATGTTTGAAAGTTCAAAATAAACCACAGCAATAAACGACTGTGTATGCTTACGAATGAAAATCTCCTGAACATCACTGGATCACAGTTCTTGCAAGGAATTTGGAACTTCATTTCGCAGAGAAGAGCTGCAATGCGTTTTATTTTACTGTCGGGGTCTTTAAAGGTTACTGTGGGGTCTTCAGTTTCCACAAACCCCTCTCAGCCCTCACATCGTGACTCGCATGTCAGTGGTCAAAATGATTCCCTTGTGAATCTAATGTGATGGAGGTGAGCACTAAACTGTAAGATATCGAAATTATTGATTTTCTCCACCCCCAGATGCAGCTGAGTTTCCAGCTCCCAGTTCTGTTTGACTACAACTTTGATGTCCATCCACAAGCAAAACAATTGCTCTTTTGACAACAGCTCATGGCTGTTGTCAAAAAAAAAAGCAATAGTGCCCGACAGCCTTGTTTGTTAAACTGGCAGAACTACAGTACCAGTGAGAGTTAGGGCTGTAACAATTGGTTGTTTCTGCCTGAACAAACCCTTTTTCAGGTTTGCTGCATAAACACATTTTCTCCTTAGCAGCTTGTGAGAAAGGGATTTGCATGCAGCGCTCCAGTGATGGGTTCAATAGAGGGGCTATGGGAGCCGGCACTCGCTGCAACATTGTGCAATTCCCAGTGAGGAAAGCGTCACTGCTGTAAGGAGGCTGACTGTGCAATGTTTACAAGACACTGAGGTGGAAGAAACATCGTTTCCACCTGGGGTCCTGATGTATTGAACAAGATTGCCCATAGGAATGGACATAGAAACACAAACACCCAAGCTGTACACAGCTCATGCCCACACACGCACGCACATGCACGACTGTGCACCCAGACAAAGTGGCACACATGTTCCCGGGCTCGCAATCAATACATGAACTTTGAGTTATCAGTTTGTGTATTCACATATATCAGGTCAACTACATCAACATTTCAAATAAACTAAATGTTGTACACTAGATGTGTGCATCATTTCAAATGGACAGCTGTAATACAGACCCCTCAATTCTGCTCTACGTTTTCACTGTATTAGATCTGTATTTTTTCACCTCTCGTCAACATGCTTCACATGATTGCGCTTTGCTAAGACTGTTAATGCACTTTGCTACAGAGAAATCGCTTTCGTAAATCAACAGTTTGTTGTGTTGCTGTAATATATTTTTAACCAGCATGTGTGACTGCTCATAACAACAAACATCACCATTTATCAAGCTTGACGCCTGCACTGCAAACCTGCCACCTGTTACCTGCCACCTGCCACCTGCCACCTGCAGCCTGCTCGGAGCCTGTATTTTCCAATAATAATGACTGAATTACAGAAGACCTGTCACAGAGTGTCACGCAGGTGTTGTGCAATCAGCTTCCAGGTTATCCGCAAAACGGTCCTACTTGCTACCTTGAATGAACGAAACAATCGCAGAAAGAGAGAGACAAAGAAGTAACAACCCCCCCCCCCCCCCCCCCACATCAGAGCTGATAACCTTCCTTGGTCATTAATTTACTGTGAGGTTTCTCCGGTTCCCGGTTCCAAACACTGTAGGCATGCCTGCCTTGATTTCCTATGTGCTGTCACTGCTCACTTTGACCACTGCAGGCTTTGTTGCCATGGAGACGAATAGGGCCTGTTGGCTTTAATATCAGAAATATTCCACACTCTTGTCGAAAAGCAGCTCCCCCATCCCCCACCCCCACAATGCAACACTCTCTGTTGTGTAGTCGTTTACCGGAGATTAGGATGGAATTAAAACCAACCAACCTTGACTGTTTGTACTCATGGTCACCAGGAGCTTAAAGGTGGGATTCCTTCTATTTTCAGCTGAGCTGACATCCTGCACACCCCCCTAACGAACGGTTCAAATGAAAACATAACATGTTTCCTATTAACAAGCTCTGTGTGGTTTATTCCTGCACGTTACTACAGCACTGCTTGGATATGGCATGCAATGTTACTAGGATCAGACGGACATTGGGTCACATGACTGACAGCACTGAGCGATACAGTGCACATGGAAAGACCAACAGAACTCCTCCCACCTCCATGTTAGATCACTGATAGGAAATCAGATACACAGGTCTTGATTTGTTTTTTTTGAGCTTGTCCAGCTGAAAAACACAAAGGCTTTGGCTAAAGCAAACGGTGTCCTCTAGTGGCCACTCTGAGTGTTTTTTTGTTCTTCTTTCTCTTTGTCAAGGTAACATAAGCACCTCTGCTATCAGAGTTATAATCGGAGGAGAATATCCTCCAAACACAGAAGTTCGTAATCACGTTTTGGTAAGAAGCCTACGAGAGTAATGAAACCAAAAGAAAGAAATAAAACGCATTCTTTTGACTCACTGCTGTAAGCACCGTATCTCATTGAGCGAGTGCAGCGTTGTATACATTACACAGTAATTTAGTCCTGCACTACCATGTTAACATCTGTAATGCATTTTGATTTGTGTGTTTAAGCCGGCACTGGTGTATTAAAATTAAAGTTAACTTTTTTTTTGGTAATTATCCAAGAAGGTCTTGTCCATGGTGCTGAAAACCTCTCTCAAGCCCTGTGAAATCGTGGACGAGACACATCTATGAAAAGGATGAACTTTAAATAGATGCAAATTGCAGTTCTCGTTTTTAATAGAGATTAATCAGAGAATGTGAATTGATCGATAAGCCACATCAATTTTTGAGGTCTCATAATATATGGGATTTGATGAGTAGTGAAGTACAGAACGTTTGAGTAAATGCAATTGAAATTTTGTAACTAATTAAAAGGTGTTTAATAAAAAGGTGTTGATTTTTGTGTTTGGTGTTCGCTACTATTTATATTTTGAATCGATTTAAAAAAAAAAAAAATCAAGCTTTCGTGATTAATTAAATATTTCCTAAAATATATAAAAACGACATCTTGTAAAACCGGGAAAAAATGGTGTAAATGAATGCAGAAAGTGTTCCCCGATTGCCCTCGTTCATTGTGATCTCATTCCTGGTAATAGAGACCTGCATTACAGCGGGTGGGAGTGAATGACTCCATATCCATTATCAGAGGATCAGAACACTGGTGCTCAGACCCTTGTGAAGGAGGCTTATTTTGAACTGCTGCTCAGCTGAGTGCCATTTTACAAGGTAATGCCCATCACTGGGCTGGGAAACACTGTTCTGCTGATAAAGCAGGGGATTCACTCAGGGGTCAGCAGTGCCTGTGGGCGTTTGGGTGCAACAAGGGACGACAGATTCCTTGCTGAAGGACTGATTTGCATACATTACTTTTATTAACTAGGTTTTATTAACTTTTCTGAAGGGTTTATGCTCTAAACTCCTTATAGTACTCTTATAGTACAGCAGCTAGCGCATTCACATTTCTTAAGTTCTTCTCTATATATAGCTCTCTACATCTGTGACAATGTGACATTTGATATAGCAAGTGCAACTCCATCCAGACACACCCACTGACTTGCGCACACACACACACTCCCGTGAGATGGAGAGGGATGCTGTGACAATCAATTCAACTTCTATTTTATACTATGTAAAATGTCCCTAATAATTAATCTTGTTTAAAACACACTCATGTGTGTTCTCTATGATTCTCTGCTGCTGTTCTGCTCTTATGATCATTTGTCATGTTCACTATTTTTGCAAAGATTTGTTCCTGCTGTGGGGGGGATGCATATTAGCGTTGCACATGCTCCAGTGCTTCAACTATGATCTTAAATGCACAGCGCACCAATATTGTTCTTCCCAACCTCACTTTCCACAATACAGTACAGTCAAGACTCAGTCTGATCCCTTCTCACAGCGTCACTTGAGCCAATGTTTTTTAAAAATCTGTTTCGATAAACTAATTTCACAGAAATTAAACTGCTCTGGACTCTTGTTGGTTTATTTATCAGTTGTCTGCATCAGTTTGGTGAAAATGTCACTTTATTTAATTAATCAAAATATCTTGAAATGTCTCACGACTTTGTGAATAGGGACCAGTTTGTTAAAAAGGTCAAAAAAGTGCGTGGTTTGGTGCCTTCAGGCAAACTGAGCTTTGGTTCCTGCCAGCGTCCAGCATCCACATACTGTACTGTAGCACAGGGAATTAACTGAGAGTGCACAGAACAACCAGCTGCATTTACAAACCAACATTCTAGGTATTACAATTTCTATACAGTGCTGTATGTTCATTCATTCCTACCTTTGCTGTCTCCATATCAGTTTCTTCCACTTCTTCTGTTTGGCCTACCGGTAAACAACAGAATTCAGAAACACATTATGAGAAGACAAGCCCCACTTCACTAGGAGTGCCCTAGAGGTCTCAGGGGGCTTGTGTCGGGGTTACACCAGTACATTTACTCATGTCCATAGCAATCAAGGAAAGGGAGATGTGAAGATGGAAGCAAAGTGGCTGCATTATCCACGCACACACATACTGGAGGAGTCCAATCCAAAACCGGTCTCCAAATAGTGACAGTATGTTTCAACTTCATTGACAAATCAGGAGGAATTTGTTCAGTCTCCAAATTCTGATTAACTGCAAAATTGCATTACTCAATATTGCAAATTATTATTGCTTTCGTATTCAAAACTGAATTCAGAAAATCTCCTGATCATAATAATAATCTCACTTGCATGAATGACAGGGTTATAAGGACGTGTAACTGCTCTCAGTAAATACACAATATACATTTTTCTTTTGATCTGTTCAGCACCTATTCGTTCATGGATTTTGGGATGTGGTCTGATGGTGACGGGGGCCTAAGCTGAGCCCACCAAACCCCAATCTGTCTTTTCAGTTCCCACCGAGCAAGGCAAGCTAAAGGCAAGCACTCCACCGATTCATCAATGGCAGAATCAGGTTCATCAGAGCTGGGTGCTACTTATCATACAGGTTATCTCTGGATGTGAGACTGGTGCCTCCCCAGAGCTGAGCTGTGTATCTGATTGCATCAATCACAGCGCTGCTCTTCTGATCCGACGTGGGGGAGGGACGAGCGGAAGCGACAGTCTGAATAGTGGGCCGCTTTTCAGACGCAGTCTTTTAAAAATAAGTTACTATATTACGATTGCTACAGATGCGTTCCACTGAACTAAGTAAACAATATTTGGAACCTCATGAAAGCGGTCTCCAAACATATCGTCATCATTTTCAAATATTTTCAAGTTGACTGTACATCTGCAAGTATCATTATAAACTGACAGCAAAATGGTTGACTCTTTGAATTGTACATCCTTTAGCTGACAGCCTAGTATATAATTGGATATTAAGAGTGTTTGGAGATAAACTTTCTAAAGAGCAGAAATATCTATTGATTTTATGGAAAATATGACCATTATTTTCTTCTGAATAATCAATTCCAGGTTCAGCAAATATAAAGAACAATGTTTTACACAGTGTGATCCTCTTTAAACAAGTAAGAAAGCCGCTTGCATAAGTATGAATGAGTTTTTGGAGCCTATTGTATATTCCCAAGTCAATGGAGAATGTACTTGACAGAACCCACCCTGTTCTACCAACCTTTACTTAATGCACAGCAATAGGAAGCTTGTCCTTTATCTAGGTGGGTTAATTCTATCAGTTACAGCCTCATTCATGCTTTTTTTTTTATCTTAGGTTTGAAGATGCTGGCGTTTCACAGTTTATGGATTTTACCTTTGGCTCGCTTTTGAAAATCAATAGCTGTTTTCGGAGACTGTGAGAGATAGATAACGAATACTGATCATGTCCTTGGGTTTTGAAATAGGACAAGGAGGATTTAAGAATTGCTTTGGCCTTTATGCAAAAAAAAAAACATATGTACAGAAGCTCTGGAAAGGGATGGCTCTGTAGAACAGGGTAATAATGCAGGGGCTATATTTTTAGGTCCCATTTCTTCTTAACTGCAAAACCTCATTGACGTTTCTTATTCCTTTGGATTTAGATTTACCGTCTCGTATTCATAAAGGAATTGAGACAAAGCCGGAGGGCCGGACAGCTGGACGCTCTGCTGTACAGAGAGGACAGTGGCCTGGGGCTGCAGCAGGCTGGATGGCTCAAGTGGAGACAGTGCATGCGGGGCTCTAACTGGAGCAAGCCCAGGCTGTCATAATAAATAATGGATTAGGAAGGATTGCCGTGTGCCGTTGCACCTCTCTCTCTGTGTGAGGATGATTAACAGCTCCCAGTAGGTTCAGCGGCTCAGCACTCGCCATGCTACAGCTGGAAACGAACAAACCCGTGTCACCTGACAGCCACCAATTAGCTAACAGCAAAGGGAGGAAGGGAGAGAGAGAGAGAGAGAGAGAGAGAGAGAGAGAGAGAGAGAGAGAGAGAGAGCACCCTGGATTTTTTTTTAATGTGTTTTTGAAATAAGCATGCATACACTAAAATAAATGTGGCGTGTTCTAATTTGTTCTGGGTTTTGTGCAAACTCATGCAGAATTCTGACAAGAGGAACTGTTTCGGATGCTTTTAGTGTAGCAGTTGACGTGCTCTCTTAATGTTGATTTATGTGATGGGTAGTTACTAGTTATTAATTCACAGTATTATTAGAGATATTATGGAATACAGTCATGTTAACATTTCACATGAAATGGATCCAGGTTTATAGTGCTTGCTGGGTCAAAAAAAGTCTCCACAAGGAAGGAAGGTCTGACACAACCTACCTTATGAGGACACAGGCCAAGTCCTTGTAGTGTTTAAACAGAAATTATTGTTTTTTTAAAACAAACTAGAAGTGCCCAAATATTTTGTTTGTTGTTAACTTTCATCCTGTGTGGAGTTTTGTTTGACTGAAGTTAGGAATAGTAAATAAAAATATAGTGAGAGTCAATGCAAAATCCTCATAAACACTATAAACAAACGTGTGTGTGTGTGTGTGTGTGTGAGAGAGAGAAAAAGAGAGAGCGAGAGTGAGAGTGTGTGTGGGTGTGACAGAGAGAGCGAGAGCGAGTGTGTGTGTGTGTGAGAGAGAGCGAGAGTGAGAGTGTGTGTGGGTGTGACAGAGAGAGCGAGAGCGAGTGTGTGTGTGTGTGTGACAGAGACAGTGAGAGTGAGTGTGTGTGTGTGAGAGACAGTGAGAGTGAGTGTGTGTGTGTGAGAGAGCGAGAGTGAGAGTGTGTGTGTGTGACAGAGACAGTCTGAGTTGGTGTGTGTGTGTGTGTGAGAGAGAGCGAGAGTGAGAGTGTGTGTGTGTGAGAGAGACAGTGAGAGTGAGTGTGTGTGTGTGAGTGTGTGTGTGTGTGTGTGTGATAGAGACAGTCTGAGTGTGTGTGTGTGTGTGTGTGTGTGTGTGTGACAGAGACAGTCTGAGTGTGTGTGTGTGTGTGCATGCATGCAAGGGTGGGAGGTTACAGTACACATTTTCCTTAGTTATTTTTAGGCTACAACCATACTGCAATATACAAAACCACCAAGAACTTAGCACGGGAAAACAGATAAGTGAGGAAAGCAGGATATAAAAATGAGAAAGGGACACTGGGCCGGATATAACTTTTAAAGCTCCTCTCAGCAAAAACATCTCATTGAGGCACCACCACAGAACGGGGCTGTCCTTTTACCCTGCAGATAAAGAACCCTACTATGCATTATGTACACTATTATAAATGTGCATGTTTTTTCTCTCGTTATGCCACATTGCCTATTTCATGGAATCGGAAAAAACATATCAGCAGGAAAATCAGCAGGAGACCGAAGGGAAATGCAGTGTGTGTTATGTTAGCAAAGATCACCTGGCTTTTAAAGGGTGTATAGGACCCCCCCCCCTTCCCCTTCCCCGAGTACTCTAAAACGCACAACACTACAATACAATGCCTATTCAGCACACAGAGGGAATGAGGATGCTGTTCTTTGGGCATTCACAAACCTCCCATGGGCATTATAGCAATGCTCATCTTCACTGACTAACAAAGAAAATACGAATGCAAGAGGTACACGGTCTCTGGGATTATAAATCACTGCACAATATAATGAAGAATTAGCAGTTTTGCATCTGTTCTATTTTATGCTTTTAATTAGGAGGGGACAGAACCCACCTGAGCATCCACATTACTATAAGTGTGCCCTTATAAAACATCTGTGCATTCAAATTAAACTGCATGTTATGACCGTACAATATAAAAGTAATGTTTTTTTTTTTAAAGGTAACAGGTGCAAAATAAAGTTTTCTGAGAACCTAATCAAGTGCATGATAGACATACTACAAGATCATAATCTACCCAGCTATCTATCTAGTATAAAGTGTTTGCATAAATAGGAGAAGACACACATATACAGCTACTACACAGATATACCGAATTCACATTAAAATATAGCAAGCTATACTCCCACGGTTTGCAATGCATGTAGGCAAACCCTTCCAGCTTTTAAACGATTAATGAGGTGTTACGGGAAGAGGTAGGAGGATGTTAGGGGAAGAGGAGAGAGAGAGAGAGAGAGAGAGAGAGAGGAGAGGGGGATGGGAGATAGAGGAGGCTTAGAATACCTGACCTTGTGCATTGTGAACAGTAAAACACCATTCTGCTCCCCCGCTCGCCTGTCATCGCAAGCAAAGAAATAAACAGAGCCCAGCAGCCAGCCGGGAAGATTCTCTCAGGCAACTTGCTAAGTCACGCTCGGCAGATCCTTGCACAGACATCTGTGCAGCAAAGCATCCCTCCCGGACTGAGCCGGACTAGAGCCGTCTAGAGGGGTACTGAAACTGAAGACAGGCAGAGGGAGAGGGAGAGATCAATGCTGCCGCTGTGCTGTGTGTGCTGCTATTTGTATAACAATCTTTAACCCTGCAAGCGTTCCACAGCTACGTACCAGAATGCAATTTGTGTTCCGTCCCGTAAAAGCGATGAAAGGGTAAACACATAGCACGCACACACACAATGGCAGCCTGCCCCCCCCCACCCCACCCCCCTCCCGACAGAGGTCTTTCTTTCTTGGATGTTACAATACTCTACCAAAGATCCAGACTTCGATCTCCACTCCCTCCCCAATCAAGTTGTATATTCCATGTGTCACTGGGTTCCGTATTGGTCGCACAATCCAATGAAGAATGCCTTGTGATGGGTTAATGCACTTGGTGCATTAAGCCATAGCCACGAAAGAGCCACAGAACAGGGTTGATTCAGGACAACCTAGCAGTTCAGAAGATACGGCAACTGGGAGTGATAACCAGAGGAGACAACATATGCTTCTTAAAGTCACAGACACAGAATAAATGTCCCTGTCTTTCTATTCAGAAGAAGAAGGTTTAACCCCCTCACCCACTGTTCTCTTTACAGTACCAGACTGTATTTAATCTTTTAGCTGCTCATTCTGGAAGTCCCTGAAGGATTTTAGCTGTTTTTTTTGTTTTTTTTTGGTATTATCTGGCTTGTACAGCGTATCCCAGCAACACTCCACTAATCCATTAGTGTTATTCTTTTAATCCATGAAAGGTAGAAGATTCAGCATCCAAACTGACAAAGAGCAGCTGGTCACAGAGTTGTGATTCTGGCTCTTCTCTCTCCAGGCCGAACCTCATGCCCACAGCTCCCGCTGCAAAGTGGCTGGGCTGTGTCTCAAGCAGTCACGACAGCTTGCAAGCAGTCCGCTCAGAAGCCTAGGAGACTCTCTCAACCCCCACCCCTCCACTCTCCTCCTCCTCCTCTCGCCAGGATCCTCTTTCACATCCTGCCTGCTCCCCACAAGCACTGCTGCTGCTGCTGACTCAAGCCCTAAATGGGCGAATCAGCACTTCTCTGGCTTTGATGGAACTGTACTGTACTGTGACCCCTAGTACCTGCCTGCGTGCACATGACAGGACAGGACTCTTCTGTGGAGGGTCAATTGAGATTGATCGCAGCCTGTTTCACAGTTACAATGAGGGAATTGTGCCATCCCACACTTCAACCCTGCATAATCTTTTCAATTACAGATCAGACAATTGTAAATAAGATATATAACTCAGGCTGCGGTCTCGACTGTGAAATTGGCTGCGGTTTGCCTAATATGAGAAAGGTTCAGCTGACTATAGAATGGTACAAGGTAACATTCAAATGTGTTTTGTTGCTTGCAAACATCAAGCTATACAGATGGGCAGACAGATTGAGATAGTGCAAGTACATGTGTGTTACAGTTAATATAAACAAATGTGTCTGAAGCAATAGCAAAAGAACAGGATCAGGTTTTGCTGACTTTTCCGGACAAAGGAGAAGCCTAGGAGGGGGGTGTAGTCACTGCATCGATGATGATGCAATTTGAGCTGCGTTTATGTGCTGCACCTCGACCCTTTATACCACCTTCCCCTGTTATAAGACAGCATGCTCCCACATGCCCCATGATGCCAACAGCACTTTCATTGTTATTACAAGGTGGAAAACAATATCTCATAACTAAAAAAGCACTGACTGTACCAACGACATTGAAAGTGCATGCATGAAAAACTCACTAATGTTAAATACTGTATGTAAATAAAAACGCATTAAGAAAAACAAAGGCTATTCGGATGAATAATTTACAATAACCAGTTATTGCAAATAAAAAGCCAGTGAGCTGGAGGAAGCAGGGATTTCTGGATTTCTAAATTGACATCATGAATAAGTAACAAGGCTGCCGTGGATAGAGATCAGCGTTCTGTACTCAAACATGTATTTCAATATGCACCGGACTGGGTAATTTAGGACGACAAGGCGAATGCAAACTGCATCCAAACTATTCATCAAAAACCACATACCTGCTTTCTCTTACTAAATCTTTGCATGGGACCTATTCTGAAGACAGATGCAAACCTTCAATGCGTATTTTCCCAAGGACTCTTTCTTAAAATGAGGCATCCTGCTACTCTTTGAATGTTAAGATGTTTACTGTAATGCTTACAACAGCCTTCCATCATCCACCCCACACATCTAAACACAGCAGCTTTGATAGTGACTGATTGCTAATCTCAGTCTCTACTTAACTCTCCATTAACAAACATTAAACAGCACTTCATTGGATAGCAGACTGCACAGGTACAGTGATAGACCATTAGCAGACATTAAAAGGTCTGAGGTTTGAAGACACAAGTGTGTCATTACCAGCATAAAAACACGAGGGCTGATCGAGGGAGACCAGCCTAGCTTCCTATCCTGACAGTGCATTAGTAGCATCTCAGGCCAATGGAACCATACCAGGCAGAGGAAGAAAAACACAAAGGCTACAAGCTCCAGCTTGAATTAATCTCACATAATTAACAGGCCTCCGCACGTATACCTGTCCAGATATCTCCAAATGCCCTTGGAAGACTTGCCGTAAATCGCTAACAAACTTTAAAACTGAAGGCTTTTTTTTTTTTTTTTGCAATGATTTTTTTCTTCCTTGTAAAAGCTAGCACAATTGTTTCCGTGCTTAGCGGCTTATCATTTGACAGCAAGGATTTCCTTCACCCACTCTCTTTAGCGTCTCCTTCCCAGCCTCTGCAGTATGCCTGTGTCAGCGGCTCATAGTTTTCAGGTAGGTCCTGGAACAGCAGGCGATAGCAGACCATTTACATCAATTCCTCGGCTCACATTCGATACCACAGATACAACCACCGCCTGTAAAGGTCTTGATGTACGAATGCACATCATCCTTATCATATAAGCGCGATAGATTTAAAGTATCTTGTTTGAATCCTCTGTATGAAAGGGCTTTTTCACCAACACGTCTCTTAACCCTTCACTGTCGCAGATTCCACTGTGTGGTTCTGTTTGATGACAAGCAGAACTTAATGTGCAATTGGGGAGCTTTGGTTAGCTGTAACCACCAGAATGAAGCAACAGCAAGCTGTGCTTGTACAGCCATTAATTACACTTTATTCAAATACTATTGTCTCTAAAGCCAAAGACCAGTTGTATGCTTACCCGATTGATATTCCCAGTACAGTGCGCTCATGTATTCTGCTCCAGATCTAATCACATGGTACTATTGAATCCCATTTTGTTCAGCAATTGCACAGGGAATTCAAAAGATGAATGAAACCCAGAATTCACCACCGCCTGGCAACCCATAAGGACATGCAGATAGCAACAACCCCCAAATTAAAAAGAAACCAGAACAGAATCCTTACCTACAAAACACCTGCTGTCGAGCCTCAAAACACTGTTTCCTAATGACAGGCCAGCCGTATCAACAGCACTGCCAGTGAAGAGAACTGCATTCCCAAGAGTTTACACACCAGCTATTGAAAACAGAACCAAACCCCAGCATAGAACAGCAAGCGAAGCAAAACCTATTGCCAACTGCAGAGCAGCACTGGGTCACTATTGTGTTCAACGTATAGATGCAGGATCGGGCCTATTAACAACAGAACACCACAGGTTGGAATTATACTCGGCAATTGACTTTACAATGTAGCAGACGATGGCTGTCCAACCGAACAGCCGGCTCTGACAGCAGAGAAGCAGGCAGGATAACTCAGACAACACGCTGCTGAGCCCTTAAACATGGAGCAATTCACTTTGGAAAATGAGCACAGTAAGTTTACGGTTTTACAAAGTGTTTACTGCCGCTGCACAATAGTTTACCACGCTGTATTTACCATTATTTCACTATGCTTTACTATACTGTAGTCTGCTCTGCTGTTTACCACGGTAAACATTTAAAAGGAACAGCACAAATGAAACTCGTTTCTGTGACATGCAGTAGCACTGTTAAGATGTTACTCCACATTCCACTACTGTTTTTCAAATCCAGTAGACCACTGTACACTTTTCAGCAATTTTTACCTTGCAGAAAAAAAACATGGGAGCAATTCATTCTTTTTTTTTGTACTGCTGTGCACAGAGCAAATTGCATTCTTTATAAAAGCAGAAGAACTTTTGCACCAGTGCAAAGCAATCACCAATTGGACCCAATCAAAAACAAGGAACGCAAAAAAAATATATAACACAGTATATATCGAAAAGTTATGCTCGGAACATTTCAAACACACTTACCTAAACTTCTCGGCTCCACCATCAGACCTACAAGACAAAGAAAAGGCAGCTCATGAGAGAGAGGGCATTGCACAATACAGCTCACAAGTCTTGATGCAAATTCCTAGGCATTTGGTATCATACCAAAAAACCAGGGAGCACTCGATACTCTGGAAAATAAATTCAAATCTTCCCCTATTAGAGGTCTCCCCTCCAATAAATAAAAGCATATGGATTAAAGCACCATGAAGAACTACTGTACATTATGAGACAGTGTTAAATTTACATTGATAAAAACGAAGGCATCACCATGTTCTTGCATGAACCCCCTTTATTTAATAAGAGTTTAGTGCCAGTGAAAAGTACCAGATCAATAAGAACAGGGCCTGAAGTCTTTATGTAGTTTTTATTCCAGTTTTAAACATCACTGTGGACATCACTCCCACCTCACCCCTGTCAGAGCGAGAATAAGAGTCACAAGCAGCAGTGGTTCAATGAGGTTCAGTCCTGTTATGATAACTTGAAAAACATCCAGGTTTGATATCTTCCTCTTGTCCTGAAAGTGCTGGTATGTGTCACTAAAATGACATGAAAATAAAAAGGGTTGTATGGAAACATGTGCTAAAAAGTTGCAAACCTGCCAAGGTGAAGACTCTGCTACAGTATTTTAATACAACACTGCACTTCTCCCTCTAAGGGAAAGCATGGCACTGCATTGAGGACTCAACTTGGTAAAGTAGCTTCACCCACCTCCCTTGACGTGCTTAATAATTAAAGCAAGCTGCTAACGAATAACCTGCATTATGAATAATGGATGTCTCGGGCTTCTCTAACTCACTGAGGACTCAGCTTGACTACCCACCCTCACAGGACAGGTGTGACTGAAGCAAATACTGCAGCTTGAAAGAAAGAAAGAAAGAAAGAAAGAAATCCTGCAGCACAAGGAGCACATTCTGAGAATTTTCTACATACAAATGAAAGAAGTTCACTGTTTTGGCTGTGTGGTCCAGTGGTTAAAGAAAAGGGCTTGTAACCAGGAGGTCCCCGGTTCAAATCCCACCTCAGCCACTGACTCATTGTGTGACCCTGAGCAAGTCACTTAACCTTGTGCTCCATCTTTCGGGTGAGACGTAATTGTAAGTGACTCTGCAGCTGATGCATAGTTCACACACCGTAGTCTCTGTAAGTCGCCTTAGATGAAGGCGTCTGCTAAATAAACAAATAACAGTTTTGCTTCTCCAAATTTTTCATTCCATTGCTCTTAAATAATAATACAGACCCATGCTTCTGAATCAGACCTTCATTTAAAAAATCATGCAGATTGTGCAAGCTGCATTATAATGCATTAACTGAACTCCTCAGCTTTGAAATCTCATCAATGGCTTAACCCAGCTAAAAACACAACATGCTTTGCAATACTGATACGTTGTACAATTCTGCAGGCAACTGGCAGCTCTCCATTGAATACAAAAAAAGTTAAAATCTGACCGAATTTGGGATCAGCTAAGAGAAAATCTTCTGGACTGCTAACCGCATTCACACTGCAGGACTACAATGCTGCACACTGCCAGATTTAAGCAGCCTCACTCAGGGGACGCAATCCACTGGAACTATTGCTGGATACAATTCATATTAAACACAGTACAGAAAGCTGTAGTACACATGCACGGGGAACATGCCAGCAGCAAAAATGTTAACCAGTAGAACAAACTCATTGGGGTCAACCAATAAGAAACTGTCAGAAATTCTACATTTAAAAAAAGAAAACGGCAAGACGAAACAGTAGAAATGAGACTGCATTTCCGGAATGCAATGATCTGTGATTCTCCAGCTTTAGAAAACAGATGGTCACAGAGTGCAATTGTTGGATACCAATACAGTTCCCTACCACTGTGTTAAGAGTGGGATGTTAATTACTGCTCTGTAGAGCAGACAGGCAGGAGAAGAGAATCGCATCCTTCAGCTAGGACAGCGTGATTGTGTTCATCACAAGACGGGTAATTAACATTCAAAAGCAAAGCCTTATTTAGCAGATGCTAAGTGGGAAGCTTGTGGGAGGAGGGCAATGCTGGTAACACGTCCATTTGGATATGCAGTGTACCAAATGTACGGCTGGTTTCACTCACACCAAATTGAGAGTTACATGAATGGCTGGTTTCACTCACACCAAATTGAGAGTTACATGTACGGCTGGTTTCACTCACACCAGATTGAGAGTTACATGTACGGCTGGTTTCACTCACACCAAATTGAGAGATACATGTACGGCTGGTTTCACTCACAGACCCGGAGTGGCACTAATTTCAGATTACCTGAGCTTAGGTAACCTGTGAAACCAGCCGTGAAAGAAATCACAATACATGCTTCAGCAGAATCTTCACTGCACCTGGCCATCAACTGTTCTTTTATGCCAAAAATCCACAGTAGCATTGCCATCAGAGCCAAGGAAAGACTAGTCTAGTTTTTGTCTATAAACCAAAGTATCGCTTTAAATGTGCCATGCCAACCCCATTTAGATGTCTGTACTAGAAATAGCTTACAATTTGACCAGTGCAGATCAATGCCTGCATCTGCAATATTTTTAAAGAAAACTTGCGTATCTCACTACTATTTAACAAAAAAATATATGAAGGCTTTGGTAAAAAAAAAAAATCTGACTGACCAGACATGAAACTGATGTTAAGAACTAAGATGGTTACTATAGTACACCTACAAATGTATAAAGCTATTTTGTGATAGAAGAATTGCATTTTTTTTAAAGCTATAGACCATATCCTGAACAAACATCTTTCAGTGAAGACACTCACTTGGTCCTGTGGAAGGACAGCCGTTTCCGTAGAGATGAGACGTGAAAGTGGCACCCTTGTTTGACAGACATGGTGCAGGTGACTGGCTCAGTGTGGCTCTGAACCATGGTGAACAGATGACCCTCTATCACTCTGGAGACCCACTGGCTGACTAAACTCCAGAACCCCTGCTCAAATGGAATGTTCCTCCATCACAGTCTCCAGAGAAAGCATCCCTTATTCTACTAGAAAAACCCAGGCAGAGTCTGCAGTCACGAGGAATGCACACCTCCCTACAACCGGCAGGACTCCCTGCTTGTCTCCAAACTCAGAAGAAGCTGAAATCCTGCCTTTCACTATCCGTTACAGCATCTCAGTTCAGCTGCACCAGCAGGTACGGTCTCGTTCTATCACAGCACAGCTGCCACTTCTCCAGCTTTGCTGAAGCACTGCTTCTGCAGTTTTTTTGACGAATGCACCTGCCCACAGACTTGTCCCTCTGGAGACCTGCTCATACAGCACTACAGTGCGCCTTGTGGCCATTTTATTTCCTACAAGCGTGTTTGCTCCCTGAGGAAGGTTTTCTTGACCGAGTAATTTGCCGCACGTGTTACCCCACTTTGTTTCTTGTGAAGACTCTTTAAGCGCCTCCTTGCGCTTTTCAGCCATGCTTTAGGCTGGATGGATAGATCCATTCAGATCCACAGATTGCGAAGGTGCAAGACAAGCATGCTGAAAACTGACGTTCCTCTCATGCACTGTAACAAACCCAATGATGATAGGTAACTCAGCAATACTAGAATAAGTAGCCTGCATGTCATTTTAAGATCTTCACTACAATGACAACATGCATGATCACATGCTGCAACATTCAATTGAAAAATTAAAGAAGTGGCCCTGTGTGCTACCGTATGTACACATCAATTAAAACAACATCAAAAGGGAACACACATTAGCAATAGCATGCAGGAAACAGGATTCAACCAGCTTATCCCCTTCTGAAATAATGGAGAACAAAAAACTACTCCAGAACACAACAGCCTTGAAAGACCCCAAGACTTTTACATTAGATACAATGTTCACTCCCAGTATAAGCACACACTTGTAAGCAGAGTATTCTGGGCATGTTGATATTTTTGATATAGTTAAGGCTTTAGAAAAAGAAAAATGATTTGTGTGTTTTTTTTTTCTGTTGATCATTTAGTTGTATAGTTGTTTAGTTGAATAGGGTGCCTCCCATGTATCCTGCCCTGCTCAAAGTCCTATCTGCAGCACACAGGTTTCAGTTGGGATCCTGATTCCCACGCACAGGAAGTGAATCTGTGTGTTGGCAGGTTAAACGGACTTCACCAGAGTGAAATAAACGTCTGAAAAAAACGACAGTAAAAATGACAGGGTCTTGCTGTTGTGCTAATGTTTTTGTAGTCTTGGCTTTCACCTGAGACCACCAGACTTGTTTCGCTGTCCCCCAAGCTGGCGATAGAGGGGGTGAAGTAAGCAAGTGGTGTGCTCTTTCACTTTCAGGACTACAGTTAACAAGAGTATCTCATGTACAAAACAACATCAATGCAGAACACATTCTAAGTCTATATCAGCAGCATCTGCAAGCACACCTAGGAAAAACACTGGGTTACAATCGCTTGCTGTTAATTAAGACAGAAATGTTAAGATAATTAACAAGTGGTGTCACTGTAAACACACACACTCTCTAAGCACATCACAATAGCTCTGCTGCTGCATATTCAGTTTGCAATGTCAAGACGATGCTGCCAGGATGCTTGCTTTTCTCTTCCTGTAAGAGACAAGAACTAGAAAGACTATCCTCCCTTTCTACAGAGCTTGGAGGAGGGAATAGAAAAATGAATGCATTACCTGCAAAGGAAACATGACATTCTAAGCCCAGGTACAAAAAGTACAGGCGTTAGTAGTACAGGTGGAGGATATTCCATCGAACAAAAGAGAAAAATAGAATAAACTAAGCAGCAGCAACAGCAGCAGCCGGTGTGCAATGTACAGTGTATTACGACACTGCACTGGAGGGCTTAGGGCGAGGGTTTTGTTTCTTGTACTGCACCTGCACTGTGACGACCTTCTCAATATCATGCGTCTGGAAAAAATGAAAGAAAATTCACTCAAGGAGGAGGAGAGAGAGAGAACTTCTGTAATGGAATTCAGTGCGCTCTTTTGTAAAGGCTGCTGCTGTAATGCTCAGCCTCTGACTGCTGGAATGTGCAGTTTCATTGTGCACTGTCGCTGTATTCCTCTGAGCTCCTTTTTAAAAAGACACGAACGCTTTTGAATTAGCTTCATTTTGTTTTGCAAAACGGCTGTAGCATTACTGTAAATAAACCTTCTAAGCAAAGGAGAGAAACTCTCGTCTGCACACTACAATGAGTATTATTTATTTTATACATTTATGCATTGGTTTGCATTGCATACATTTATTTGAAATGAATTCTGTTTCAAGAATTAATTTCAGCATGGCAATTTGTGTCACCGGATACAGTACATTTCATACAGTGTTTTATATTTTAATATTTATGCTAGCTCTACACCTAAGCCACCTAATATGAATATGAATGAATACAAATACTCCTACCCCGATGCAACCCTTCCTTCAATATGTGTTTGCACCTAGCAGCTACAAAAGCAAGCAACACCGCACAACGTCCCCAGCAGCATCACCGTGTGCATTTCTGTCTCCACTCTCCGCAGCTTTTCCAGGGCAGTGGATACAGTATATCCCTCTGTCAGCACCCATCGCTTCTCAGGATCTATTATGAGACCTTGCAGATAACCTTGTTATATATGATTTATCCTTCTTCCAGGCTCATGGCCAGCTTGCAAATCGGTCAGATTTATTCAGCTACTCGGTCCAGGCTTAAATCATTGCCAGACGCGTGAGTAATTGATATATCGAAGACAAGCACAGAAAATCAGAAGTGGTTCATCAAACCAGGGGTTCATTTGTGCCAGATCGCACCGGATCCCAGATACAGCAAGAATTATACAGTTTGCAAATGATAAACTGTATGGGGAAAAAAAGAACTCTATATACATAACATGGACGATAAAAAAAAAACATGATTTCCTGTTCATCAGATTAGTTGGCCTGCCACTGGTATTGTTCAAACCTGAAGATTATGTTCAGTAGACAATGATCAGCATGCAGCTCCTGACACCAACAAGAAGGCACAAAACCTGCAAGCAGATGAGAACTTGAAGAGTATTCGGGAGCTGCTGTAAATCAAGGGCAGTACATTAGGTCTAAAGTGCTCAATTTCAGATGCCATACATTTTTGGCGTCAAAGGACAGATCAAACCACTGCAGATCAGCAGTCATTTAAAAAGCTCAAACTAACGCCACACACACAAAAAGAGGCACGTTTGAAGGCTGCAGATTCAAAAACAGAAAACACCCTCTCCCCAGTTACCGACAGGATTAACTTACAGATTCAATTAGCAGCCACTGAAAGGGGAACAACGGGAACAGGTAAATAATACACCTGCTTACGCAGGACAGTACTGGCCAAGCCCTGGAGATCTAGTTATCTGCGAGGATTACCGGAACGAAGGAAGAGCAACTCTTGCAACTCCATTGATCAGACTTAATCATTAGGCTTATCAGCTGGCATTTTAATAAGTTATGAGTACCAGGTGTTTTGTTGCAGTAACTTTCCACCGTATGCAGCCGCATGGGACTGTGTCACGTATCCCCCCTGGAGCTGGTTTTGCCCGAAGCGCAGAACCAGGAGTTTTATTTTCTGCAAGGCACATGGAGGAAAGCAAAACACTTTCAAAAACAAGTGCAGCATCAGATATTTCAAACTGAAGGGCTGTTGTTCAGCTCAGCGCTGACTGCATTAGGCACTGCTTATTTTAGGAGCTGCTCAGACCCAACTGCAATGTTGAAATGAGAAGCTCTTCACGGTGGATTGAACATGGGCTTGGGTAAGAAGCACAAGAAAATAAACTTTACCTCGGGCCACTTGACGCATTTACTGGAACCTCTGGCACTGAATACAGAGCGGCCCTTGTAAGAACTCACTCTGCACACGGTAAATGTAAGAAAGCATGCCTGATTGATTGTGTCACACCATCCCCAACAAAATCAATTACAAAAGAAAACCCTGTCCTGAGTATTTCTATTGTCAAGTCCTTGGCCTCCAGTGCACGTGGCCACACTGACTCACGCCACCAGCTCATTTTCCGCTTTTGAAAAGCCAGCTCTGTTATTTGCATGTGCACATGGGAAATGATTTGTCTGAGACGTATACCCCATGGCTCAGTGTTTCGGATTGGTCATCGTTTATCACTGGAATATCAGAAGATCCCTTCTATTGTCTGTTTCCATTGTGACACGCAGGCTAGCGACAGACCCGACAGTGAAAATAGAACAGGACGAAGACTCTGTGTGAGGACGAGTCATGTGACATCCTTGTGCACAGCTGAGGGACGGGGAGATGGCATGACTTCATCAATAGGCATCATTAACATTAGTATTAGTGCTAGCAGGCGTATATTCTTCTGCACTCCTCTGTGCAGTACAGTTGATCAGGAAACAGGTTTTGTTGACAGCACGGCTGGTTTGTGCTCTCTTGCTGTTCCAGGTACAAAAGCTTCCTCCCCCTTTTTGAAGGGCATGAATAAGATCGAGCGAGTCTGACCACGCTGAAGTTCATACGAATATTCTAATAATTACAGTTTAAATGTAACTAAATGGGATCATCATTTATTTTAATGTAGTGCCCGCAGTGGTTCCTGTAATGTTATATTCCATTTTCAATCCTGATGCTGTGAACCCTCAGCAAACAACATTAGCCTTGCCAAGAATACACCTCATACATCTTTGTAATTACTATTGGCTGTAAAACTGAATACTATTTTTTTCTTTACAAAAGGTGCCAGAAATCATTCTGCTTTCCTTAGGCGGGCACTATTGCACAGTGCTCCTAATTACTTATGTATATATGCTGTTTTTAACTGTGATTTAGTACCCTATCATTTATCCCTTGCCAGACCACTCTCATATGGCAATCACTGGCTACATACAGGAGAGCTGTGCCACAGTTTTGATGACAGGGCGCCCTCTAGTGGTCAAACCTCAGACTTACAAAGCATTACAATACATTTTACACCAGCAGTGTCTTCTGGGTCAAAACATGTTAGCATGTCAGTCAACAGGGGAAGCAGATGGTTGGTTACAGGAAAGAAGCCATTGAAGGGGTGGGGATAATTTCACCCTCCAGGTGCAAGGCAGTCTAAATGTCTAGCGGAAGCCATAACAGCAGTACAGTATATATCATGTTAGATTTCGAAATGTCACATTTTTCAATTTTTGTCGGTTTTACGTTAAGTATATGAAAAACTGCAAATGGGCATGTAATTCAATATGTTAACGTAACATTATTCAGCAGGTGTGGAACCAGACTTCAAAGGGGTTTCAAAAGGAAACCCCTCTGCAGCCAGAGCAATGGAACAGCACACTCACTTCTCCTCTCTGCTGAAGGGGGTCAGGAAGCGAGCCGGGTCGTCGTCATGGCTACTCTGCTGACTGCTCTGCTGGCTGCTGCATGACAGAGAGAGAGAGAGAGAGAGAGAGAGAGAGAGAGAGAGAGAGGATCAAAACATCTCCATTTCAAACAAGCTTACAGGGGTACAGGGGCCTCATAATCCCCTTGTTTTGGTATATTAAAATGAGCAGGTTCCAGAACACTCAGGCCATGGGGGGGTACAATTTAAAAGACACATTTAAAATGACAGGAGCTTTTCAGTTGTTAGAAAAAAAAACTGGCTTTACCAGGCCTCCATGTCTGATACCACGCAGGCTTTATTGAATTACAGTAAGTGAGTTTGTTGTCTTTCTCTTTGGACTTTGCTATCAGGCAAAGCGTAACTTCCTGAGTGTTAATTGAGAATAACTGTGAAGCCGTTTTAAACTCCTACATTCGAAACTAAAATGTAACACCACGCTAGTGTTAAAAACCAAATGCCACGCAGAATGTGCTGTAAAATGTGCTTGAGGTATCCTCTAGAGGGCCCTGTCTGATTCAGGCTGCAGCTGCTTTCACAGCAATCAAAACCCTGCACTACTGTATATTCACAAACAGAATTTTAAAAGCAGCAAAAAAAACCCAGCAATTCCCTGTTCCTCCTTTTCTAAACAGATGTGCCCAGCAGATTCTCAGACATGCTGAATAGCACACAGAAGTACTTGCACAGTGACTCAAAAACATACTCTCTGGCTATACTAACTACATTAACCAGAGAGAACAATATTTAAAAACAACAACAAAAATGTTCAAACTTTCCCACAACTGAACTTTAGAGAACAAGGGCTGGTGAAAGTTTTCAAGGTCCAAAGTCAAAAGACAAAAAGTACCCACTGCCAAAGCCAGACACACTGCAGACACACTGCAGACACACTGCAGGCACACTAGGATTTCACGTGGGCCTCATTTTGTGGAGGCGTTTCCTCCATTTGTGCAGAATATGAGCATGAAAACCACCAGCTGAGTCACTCCTGCCCCCACATGGTGAGAACGTGTCTAAAGGTGGCAAAAATGACCAGTCTGATGACCAATGACCTCATTTCCCCCTCCCCCCCATGTGGGGTATGACTTAGTAAAAATAAAACATCAATTTGAATGCATATTTCAGGGCCTGTCAACAAAAAAAAAAAATACTAAATTGGAGGTTAGGAAAAACCCTAACGGCTAGTCTAACCAATCTTACCCTGATGCACTGTAGATAGGACAGACTGCTGAATAATACCTATCTTATAAAAGGTACGCTCTTCAGGGAAACTTGTCAGAAGTCGTTTTATAAAAGGGTTTGGCAAACTTCCACAACGGTTTATAATGCAAAGTAGTGTACTGGAAATGCCCATTTTAACCAAATGAAGTACTCAGTTATAAAACTCCAATCCACTCATGCATGATGGTAGCAGGACCTCATACACGTAGCAGGTCAGGGTTAAGGAACTACAGTGGAGCGCTAAATGCTGGAAGTCAAAGTACTGGATACATGTAGAGCTGTCATATCCCATTTGTCTGTTTCAAAGGCAGAGTCACTCAGCTAGCAAAAAGCTATTGGGTTAACCATTGAACATTTACTGCCACACAAAAATGGCTTTAGCAGTCACGGCTGCACAGCAGACAGCAAAACGCGCCAGACTCTGCACTTGTGGAGGAAAACAAAAACTACCGCTAAATAAAGTATCGGTTGTTAACAATTTGCTTTTAAAAGTATTTGTAGCTATTAAAGTAAAATGTGCAGCTTGTTTACACCCCCGCCCCCCCCCCAACATGTCTCAAATCTTTTAGAATTGTTACATTTCTTTATTTGAAAGATAAAACACTAATAATATGAACACTACTCATAATAATAAATACAGACCCTAAATTGAATGTCAAAGTTATTTCTGGTTCAGCTATCACACACACCACAGGCGGTCAAAGCAAGCAGAACTCTTTTTTAAGCAAGAGGCACACACCCGTGAAACACCAAAACTAACCCCAAACCCTGTCTATTTCCTCTCACAGATAACTGCAGACTGCAGCTGCCATGCGGTAGGGTTCTGTGGGGGGTGCATCAGCAGCACTGCCCCAGCGCTAACGGGATCTGACACACCAGTTAATACTGTTCATCACATGAGCCGATACAACCTGGCTGTCAAGCCCTGCAGGAGAAAACACAGCTAATTAATCCTTGTCCTGTCCAGCCTTGGATGCATTAACGAAAATATAAAAAAAAACATCCCTGTTTGACATATTTACATGACAGGTCACCGTGTCCCAATGTTAAATATCTATAACACTGTATAATATATAAAGATGTATTACAGCAATACTGTGCAAAAATAATATAATTCTCTACAACACTTACATGATTTAATTTTCCAGCGCATAGGAAACGGATTTGTGCAGACTGGAATTAATCAATCAGAGCCGACAGGTCACAGAAACTAAAAAACAAACACTAATGGCATTCTCATCCATTTAATGCAAATGAATCAGTGAACAGAGTAGCGGAATGCAATGCAGACACTAATTACAAAGTACATTAGCAATACCAGGAGGCAGCTTTATAAAATAAATAAATAAAAATGATGTGTGTGACTGATAAAGATAATGAAAGATGCCAATGGTATAGGATTGTGAAAGTCATCTACCAACATGCACAAGGACCTCAACGAAAGGGGCTGCACGTGCAATATCCTTGGGACATAGCTGACCACTCCTACAGTGTACAATATTAAAAACAAAATGAAAGCACGGCACTTTTTTGCAGACTGTCAACACTACAGTCAATCAACAGCAGTGACCTCTTGCGCTATGCAATGTACTGTGGTGTACTGAATCCCATATAAATCCACAGAAGGGGCTGGGTTTTATCCACCTGGCAGCAGAGCTTGTGCAAGTTTCCATCCTGTCTGTGCACAGCCTCTTGAGTCTTATCACTAGCTCTAAAAACAGGCTGGTGTGCTCAGTGTTCAGTTCACATTTTGACAGGTGTCTGATTTCTCCGGCGGCGTCACCCTGCAGGCTCGGCTCTTTAGGCAGCTTTCTTCTCGTACATTCTTCTCAAAAACCATTCAAGCTGAGAATGTGCAGCCTGAGCCTGGGAGAGAAGGTGTTGGCCAATGCAAAAAAACAAACAAGCTCAGCGCTGAGCAGAATTGCAGAGTCGTGTTCTCTCTTGTGTACCGCACTGCACAACAGCAGGAGTTTAGCTGTCTGCACCGCTACTGAAATCCCTGTGCCAGACCAATACCAGGGTTGTAACCATTCACTGGGTATCGATGAATCACGATCAAGTCTTGACATGCTGTTTCGTATCACACTTGACGTATGTATCGTTTGTATCGTGATACAGGAATACAAGCACGAGAGAGCTCATTGTAGATCACCAAATGGTTCTCAAATGAAGAATAAGTGTGTTTTAAAGCTGGCATGGACACATGCTGTACTCTCCCTATCAGAGTGAATTTTTCTCTTTTAACAAAATGGTCCATTATTAAATGAGAATTTGATCTTCTTAAATGAGCATTTGATCTGCCAAGCTGCTTTACAACTGCAATGTATTTGAGACCACTAGTTCAACAGCGGTTCAACTCACAAATAACTACACTCTAAATAAAATGGAGGTATGCACTCCTTTGACGGTGATAATGTTTAGTGCATAATAGTCTAACTGATATAGGAAAAGCAGTCTGAACCATTCCAGGTTCTACATGCAGAGCGTTAGGCAACCCGCCAAAGTGGCCAAATCTCTTAATACAACCTGGAACGTCTCAATCTGCAATGCAACGGGAGTCTTATTTCCAACTCCACAGGGAAGTCAAAAGTGGACTTCAAGGACAGTATATCCCGGCACTAATCTCTTTGGCACTGAGAGAGAGAGAGAGAGAGAGATCAACAGCACGTTTCATCCGACAGGATTATGAGCAGGAGAGCAGCATGGCGGTCATATACACAGGCTGGCAGTCAGTGCCCTGCTGAAACATTAGATCTCCTTTCCTGTCTGGTCTTGGTACCGGGCAGCATCTGTTCCTCTATAGCCGCACGGCATGCTCATGTGATGAGACATGCTGGTGAGAGTGCCGACAGGTGCTGTGGAATGGTCTTTCTAACAGCCAGCCAGCTTTCAACAGCACTGGACCCTGTGTGTGTGTGCAAGAGGCAATTCTAAGATCTGCCATGCAGTCACTGCAAAATCCCCTGGATATATACAACCCATTGCAGAAGTACAGCAGAGTCAGATTTATTACTCATAGTATGCAAGGGTCTTGGACAGTAATACCTGCTTAAATTACTTTTATTCAATTCAAAACTCTCCAAATAAAATACAATAAATCAATAATGTAAAAATAAACTATTTCGATAAACATGCATTTCATGTCACCAAGAAGATGTGATTATAAAAAGTATGCCTTTACTCCACAGTGCTCTCTGCTGGACAATTAGGAGCTCACACACACACACACACACGCACGCACGCACACGCACGCACGCACACACATGCGGCAGCCAGTGATATCCAGTCATTTACACTCATCTGCCACAAATAAATATGAACTTTGCAACCCCTTTCTGTCCAACCAACCAACCAACCAACAGTATCCCTACAATAAAGCAATCAACATGCAGGAAAGCACCGGCTTCATTCATTTAGCAGAGCTTATGCAAGTACAGCAGAAGCAGTAAAGTACAGAGAGGTATTAAAGCATAGAAAAATACATTGGTTGGCTGTGGGGAAACCCTGGTAACTCTGATTCAATGGCACAGAAGCATTCCCAAGAACAAACACCCTGTGGGCATTTACTTAATCCATTCTCATGGGAAGCCTGTTTCTCACACACTTGAATCCGACAGGCCTGAATTCAAATCACTCAGCCAGTCAGTGCTGTATTTTTGCTGTTACCAGAAGATAATGAATTAGCATTTTACTCACCACATCTTGGGAGAAGGATTTGAATCAGTATTCTACACCCCCGAAGACCACTCGTTTAAAGACTAGACTGCAGTCTTTAAAAACTAAAAAGTTCCATGAAGGAAGTTCTGATTCCCGGTGAATCACTGTTAGTGAAGCTTATAATGGTTCTCAAAAGGACGAGTTTAACTATTAACTCTTAAAATTAACAACTATGCTCCCTATTACAGCTGCAATGCATGGAATAAGCAGGTAAACATTCACTAGGATTAGGACACACACACACACATTTGTGCTGGTGCAAAGTTTACCCTGGTTTCATTGATGTTATAAAACTAGGAATAAACATTTTAGGTGCAAGTACAGGTGTCAGCAGTTACATTAAAGGGACTTCTTAGTGTTGCAACATGAATATTATTTTTCTGTGATCATGTGAGATGAAATATGTTCTTAACAGTATGGCGTTGATTAGTTCTTAAATATTTAGCTCAGGAGTAAACTTATATTAACGTACCTTTGACCCTTGTGCAACTTTTGTCTTCTTCAAAAGTTAAATATTTCTGTATACTCTGTTAAACTCAATGTTAAAGTTCTTTTTTTTTTTTAACGATGCAGAATTTCAGCAGTATAATTTGATGAATCGCTCTTAATATACCTATATTAATAATTTACAGAACAATTATTCCCAGCACTAGCTTGCTCAATATTAATGGAGAGAACTTCATCTGTTATTCTTCCAGCACCTCTCCGATAAACTACACTGAGCAATGTTTATCTAACGATCATCCCAGATCACGTGAAAACTGGTAATGGAGTGAAGTTATTTTAAAAACGCTGTGAGAGAAAGTCTGTCCCGGAAATGAGAGGGGAGGCTGGGAGGTTCCTATAAAAATAATCAGTTTACAACAGTAAACATGTGGTTAACAGCTTTTCACTATAACCAGTACATTTTTTTTATCTATAGCACATATTCTGCCCTCAACACCTTAACTGGCTTTCCATGGCAGCTCCTCATACATCTGCAGCTTCATGAATAAATACCAGTAACACAAGAGCACCAGCCTAACCCACACAAACCACACTGAAGGGAACTGGGTCATGCTATGCATACCCTTGAGAAAGACACTTGAGGTTATGGTGCAGCTAGAGCCTGAAACCTGAGAGATTGTCATGACAACAACAGAAGTGATGTGGTGTCCAATGAGGGCTGCCCGGTGCTTTCCATACACCGCCAACACCGTGACCACAGGGAAGTCTGGGTATTTTTCACTATCGATCCACCAAATCAAATGCTGTGAAACTATTCCTGATTGAACACGACTCCCAAAGCGTGTCACACTTCAGAACCTGTGGCCCGTGATCATTCCTGTCTGCCTGTATTATATTGTAAAAATTATGCTGTTGCTTCCATGTATTTCAGATCTGGAAGCTGAATATGTCATTTGAAAAGTCAATTGAAATCATGGTAAATGCTGAAGTGCAATGTACAGTAATTTCAGCCCATTTCTTTTTCCTTCCTTTAATATTAGAGCTACAGCAGAACAATTTGCTTAATTCAGTCGAGGGAGCAGCTAATTTACACAAGGGGATACAGCACCTGTGGCTTTCTGCACGAATATTGTCATAACCATGCATCACATGTCTTTACTGTAAAGAACGAGGCTGTATAAAGCACACACTACGGCTAAAAGCCTTTATTCTGCAGTGTAGGAAAACTACAAGTGTAAGAAAGCTATTAAGGTATTGTAACCTGGACCCTAATGAATTCCCTCACAATTAATCATTTAAACAGGATTCTATTTCTTTCTGCCAATATGCAGGCTATTTGCTGGAGTTACCTGAGATAGGGAACCACAAGAAACAATTAACACTGGAACAAAAGTGTAACATGAGCAGAAACGCGGAAAGCAGCCGTTCGTCTTCCTGGGTTGGCCTGCCGGAGCCAATGAATACACTTCAACCCTGTTTCGTTTGTGTGACACTTCTATTACCAGCTTCTTATTTCTTACGATCGCTCTAGCAACATTCACTGCCCACGCCCCCACCCCTACTGGCATGTGCTGAAGATCCTAACATGTTGTTTGTACATTATTATTATAACTGTTGTTATTTATGTATAAATGCAATGTTACTGATCAAAAGGACTAAACTTTTTTTTTTTTCCCCCCCCAGGAAGCAGCCACTTAAACTTTCTTTATTTGTAGAGCGGTACTTGAAAAATCTGCATATCCTTTATAAAAATTCAAAAACAAGCAAACATACTCAGAACACACACTCAGGGCACCAGGCCTGGTGTTCCTGATGATAAGGGGGGGTGACTTATTTCACAGCCTCGGTCATCACTCCTTTCAGGATCACCGTTATACAGTCGCCTGCTAACTGCTGTCTAACTTCGCCGAGGTAGGCCACGGCTGGATTTATTTAAAGTTAAAAGTCAGCCTCTTCAGATTCTTATGAATTTGCTTTGAATTCCGATTGAGTGCTTTGAAGTTATGGAAGTGTTTTTTTTAGTTTTGTTTTTTTTAGAGCACTGTACAGCACTGGGGAATCACCCTGAATTGCATCAGCCACTTATTGGTGGGCATCCTGGGCTTACCCCAAGAACTGTCTGATGTCATCCAGGTGCTTTTAAAAAATCCAGGCAGTACAGGCTGATCACATCACCCCCTTATATATATATATATATAACTATGTGTGTCATTAGTTTCAGAAAGTATTCAGGAGTGTCAAATGTGTACAACTAAATTGCCAAGCTTTGAAAACCCAACTCTATAAAAGCCACAATGCTTCAGCCAAGAAGTTTGTTTCAGTGCAGCACCCGACGTGTGAATAAGACAAGCTCGCTCACTATAAAAGGCAAAGCTGAGATGAAAGCACGGAGAGGAATGTGAAGTGTGGCGAATGCTTTTTGGGTCAAGTTAGAGCAATGCTGCAGAGCGACTCTCAGTACTCGGCCAGCAGCTTGGATCAAGTACTTTATCTTCTGTGTAAGGACGGTAATATTTTTTCTCCTAGATTAAAGTCTTCCCTTGAACAGAAACCTTTTATTGTATAGAACACTCTTAAGAGTATATTGCACTACTCGGTTATAAAACCCACAAACTGTTTAACAGCAAATGCAAAACCTCCCTCTCTCAGCCTTTCCAACATCTTTCCAAATGCTGCCACTTCCATGAGCTGCCTGATTGTGCCACTCAAAATACCCTGTTCCTATGACTGTGTCTTATATTATAGCACTAGACACAAGGTCTTCTATCCAAGGGGGTTTCATCAGGTTAACATTTCACACAGCGCTGGTTATCTGTTCTCTGTCCAACTTTTATCAAGCTTCCGAATATAGAAACAGGAAGAATAAAATAGATAAAGCTACTGCTTAGAGCGCATCGTGCTTCTGAGAAAGCTGCTGCACAGCTGCTATTAGGGCACCTGAATAGGCAGTTTCTCAGCAACGTCACATCTCAGAAAGGACGTGGAACATCAGCTTCTTGTTTGCGTCGGTACACTTTTGAGGTTACTTAAAATATATTTCGGGTTAGCTAGAGAAGAAGCAGAGATCTATTTTCATCGAAGATTTATTGTAAATTGAAAAATATCCCACAAGGCATGTAAAACTATCAATCCTACTATTCTGTAAGGATTAGGGGCTTTAACCAAGTTACTGCGCATGTAATCTCATCAGAGTTACAGGGATCAACATGACATAATTGATTCATCTTTCATCAATGCAGACCTTGCTCCTAGTCTGCCTTGTACTAGACTGCTGCACTAAAATGTGGGCACATTCCTCCTCAAAAAAGGAAAAGAAAAATCTAATGGTATAGTTAAGATTAATGTCTGGTTCCACAGACCAGGAATAGAACTACAGTAATGTTACTCTAGTCTGTGAAACTAGCTGTTAAGCTTTTTGTCCTGTCTCTGTTCTGCTTTTTTGGTAAAGTAAGTTTAACCTGACATACATCAAAATTTGAAGGCTAATTCCAAGACTAACCCTAACCCTGAAGAATCATCCGGTGCCCTGAACACAGTTTCTAGTGGATATTCCTTTGTGCTGCGACGGACTGCACAGCCAAAAGATTGTTTTAGGCATATTGTGTTACTTAAAAAGTACAAGGAATTCAATTTAAATGTAATCAGATTTCTTGCAAAAAATCTAACAAAAAAACTGAATTGCTTTACTAACAAAAGACGGCTATTTTAGTATTGCCAAACCAAAAAGAAACTCAACAATCTCGCGGGAAAAATTAAACAATATCTCAATCTCCCCTGAAAATAATAATACTAGTATTGATTATCATCAGCCCCCTCAGATCTCCAACGTCAAAGCAGGGTCTCTCTATATATAAAAACACACCCCAGACAGCAGATCTCTCATTTAAAAGTGGTGCGGTATTGCACAGCCAGATTAGAGGGGCATTAGACAACTATACTGATAGACTTCTGCTAGAAGTCTGTTATTAGGGATGCAATAGCCCTGTTTTTCCGGGGACTGGAATGATAACATGTTACATTGATACAGGAAATTCACTAGAAGACACAGGAATCCACACCCTTCGGTGGGCACTTGTGGGTACACAAATGAGCCTTGACCTTCAGTCTAAAAGCACAACAAAGTACCAAAAAGGTATCAGGATGATATGGCTCTAGTGTTTATAGTAAATGCCAGCAGCTGATTTATGCAAGTATGAAAGTAAGGAGAAAGAAAGACATACAGGACACTGACATGCAGTACAGTATACTGGCATGTTCAATACAGACCAAGTGAAAAAGAGATTTACACACAGAGTACATAAGCACACACACACACACACTGTACATACATACAGACATAGAAAGTTGTTGAAATATTCTGGACGGCACTAAAAGTTTTTGACAAGGTACAGCAGGAAATGACAGTGGTGACCTGAAGCTATTTTTTTTAGTTGGCTTTCGGAGACAAATATAAAACACATTAAAAAAAATAAATAAATAAAAATAAAATATAATAATAATAATAATAATAATAATAATAATAATAATAATAATAATAAGAAGAAGAAGAAGAAGAAGAAGAAGTTGGGTATTTTGAAATACAACAGGATTTTTGCTGGATTTCATTGTAATGCTAAAGTGTACCTTACAGCTGATGGACAGTAAATCAAAAGGACACTGATGGGTGAACAGATCCCTGCTCTTTCCTGTACACATAGCACTTCAGAAAGAGAAAAAAGGAAAGAAAGAAAGACAGATACAGGGGGAGGCCCAAGCTACCCCTTTCCCTCCCACCTCTCCTAGTTCCAGATACCTACCTGCTCTCGCTCCCGTGGTCCTTCTTCTCGCGTACCTTCAGCCACTTCTTGAGCAGGAAGCGCTTGCGTCGGGGAGAGGCGCTGGGTGTGGAGCAGTTGGACCAGGGTGCTTCCTCGTCGCTGGACGGGGTGATCTCGATGGAGGGCAGCTGGAGGTACTCCTTGGAGCCGGAGCAGCCCCTGCGCAGCTCTCCGTTCCCCAGCTGCTCCTTCTCGCTCAACACGTTCTTCATCCTGCGCATCTTGAAACGCTTTCGTCTCAGCGTGGGGGTGGACGAGCTGGACCAGGCTACTGTCCCCGTCAGAGCGGCACTGCCATTGCTGCTGCAGTCGCCAGGGACCTGCACATGAAGGGCCGGAAGCCGGAGGGCCTCGCTCATTGCTTCTGTCAGGGCTGGATCGAAATCAAAGTGCAAAGGTCTGGTTTGCGGTTTGACAAAGAAACAAACAAACCAAAAAAGTCCCTATGGCTTCTTTTTAAAATGCTAATCAGTGTGAAGGTGGTGTTGGGAAGCAACTAAACCACAAACACTTCTGCCTTTGCGTTCTTGCAGCCCAGACTTGTTTTATTTTGCATCAAAGTTGTATTTGATATTTAGACTCCTTTTCTTCCTTTTTTTAATATACTTTTAGTCTAGAGAAAAGGGCTTCAGTCAGTCCTTCTGCACCGCAGTTGCTCCAGTATCAGTAGCTACTCTGCTTGCCTGCATTGTCCTGTTTTGCATCCTCAATCACACTTGAATTGGAAAGTGAGAGACTTGTTTAGTTTGGATTTTTCAGATGGAGTTCGCAAGAGATGCTTCTTGCACTGACGACAGCAGTGTATTGAAGAGAGAGAGAGAGCGAGAGAGAGAGAGGGAGAGAGAGAGAGAGAGAGAAGGGGAGAGAGCAGCAATATTAGATAACAAAGAGGGATTCTGTTCTCCGTGCAGCAGATGAAACATACGGCACTGCTGGAGTGTGGAATTGTACTCCCAGCTCCCGTGGGACCAGGCCTGTGTTACGCAGCGGTTACTGCAGCTCCAGCTACTTCTTCAGTCCAACTCTGAGTCCCATCCTCACAGAAAGAAAGCCTGGCCAACTTCACCGGCAGCTCATAGGCTGACCTCCCGCGATCTCATCTGTCTTCAGAGTCTCATCTGAGGCACGCTTTCCTCCTCACAGCCCTTTGTCCTCGTTCATACCGGGGGAGACAGCCTAAAGGTTAGAGTAAGGTGATACAATGTACTAGGCACTGCCGAGGCTAGCGTGGTGCACACACACACACACACACGAGCATGCACACAAGATACTTACATGTTCACACACATACACAAAGGGTCACGTTTGTGCATTCACTCAAAGCAAGAGACTGACACGTACAAAGTCACATCAATATGACCAGCTTTCTTTCAGTACAAACAAGGAACTGTGCAATGTACTGATCTCAAATACAACTTTATGCCAACTACGAGGATCTCAGTATGAATAAAGTAGAAAAGCTCACACACACACACACACACACACACAAGGTCCTGTGTAAATGGTTGGCTTTTGCTATTATAACACCTGAATGATGCGTTCAACCTCTGCCATCAGTAATATATCGGATAGACAGCAGCCTCAATGACTGTAAGATATTGGATGGACAGCTGATTAAACAGGGCCCTGGGTTCAAGTTGCAGTCAGTGGGGGACTATATCAGAAATGTGAAAGTAAACTGTTACACAAAAACTCTTCCTCAGATTAGAGGAATGTGTACGAGGAACAGAAGCAGGGAAAGACATCAAGCTTGAAAGAATAGCCGGCTTTGTTCTGTTCTTCTGCCCCAGCCAATTCTGCAAAGGTGTGAACAGCAAGTTCAAGCAATGTCTGGACTGAACTCCGCCCTACTCCGATCAGAACTCAAATACATACCACTTTTACCAGAGTCTCAACTCTAATTAAGAATACGCTATGCAGAAATCTATTCCAATTACAGTGCACCTATCCTATCATGACATGCATAAACTGATTCTGTTTTTTATTATTAGTTAGGAAAGTACTTTTTTTCTTACAGTAAAACATTATTTAAAAAAAAAATCTTTACAGACTCCTAAGTAAATGTACTTTTCATAACTTATTTTTTTTCAGTGCAGTAAGAGCAGCTTTGTTGCATTGTTGAGGCAACATCCTACTGCAGTTTACCCAATATAGCTCAGAAGAAAGCCCTGTGCTTCAAAGCTCAGGACAGGCTGTGTGATCAAACCCAGCACTGACACTGCACCTCTGGTCATCCTGTGATGCTTTAGCTCTTAATTAACAGACCCAATTTACTCTTGATAATACGATACACTGATCCAGTGCTGTGCTGCCGTGACGGTTAGGCTGGACTGTGGTATTCATCTATAAATAATTCAGTACTTGGAATCTACTGGGAAGTGTGACCACTGGCTAGTGCTCCCTTAATTAAAGTAGCATTATACTTTGCAGTAAGCGGAATACGGAAATGGTTATTACGTCACCGAAATTTTACAGGAAATCATATTCTAATTCATTAAAAACTTTAATTTTAAGATCAGCAAATCTGTAAGCAACATAAAGTACCTAAACCAAACAAACATTCTCTAAGCCAACTTGCATGAAAGGCTAAAACCAAACATTCTGACATAGCTATTTATAAGACCATGTTTATATATTTATAAGGTCATGCTTATGTATTTATAAGACCACACTTATGTATTTATAAGCTCATGTTTATATATTTAGAAGACAACATTTATATATTTATAAGATCATGCTTATATATTTATAAGATCATGTTTATATATTTATAAGATCATGCTTATATATTTATAAGATCATGTTTATATATTTATAAGATCATGTTTATATATTTATAAGATCATGTTTATATATTCATAAGATCATGTTTATATAGTTATAAGCTCATGTTTATATATTTATAAGCTCATGTTTATATAGTTATAAGATCATGTTTATATAGTTATAAGATCATGTTTATATATTTATAAGGTCATGTTTATATAGTTATAAGCTCATGTTTATATAGTTATAAGATCATGTTTATATATTTATAAGATCATGTTTATATAGTTATAAGATCATGTTTATATATTTATAAGATCATGCTTATATATTTATAAGATCATGTAAACATGTAACACTTGGAGAGCAGAATGTTAGACATATATTGTTGGATCCCCAGTATTTCTGTCTTCAGTGCAATTCACTCCTGTCTGTTTCCTTCCCGCAGGGAGCAACGGTTTCAAAGCATGTTTCCAAGCTGTTAGTTTGTGCCAAATCCTATCCCTGCCACATGGTTCCTGAACACTGAAGAACATTTCAGAACCATGTTGACTTCTCCGAGAACTTCTGCTGATGCCACTCAGACAAGAAACCACGGTTTTAACAGAGATGTTGCTATGCTGCCAGTCTGGTTCTAAGAAAGCTATTTAGTCTTGTATAGATATCTGTTGCTGCTGCTGCTACACCAACAAAGTTAAATATAGTTCATACAATGAAACGTGGGAAGCTGGGTTCACAAAACGTTAAGGACCGCTTAAGGAGTTTTTGTAATCATCGCCTTCTGTTTAAATGTTATTTTAATTGTGTTTTAAATGGGATGTTTCTACAGAAAGTACATTTATTAGTCCATTATATTATACAAAAATGATTGTTGTGATACAAGTTTGAATTTCGTGTTGGAGTGTATATCATACAACTGCCTCCTTACAGTAATGCGACGCCAAAAACTCATTGATTAAATCCGAATTTCTGACAAACAGCAACACATTCTTGTCCAAGGCAATTCCCGTAGGTTCGGGCAGGCAGAGATCAATGGAGAAACCGGATGGACGAAGGGGATGGAGGGATGCCACCCTTGTTCTCTGGCTGTTTCCGAGGCATGTAATTTAAACTCTTTACTGTGCTTGGCACCCATTGATACGGCTGAACTATTACCAAGGTAATAAGACAAAAAGACTTTGATTTGATCAACTTACAATATACTCTGCTGGGTTAAGCTAGAGGTGGCTTATAAGAGCATTTTACAGCACTGGGGAATCAACGACTTTCCAAGACAATTCCTTGTAGCTGTAAAATGCTCTAAACAATCCAGCCGAGCCTTATCTCATCTCAGCATGTTGAGCGGGTTTTTTGATGCCATGGGTGAATCATCCATATCTTCAAGCATGCAATCATAAATACAGAAGCACAGTTCTAAGCGAAGAGGGCAAACATTCTGGTAAATGCAATTTTAAAATCACAATTAAAATTTCCAATTAAAATGCAGTTTACATTTTCATACTAGTACTGTTTGTTGTTACATATCTATTACTATACTTAACTGCCTTGCAGCACGCATATTTCTATTGGTTATCAAGATATTTGAAACACATTTATTACAAAACCCCAGAAGTGTCATTAAGCCAGAGGCATCGACCCACTGCTGTTGCACATAAACTCAAACACTGCTATGCAAACACTTTCATCTTTTATCTTGTTGTGATATAAAGAACCGTCTGCCCATTCAAGGTGATAAAACACATTGAATAAAACACATTGAATGTTTGCCTTGGGTATTATTCATCCGATATCTGACTAGCAATCCTACAAGCATACTAAAAGCCAGCCAGTAAACCATGAACAAACTGAAAAGGGTCATTTCTTCCGTTTAGTGCAGGGGTGTATAAAGCTGGCCCTTCCAGTCCTTGTCTTAGCTCCAACCCTGTTCCAAAGTGTTTAACTTAACCAATTAAACCTCTCAACCTCGATTGGTTCTATTGTGAGTCCAGCTGCTTCTAGTCTACCTGATCTCTCTCCTTGGGGTTTCATTTCACTATGTGCCACCAGCTGAACAAAACCAGGCATTAATAAGTAAAGACGCAGTTCAGGACCCCATCTGATCTCCATTTTAAACTGAAGACACCTGCCCTCCAGCATTCACACATGCACAGTAAGCCAACAGCATGAATAAATGAAGAGATACTTCTCAGTATGTGCCAGACAGTACAGGTGAGGCAAAACTAAAGAAGGTATGGATATACAGTGATTCAGCATCTGGGTGATATGTACTGCTGAAGCTTACAACAGCCATGTTAAATTATAACTCTTTGAATTTTTAATATGCTACGGGTTTAACGAATGAGAAGAAGCAGCATTACCCAAGTTCAGCTCACTGAACCATAAAAGCAGCATCCTCATAGAGCAAACAGCACCCAGGTGGAAATGGAAGCGAGGCACACTGCAAGTGTGTTCTCCAGAACAGAGCTGGGAGTCACCTGTTCCTGTAAAACACCACTCCTCACTTTGTCATCAACAATAACGATTTAGTTGTTAAAAAAACAAACTTTTTTTTTCCAGCCCAGTGAGTCATCTGTTTTGTTGGTTAGTTGGTGCTTCATTCGGACGTGGCCCAAGCTTTCTTTTTAGGTTAACTGCATTCTTTTAACACGGTTACATTTCTTAACTATGCCAGTCATTTCTGCATGCTTAATGATTTCTGTAGCTCGAGTTACGAGAACTGCTCAGCAATAAACCTTCCAGATGTGGGGGTTTTGAGGCGATTTCTAGATCAGCCTTGTTCCTGTCTTTTCAATGTGAAAAGAAAGAGTGCAAGTACAATACTGTATGTAATTCTGAATGTTGAACACTTTAAAATGACAATTTTAAATCACAGACCCATGTAGGGATAATTGGTCTTGTCAGACAGAGAATAAAGATAGCATGAAGGCTTTTTTTTTTGTAATTAGTAGCCTACGTAGTTAATTGCTTCACGGCAGCTTTGCATACTCTAAAGCATGTTAATTTAATGCAGGCTGTAAGTGGGGTTCATTAACATTTCTAGGTTTATCGAGTTACACAACCGTCTCTTTTGCAAATCACCCGATGCATGATCTTTATTGTGACACAAACCCTGTTAAGATACTGGCTGTGTGCTGCAAGAACAGGAGGATCAGTTTGTTTTGTCTTGACATTTATTCTAAAAGAGAATCTCAATAGTTATCTGAAAGAGGAAGCAATATATATCCTAATGTTCTTCACACATATTTAGACAGAGGTAGCCACCCCAGTGGAGCTTTGAAATGTATGTAAACCAGTTGAATTTGTGTTGAAACCTCCCTTTAGCCAGACGTGCAGACTATAACTATTTGCACTTAGTTATATTCACTATTCTTCAGTGAAAAGTGCTTTATGAATACAGACCATTAAACGGACTCACTCTACTACAGTACTGTAAGATACTGTATGAAGTGCAAACAGGTTATCAGTAAGAGTCACCTGGAAACACACACTCAACACTATTCAACAGGCAGCAGAGAGCACAGGTCAGCTCGGCTACAAGTGGATGTTATGCCACCTAGTGGTAAGAAAAGGCACTACCGTGCATGGTGCAAGACTTAAAAAGCAATAGTTCATAATAACAAAAATCGAATTAACAACAACTCAGAAAAAAATGTTATGCATTTTCTAATAAGGTTAAAGGTATCAACCCCATCTGGTTTTGTGTTTTTATGTTGTACTGCAGGACTATTACTTAAAACATTCATAACACGTTTGTAAAATGAAACCCAAAGACAAACAAGCATGTATTTTTTTTTTTTTAAGTCCATCTAGTTTTATAGATATATTAAAAGAAGCAGCAGGTGGTATCTGCAAACCTACAGGTAACTAAACAAACCACCCACTGCAAAGAGTCTGTTACCAAGGATAGGATTCCGAGAGCACAAGGGTGACTTGATTTGATTTGATAATAAACGGATATAAAAATATACAGTGCACATTTGGAGGGCATAAAGCATTTCATTAATAGAATGAACTGCATCTGTTAACTGGTCTTTCAAGACAGGTGGTCACTGAAACAGCTTTTTGTACCTGTGCATACTGTTCTGTATGGGCAGACACCAGTCTGGTACACTCTGTCATGTCAAATGCGTTATGTCATTGGGAATGAAATCATTGATACTGTTTTAAAACCAGCTCTTCATTCGCACTGCTCTGATATGTATCACAGTTCATAAGCACACAATGCAAAACGTCACCATGCAGTTTGTTTAACGAGATTAGACACCGGGTGTCAAACAGCTAACCTCGTGGGAATACAATGCTGTTTGCTGAAGTGTGCCTGTTCCCATATCAACAACGACGCTGTGATTTGAATGTGCATGAATACCTTTAAAAAGTCCTGATTACAGTGAACTGCAGATGCAGAGGGCTGGTGAAAGGGACTTGTTAATCCTGTATCAAACAGTAACACTAAAAAGAAAAGGCTGGAGTAGAAGACTGCCATTGATACAGTCTTAGCAATGCTTGACAGAGAGCAATAGTTTTTTAGATTTTGTATTATTGTCACCCTCTCTGTCTCAGCCCTGAGGGAAGAGACCCTGTGGGTGTTTAAACTATTGTAGAATGCACAGAGACCAAAGACCAGCAACAAGTACAGCGGACTGATCTTTGCAGCTGACCACTTCCTGAGCTTAAGGGAGCCGAACTGACAGTATCTGCTGTGTGTGTTGAGCTTCTGAAGGAGCGTATTCATAAATCCTGGTGTATGCAGCATCAAACACACTCTTTATGTGAACAGAACTTCAAGGACATTCCTAGGACTCGGAATTCCAAAGCGAAAGTGTGCAGCGAGGACAATACAACACTAACTAACTAACTACTGTAGTGTCTCGGACAGTTAGCATAACACAGTCGAAAAAGATCAAATAACCTCCTAGAGAAGTGGTTAAGCGCCCGAAACGCCAAACTTTTGAAGTTTGTAGTAATCAAGGAATTTATATTATAGATAGATATATTGGGGTTTAATGTATACAGTGTGATTGGGGGTATCCACTTCGTTGTTTAGATTGTGAATCTCTATAGAACTGTACATTAGTGTCTAGCAAATTAGCTGGCCTAGATACACACAAACACATATATATATATATATATATATATATATATATATATATATATATATATATATATATATATATATATATATATATATATATATATATAAAGGGGAATAATTATAAAGTTAAATTGGCCAATTTTCTCCTTGATCAAGCTAAACAGCAGAGAAGACAAATTGAGTGATGTGTTGACTGCTGATGTATCTGTGTTTAAAGTGTTGATGGCTTTCAGAGTGGGAGTTGATTGCATGGATTATAAATTAGTGTTAGTCATTGTATTGCAAAACAGGTATCAGGCAACAGAGATAAAGCACACAGTTGGAGTGGAGGGGGGTGTACATGGAATAATTCATTTCATTTCATATCTCAGACATTTCTAAAAGGAGTATCTTGCCTAGTCCGTTGGTACAGGCTGGTCTATTTATTTAACTCTGTTTTAACAGCAGCAGTTCTGGAGCAATCCTTTTCAACTCGAGATCCTCAAGTACCCACTCAAGCAGAAGGTTTCATCCAAACAGCAATATTTAAACATGCATTGTTATCCAGTGCACACTGCCTACAGACAGACAATCTCCGAGACTTTAAACAGAGTGCAGCTCAAGTAGAATTGTTATTTATTCCAATAAGATTTTTGCTTTGCAGACAGTACTACCCTGTGGACAAACCTCAAATGGAAATCTAATAGGATCTCTGGCCACAAAGCATCTGGTTTCTCAGCTGTGTCTTAAGAAAAAAACACCTCTCTTGAACCGTGTTATGTGGATGATTCTTGGAACTGTATTTCTCTCTATACAGTTTTTAGTAAATGATGCAGTTCTATGTATTTGGTGGATATGTGCTCCTCCCTGTGCTAATTACAGAACATAACAACTGAGCCCCAGCAGCATCAAACACACTCTTTATGTGAAGAGAACTTCAAACCACTTCCTAACTGCTACCCATTTCCCCAGAAAACCCATCAGTGGGCACTGTGCCCAATGCATAATGACTACTGTAGGGAAAGCAAAATCACTGGGTGTAGAGCAGCTTTTCAACAGGGACTACAAACTGAGCAGTAAAGCAAAAAGAACCCCTACAACTATTCTTGCTGAAGCAGCAGAATATATCTGAATTAGGACATGTGGTCAGACATTATTAGGCATAAAGATACGGCAGTCTGTGGATGTGAATCTCTTGAGGTATTTAACTGTATCTTATATAAACCTGGTTCTTTAGACTCTAGGAGACAGGATGCGGCGCACTCCACTTGACATTAAGTGCAATCAGGAAAGTCAAACTCAGGTCAGACCCGCTGTCTGTTACACTTTAAAGAGTACTTATCTCACTACCTTTCTACCTCGGACCAAACGGAATTCTGAACCAAGCATTTCAAGAAAAGGCTCCACTGTCTCTGACTTGCACAGGATGAGTTCCAGCTCTAAATTCCAAACAATTGTGTTGGGCAAGAACTTCGGAATGCATGCATGCTGTGCCGTGAAACCAGACAAGTGTAATGTCTTTATTCTGCAAGCTGCAATATGCTGAACACCTTGGGCCACGGTCTGTGTGTTCAAATATAGCACCGTGGCCTGGATTTGTCACTTCCTCTTATTATGCTGTGTTGAAAATGCCACTTAGCTAAAACATCTGTTTAAAAATAGAAAAGAACTGCAATTTTAGAATAAAAGGCAAGATATTAGAGAAATTGTTACAGCACAGGGTGTTGTATGACTGTAATACTGTGGCAATTCAACCTTTCAACTCTGCAGTGTAGACCAGCATAGTACACAGCAGTATAGGAATCAGGTGTTTTAGCGGATTTTTACAAAGGAAAATGAATTGGGAATGTTGACACCATGATGCTGAATCTCATTCTTGTGCAAGAAAAGGTTTCATACACACAGCCTTCTAGTGCCTCCAATATACCAGAAAAAAAACTTTAACAAGCTAGAAACTGTCAATTATCCATTTAGAGATGCTATATAAAAGACCCACAATGCAGCTCTTTCCTTCCAACAAACATCTGAAACAACAATTACATAAAGTCCATCACATAGCTTCAAAGATAAAGCCAATAAGAAAGTCAAGTGGACGACTAAGTCACGTGTGAGTCTATTGTGACATACCGTAGAACTGAACATTCAGAACTTCTAGTTGTTCCAAAAAGTCCTCTATTAAATCAGCTGTAGCCGGCGCTTTTTGCAGTTGTGCTACAAGAAACACAACAAGCAAATACATTTGTTTATATAGATCATTATAACGAATGGCTACAGTGCTGTAACCGAGACATTCTCCGCATGCAAGCAACCAGCTGAGAATTAAAAAGGATTTTACAGATTGAAAAACCATTGCATTGTATACCGTAGCTGATTGTATAATACAGAAATCCCTCTGAAATCCATGGTCAATGCACTGAATACGCTGCGCTTGAAATGAGGGACAAACTGGATCACTTAAAATCAGGCATCATATTCAGGAGGAACTATTAACACCCTGAATACAGTAATCAAATCCCCAAGCTAAAACCACTAATACTACTATACTACTAATAAACCACTTAAATCCGGAACGCAATCAATCAAAGAGAATGAACCGCTCTGTTACTGTAGCCTGCACAGTAATGTAAAAACTTAAGACCGCATCTTGGGAAGCTAAAAGTTTGCCCGGATATGACTGGAGTGGCCACGTTTAGCAAGCAATGGAAAAGCTTTAGCAATAAAACGTGGGAGATAACGAGTACCGTAATCTGGAAGGATGACAGTTTCAAAATTGTTTTGTAATTAAATCGAGATATACAGTTATAGAAAAGAGGAACCGTATTTTTACAGTTTGATCCGTGAACTCAAGACCCGTTGCTTTCATATTTTGCTTATACTGTAATTACAGTTGTTAAAATGAAATTCTCCAACAGTTTCAATTTCGACTCGAAGTCAACTGCTACTTTATTTATTAATTTATTTTTAAAAATAATTTTATAAACAGAATTCTACGACAACATGACAAAGAACTCGTTGTAGTAACTTAGCTAAAGTGTACGGGGTACACATTACGAAAATAAAGTGCACGTCTAGTTTACACAAACGACTTTAACAACAATGGGAAATACAAACCGCAACTTTTAACAACAAACAATAGGGCAATCGACAAGGAGTGTATAGTGTATCCTGATCAAATCCATTGGAATACAATCTGCAGATCGCACAAGCAATGGAGCAAACACACAACAAAAGCGCGCAGATACTTTAGAGCGTGTTGTCATGTGTTTTATATTTGTTTCCATCGCACCGGCTCTTCCCCATTGACAAATGTGCACAAAGTAGCAATGCGTCTTCTCCTGTGTTGCAAACTTCAGCAACAAACAGCGATTAGATTGTTCACGCGTGTCGTTTATAAAAGCACAGAAACTGCTTGAAAACACAATTTCTTACCTTCAGAGTCGTCCCCCTGCACCGCAGACACACTCTCTGGCTTTCCTGTCTTTCACCCACATGCACGTTTTATTCTAATAGCATTATTTAATTTACTTTTATTTCTGTTCCAGTTTGTAGATTTCCTTTTTTTGTGGGCAGGTACCATTAGACGACTAGGGGAAATTATAATGATACATAAACGATCCGTCAAATATTTTATATACTGATATCAAATCATCCTATGAATTTAAGTTTCTAATAATTGTTATAGCACTTTTAAATGAGTAGCGTTTGCATGTTAGTCTCAAGATAGATTTGTTTCCTTTTTATTTCATGCTTCCCCCCCTTTTTCGTAAAAGGTGGGCTGTTCTGTCAGCGTCAATTCATTCAAGAGTCATTACAGTTTTGATTGTCGTGACTATCCTTCAATTAGAATCTAGCGTTCTCCCAAAATTCGAGATTCTTCTCCTCGGCGATCCAATCATAGCCGTCGATGGGCGGAGACACAATGTACCGTTATATTCTGTCCATGCAGTCACTCTATGTGCCAAAGAAGCGGGCCATAACCAGGAGCTCTCTATCAGCTGTAAGGAAATGCCAATCAAAACAGAAGAACGGAGCGTGCCCAATGTTAAACATATAAGCTGCAGCAATAACTTGCTTGTAGTTACACAGATCCACTACTCTAATTCAGAGCGTGCATCACACTTCAAACCTTTAAAAACATGTGAGAAATCTACATGCTGTCTATGAAACCAAACAGTCAATAAGGGTGGGTGCCAGGATTGACCAAGGTGTTTATTGAGGCTCTAGTGTCTTAGCTCTGTCCGCTCCCAGTGAAATTGTCATTGCAAATTTCAGGACAGTGAGAGAGCAAAGAGACCCGCTTTGGGACGGAATGGTGTCTGTTCAATCAACAGCTGCTGTCAGCAAAATCTGCTTTATAAATCCTCTTGAAAGGTAGGATTGCAATGACAAGAATGGAGTCTGCAGGCATAGCAGGGCAAGGCACCAATGCCATAAAACAGTGACATGCATGCAGCACATGAAGTGATGCACGACCTGTGATACTGCATGATGTGAACTGGTGCAGCGCACATACGGATCTGCTGCACCTAAACGTTTCACAATCTCTTATTCCATTTGTAACGATTTACAGGAAATCTACCTGAAGTAAGGACATAAACTAATGACTAACTTAAATGTACATGCGACTAACCAGGGTGGGCATATAGACATTACGCCAGCTGCAACTACCAGATCACGTGTGATGTGAAGCACAAACAGGGGCCGAAATCAGCCGTGGGCTGTGTATGTGATAAGCTGCATGCAAGGACAGAGGGCGAACTACCCCAGAACCAAGTACAGAAACTTCCAGAAAGTTTGTCTTAGACAGCCCCTGCGGCAGAAGCAGCACCAATCACTAAGTGACAAATGGACTCACACACCTATGTGGCAAACCTACTAATTGTGCAATCATGATGAGGTATAAGTAACGTTGCAAACTGTTGTTCTGAGAGCTTGCCTTGTGAAATTCCACTTGTGTAACCTCCCGGGCGTGTGATTAAAGCTTTTCCTTACTACAAAGACAACGGACTGGTGTGAATTTATTTCCCCTACATCACTACCCCACACACAGTACCATAAACTATAACTCACTTGCAGTTCACTGCTTACAACATTCACAGCATCATGGTTTGGCCTCCTTTGCACTGTGTTGCAACGTGGGAAAACAAGAGTATTAATCAGAAGATGGAGGAGTTAGAGGAAATTGCAAGCTCTCTTCTTCCAACTCAATCTAAATCCAGAGATAAGCACCAATATGACTGTGCTTTCCTGTGATAGGATCAAGCTTTCAAAACTCAAACTCAAGACCATACATTTGTCACGTCATACCCACCATACTTACTTATCCACAGTAATAAATTCAGACTCGATTCAGACGTCTTTAACAATTCCCTTACTATGTGATGGGGTTTGCAGTTATTCTGAGTGGTTCTGTTGTGTTGCTCCCACACTGAGCTCTTATCATATTTCTCCAAGTCAGCCTTCTCCTGGCTTTGTGCTTGTCTGGGGAATCCTAAATGCCAGGACTAACAGCCTTCCTCGGTCCACCCAAATCACGTGACAATATACTCTTGCCACCTCCTTCTATCTTTAAATATAGTATAGAGTAGTAAGGGGAGTAGGTGGGGTTGGCAGAGTTGAAAAGCCGCATTGTCACATGAGTTGAAGGGAAGGAGGACGGCTGTTCAGTCTCGGCACTAAGGACAGATACCCAGACAAGCTCAAAGCAGCTCAAAGCCAGGTAAAGGCAGATTTAGATAAATACTGTAAAAACTCAAAATTAAGGATTATAACAACATCTTTTTCATCTGGAAGAGGAAGGACGCTCCGCATGATAACGTCATTTGAGGGATTTAAAAAAACAAAAAACAAAAAAAAACTATTGACCTTAAACAGCATCATGAGGGCAATAGTTGATTCTATTTTTGGTCATGATGTTGTTTTAACCAATCACATGCCAGAATGTTTAAGGACTGAGTCATAAATTATATATATTGTGCAGTTATTATATATGCAGTGTGGTCCAGTGGTTAAAGTCCAGGGCTTGTAACCAGAAGGTCACTGGTTCAAATCCAACCTTTGCCACCGACTGACTCACTGTGTGACCCTGAGCAAGTCCCTTAACCTCCTTGTACTCCATCCTGTGGATGAGATGTTAAATCAATGTCTTATTGTAAGTGACTCTAAATATAATGCACAGTTCACAGCATACCTCTTGTGCTTTGTGATGGTGGTCCACTGTGAAAGGCGCTACATAAAAATAAAGATATATATATATATATATATATATATATATATATATATATATATATATATATATATATATATAGTATTAACAGTTATTAGAACAAGTTGTAAATGTTCCTACTTAATTGGCCTAATTGGTGTAATTGCATGCAGCGGTCTAATTTACAGCAGAAGTCCTACATAATAAAACTACCCTATTCGCTTTGTTCAGAATTGTGCCAAGGGTAAAGAAGCTACTTTAGTGGAAGATCCAGCTGCTTTATGAGCCAAGCTGATTTTATCCAGGAAACACTGTGCAAGCCTCAAACCAGAACAGCCTCATGATTACACTGTGTAGAACCTTGCTTTGTATCTGAGTATGTGCAGTATGTGAACTGCGGAGGTTTCTGTTCATTACGACACAGCACTGCCTCCACCTGGAATCTGGCTCCCCTGTGTCTTTATTATGGTGATATATTTGAACTGTGTGGTTCACCACAGCATGAATTAGCAAATCACTAGAATTAGCAGTTCAGCAACCTTGCTGGATGTTGTGATGCGTTTCAGCTGTTGTGCAACTAGCGAGGGCTGCTGCCTGGCAACAGATGAGATTAAATTTGTTCTGAGATTCGATTTCATGTACAGGAAAAAAAAAACAAGATATATCCTATACACTTGGGTGTAATTGCATGAAATAAAGCACAGTTGTTAGTCCCTTGTTTCATTTTACAACATTTCATCAAACAAGCCGGGTGACCTCAATAGGTTGTGTAATATTGCACTGGACCATCGTGTGCCCTGTTCAAAGCCCTGGTCAGAGCCTTGGCACGACATGGCAGAGACTCCACAAGGTGCTGGGAGGTGAATTGGCTGGTGTTTATCTATTCAGTCATTAACATGTCAAGCAGTGGGTATGCAGAGACAGAGGATCGTGACGATGAGTCTGTGATCCAAGTCTATCCCAGGCATGCTCAGCTGGATTGAGATCCCAGGATTATGGTGCCCGTGAAAGTCTCTGTCACGCACCTAAAGCCACTCCTGCACTGGCACTGTGGATGGTCGCATCATTCTGTGTGGACTTCACAAAACTGCAGCATTCGTTCAGCCTTCCAGAGCAATCAAAGTACCCAGGGGATACCAGGGGAACATGCCCCCACACCAGGGCGATGCCAAATCTGATCAGTCCTAATAAAGTGGCCAGACATGTCTAGAGGTTTTTTTTTTCTTCTTTTATTGAAATCTTTATGATGCAAATCCAGACCTTTCAGCTGCACTGCTGTATAAAGATCCCACAGTGTGATGTCTGGAATCGTCAGCTCCTCCAAACCACATTCCCTTCAGACTCCCCCGGATGAATTCTTCAATGCCGTGTGTGTCAGCCCTCATTCTGCCTGCCTTTATTTGGTTTGAACTGTCATCTCCTGCTATTTTAGATATACATATTCACTACATTGCGGTTACAGATTTATTGAGACTGGTGAAAAGCAGAAAGTAGCAGAAACTGAACCACCGATAAACTCACATTTTGTGAATAAAAAAAAATAAAAGATTGCCTTCAAAACAAAACGTTACTCCGGGGAAGAAATGAATTGAACAAGTGAATAATATGAAATAAATCCATGGAGATGGGCGTACTGCTCAAATATTGTCAATATGTGTATATTAATAGGGGCTTTGAAGTGCATTTCAATTTTAAAATGCCCTACACAACTATTTCACACTATTCATCTTATGCCTTCTTGGAGCTAAAAGTTTTGTAAACCTTCCAGCATTTCTTTGCCAGTAGGGAGTTTAGCTTAAGCATATCACAGAGCAATTATGCAACTCATGCTTCTAAATGAGGACCAGATCGCCAGCAGGCAGTGCCCATCAGTGAGTTTACAGGGAATATAATTCTTAATTCAGTCAGCACATTTCAGAGAGAGATGCCAGCTGTTGAACAGGATCTTTATTTTAGCAGCATTACTGCCACTGACAATGTCTCTTTGTTGGTGGGTAGAAAGAAATGCAGAATTAATATACTGAACATCCTGACTTAATATTGGCCAACACAAAAACCTGGACTGCTTACCGGCACCACCAGTCTTATGCATTTTGTTGGTATAGTACTGCTTTATAAATACTGATTGCTTTATGAATACTGTAAGTCCTTTAGCGTTAAGTACTGTAGTCCTGTAGTATGCATGCGATGTACAGTAATCACAATCATGTTTGAATTATTGAATAGGCATCTGTACACTGTATTTTGAGATATAAGTGTTGCAGATTTTGATTTTTGGCATGGCATTAGCTCCCCTGTCTGCTGTGCAGTACAGTAAAGTGCGCTGCCTTTTTCGTTACGTCCCTCGCCTACCCTTCTGCTGCTTTCCATCAGCTTGCCAAACAGAAAACTACACGACCCATGCCTGCCTGCTCTCCTGCCTGCCTGCCTGATGCTAGTTACACAACACTGCCCCAGTTAGGAGATTAGAGAGCGGGCAGGGCAGGGCATATCACGATATGGATCACAATGGGCTGGTCCTGATGGGCTATGTGTATGATGCATAAGAAGATCAAATGGTCATTTAATGATGGACTAATATGTTAAAGACCGAAATGTTAATTGAGTTAGAGAGAGTATGTAGTCATACCAACTATAAAACACACCCATTCTTCAGTGAAGAACCTCTTGGTGAACTATAATGAGCTATGTTGTGCTTTTGGTCTTGTGTCACAATACAAGTGATACAGTACGATACATCATGGAAATAATGCATCACGAATCATCAATACACGATGAATCATTCCACCCCTAATGGTATCCCTTTTAATACAGGTAAAATGAAACAAACAAGCAGGCAGATGGATGAATGTGTGTGTGTGTGTGTGTGTGCGCGTGTGCGCTCGTGTGTGTGTGTGTGAGTGTGTGTGTGTGTGTGTGTGTGTGTGTGTGTGTGTGTGTGTGTGTGTGTGTGTGTGTGTGTGTGTGTGTGTGTGTGTGTGTGTGTGTGTGTGTGCGTGTGTGTGTGTGTTGTTGTGTCTGTTTGTAAATGAAGGCAAATCTAATAATGAAATCACTTGTGTGGGTCAGGGACACAGGCTTCTTGGTTGATTAACTGAAGTACACAGATGATTAAACTGTTTATATAGTTGGAAATTCATCTGCATCCCTCGGCACAAGAAAAAGGAAATGAGCCATTAATCTTCACCAAAGTCCATTAAGATGAGAGGGGGTGCTTTTTATAACACTGAAGACCGAGAGCTTTGGGATGACTCTTGAAAAGACTGAATACAACTATTAACACAACAACAAGTTCATCCGTACAACATGCAGGGTAGTGTAGGGCTTTGTTGTACGGTATACTGGAAGTGATTCTTTTTCTATAGAGTAAGCACATTGTGTTCTGCATGGTACAAGTGTTTGGCAGGTGTGTACTTGCAATTGCATTAACAGCAATGCTCTGTTAAACCAACTTACTATGTAAAAAGAAAAGCAGAAAAAGGACTCACCAGGATTGATTATTGAGTTGCAGGATTGTCAAGGGTTTCAGCATTCCAAAGATTCAACCATTGGCCAATAGAAGATTACTTGCAGTTTGTGGAGATGTTTACAGATGTACGCCAACACAGAACACCCTCACAATCCATCTTTGAAGCCCTGCCTTTTGATTTCAAACCCGAACGGAGGGCAGCAGGTCAGAGACAAAAACGCACGTTTATTAAGATGCCAGACGGAAACAAAATAATCACAGCCACTGCTTCATCAGCCCAGTAATTATAACTAACGACTGAAGCAGCTGTACACAAAAGTTTCATAATTATATACAGTATACCAATATCGTTGACAGTGTATAATCAGTGGCGTTATGAGTTTGGAAGGAATGGTATTTGCTGCTTAGTTGAAATCTGGGGGATCAATTTATTAACTAATATGCCAGCATATTCCCTAAGGAGTTATTTCAGTTTCCAAGGAAACAAACACGATTTTATTGGCTCATGGCTCCCCAGTTTTTATGAATTGTCTTGCTTTCCCAAGATTTTCTATTTGTTTTCTTTTCATAGAACTTCACAGACGTCGTTTCATCAGGAGGGACATAAACACTGGATAAATATTTCATAGGCATTCCTTAAAATCAATACAAAATCAAATCTTCAGGCATTCTCTGTGTTAACCATTTCACGACTGGAACCATAGGTTTCAAATTCCTAATGTATGGTGTAGCAGATACAGAAGGCTGGTTCTGAATTTTAAAATCCTTGGCAGTAAAATAAATCAAGGCATTTTAATGATATGCAATACAGCTCTTTTTTATTTTTGACATGTGTTTAATCTATTCAGATTTCGCCATATGAAGTAGTTTGCACAGTGAATTCACAGGGTTGTGAAGTTATATAAATGACAGCAGTCTTTACCCCTCGATTGAGAATGAATGTGATTGGTGTGAAAGGCCATCCTATCTCCAAGATCTATTAACTCTGCATATACCTATTCGTTTCCTGAGATCAGAAAATGCAGAATCTTTAGTCGTTCCAAAAAATCATCTTAAATCAACCAAAGCCAGAGCTTTTTGCTGTTGTGCTCCTCGTTTGTGGAACTCTATTCCGGTTGACATCAGGCAGGTTGAAGCATTGGATTAAGTCTAAATTGAAAGCATGCTTTGTTGAATGTTCTTTTATATAACTGGTTGTCGCTGGAGTGTATTGTACACGTGAGCTCTGGTGTTTTGTACATGCTCTGAATGCCATGGTGTGGAGGGCGCTATACAGCTGGCACCCCTTTATCGGGACCCCTCAGGAGAAGGAACAATATCCAGAATAAGCGGCTGTCCCAAATAAACGAGAGGCACATTATGATTAAATATTAAATACATACATTTAAATCCGAGTCAATGTTTTTTTTATTCCTAAACAAAATGAATCGGAAACCTTCTTTGTAACAGCAGCCTGAGAAACCACAGGAGACTCCTCCTTCCTTCTTATTCACATGCCGATCAAAACGGTCAGGGACGAGGCTGATCATTAGTGCCAATTATCTCAGACACATCCAATCCCAAGTCACTTGACTGTGTTCAGCCTGCATGCTTTCCAAGCAGTGTGTGCAGCACAGGAAGCTGGTCCTTGTTTTCCTTTTCAAAACTGACTGCAACCCTTGCCACGTTTCGTAAGTTGAAATTGCAGGCAGTTGTTTTTTCTCGTATCTTTTGATAATGCAAAGCCCTCGGCAGGTGTAAGTGACTTACTGCTTAACTACTTTCTTAAAATAGAAAAATAAAAAAAAGGTACCCTGGCACTGCTGCCTGTACGAGTTCACATCATGCGTCACTTTAATCAGGTTAATTAGCAAAGCTATTATAAAGTGACTAACCGACTGATTAAAATGTAATAGCAGTGCTTTGCTGCTGCAGTGGTAAAGTAAAAACCATCCGACTTAAATAAATGCAAAAAAAAAAAAAGTGTGGTTATTCTGAAGATAAATGATACAGAAAATAAAGAATGCTTTTAAAACCACACCACCACCACCCTGCATACAGTAACAGAGCTTTCTGTTCAGTGCCCTTACAATCACCTACAGTGCAATGGGCCATCGTTGTAGGATCAACTATGAGGAAATCAAAAGGGTTCTCTCACCTGATTTCACAGAGCCTGGTTACGCTACCTTGCCTGAGGAAACATTAGGTAATCTACGAGGAGCGCTCATCAGGGTCTGTGAAACCAGTCGTACATGTTTTATAAAGAAAGACTCACGAGGGTAGCACACCCTTTAGATTACAGGGTATACAGTAATAACTGGGTCACTACCAGTATGATGTGCTTTTACATGGTTACTCCTTGTGGAATACGTGTAATTACCATGTCACAGCAGGGGCTGCATATGATGGCTTAAAATAATCAACATGTTCATGTGAAGGGAAGCCTGGTTTCTTCCTGGAAAATACTAAGCTCTAGTTCTTCTCAGAATAAATGACACTTTTCAAGCCAGTATCTGATCTGATCAGTGTTTCAATCTTCATTTTCTCGGTGATCCGCAGTTAGAAACTTTTCTAAAAGACGCCGCTGCAGCGTCTATCAGAGTCGAACAGAAAGGTCCTTATCCAGCAGGTATCCAGTATTTTGGGGATTTCCTCTGAGTGAGGAGACAGGGTTTTTGCAGAACATGCACACAGAGCAGCTTCACTAAATCCTGTTTTCCCTGTCCTCCAGGGAACCCTGTTCCTCAACACGATGAATCATAACTTGACAGTCCAGTTGGGATACTGCTGCATTAGCAGTGGAAAACCCTGGCAGGACACTGGTTTACAATTGATACAACTGGCCAGCTCACAAAACTCAGGAGCTATTTAAAGACTGATGGTTTTTTTTTGTTTTAGAAGTTCACTTTGATTAAATAAAGTGTGACACATTTATAAATCAATAAATTCTACACCTACACAAATTCTATAGATTGTAGCCACTTTATTAGGATCAATACTCACTCTTATACAAACTGCAGGTTCTGCGGGTCATATATAGGCTTTGTGTTATATTTGAGGTGCACAGTATAGTGAGGTTACAGTATATATAGTATACTATTGTGATTTGGCAGACTGCAGTATAATGCACAGAGTGCCCATTATACAACTTTACAAAGTGAAGATAGTTTAACATTTTGACATTGCAAAGGCAGGCTTCTGAAGCCAAAAGACAAGATACATGAAAAGATATCCAACCAGCCTTGCATAATCTAGACAGTCTTCTGAATTCCTGTCTGCAATAAAAGGTCAGGTTGGCGATCAGAGAACATTAGACTGCTTGGTCTAATTTGCATCAAGGTTTAAGGAATATGTCTCTTTCAGCATATTTCTTGTAATCCCAGACGGCCAGCATGTATCACAAGAGCCAATGTTGGATTAAACAATATATGGTCTTTTCATAAAAACATGGCCTTACAAAGTCTGCACAAAAAACATCTTTTCGTTTTTTGTTTTTTTTATCAGCCAGGAGGCTGTTTTACTTTTCCACACAAAATAACACAGCCTTGTTTTATGAGTCAGCTCCACCTCCTACACATTGTACCTGCAAGCACCCTGGAAGATCAATTCACAGCAGAGCAATGAGTACCACCTAGCTGGAGGAGCTTTCTGATAACAGCTACAGTGATTCTGCAGCCACTGCCAAACAAACAGAAACCTCTTACAAGTGTTAGAAACTGCTCTATGCCGCCACAGCTCTCTTACCTTGAATGACCATAAAACACAGCTTTTCTACAGAAACAGTAAACACCTCTTGACATAATGAAAGTAAAGATTTTAAGACAGATAAAAGAGCACATCCGGGCCAGCATGTGGGATTACTCTTTCACACCTGTCACTGGCTTCAGCAGATCTCCTGCAGTCTTAATCTATCTGTATCTGTATCTGTGAGAGACCTGCAGTTCCCAAGGAGATCGTCAGCCTTTACAATGAATATTTTAGTTCTTGTTTTACTAAAGAAGGTTTTTGCATTTAGGAAAAAAAAATTGTCAAGCCTCATACTTTCAACTTTTGCAATATTCAGGGAATTCGAGCTATTTCCCCAGTCACTTACACCCAAAGTTGGACTTGAATGCTTATTGAAAACTGCATCTGTGTTTTGGAAAATAAGAAATGAAGCTTCACATATTATCCACTTATCAAGTTGGTCAATTTTGAAAATGTTTTTTTTTTTCTCTAGATGCCATTACAGTAGTCCCTGATTATAATCAAATGATAGCATCACTATAGCCATACCCTTATTAAAGTTTACCACAGTGTGTTTGCATGCTATCTTCTCCATGCTTTTCCTATGGTTGTGCATTTGGCAATTTTTTTTTTTTTTTTTTTTTTTTATATGCTTCACCTTACCTCTCTGGGCTTTGCAGTGCTTACCTATGCTTAACCACATATTGCACATTACTATGCTTTTACTATAGGACATTCATGAGGGTAAAAACACTCAAAATCACTTCTTGTTTGTTCCATTATTATTGTTCTACAATGGCAATGCAAAGCATCTATACTAAGGAACAGTTTCACAGCCACAAGAAACTGAGACATCAGTGGACTGATACCACACTGGTAACATGACATTCCAGTGGGTATCAAAAAGCTAAGAAACACAAGTGTGCTTAGCTTTCTGTGTTGTATATAAATACCACAATCAGTTTCACTACCAATGTTGGACTTGAATGTGATAATGCCCTTCAAAAAAAAATACAAACGCACAGCTCTTCAACTTGAAAAGGCACTTGACTATCACCATGTATGACATGTAGCTGATGTCTAAGAATCTCTTGTGAATTACTTTCATTGAAACTGACACAGAGTGCTGCCAATAATCCAAGAAGCTGCCACTTGTCTAATTGGTCCTTTGGGAGTACACTTTTCTACTGCGATTGAATGTGCTGTAGAAAACACCAAGCAATGATGCAAAAGAAGAGCGCTTCATTGCTGGAAAGATCTTGAGCCATATGCATATATGTAAAGAGTGCTTTCTAGTCAGAATACCCATCAGCCCTGATTAGGAATTGGAGGGTAAAAGCTGAACTTACAGAAGGCAAAAAAAACCCAAACCGAATCCAAAGTCCTCTGAATCCGCCCTTGCCATACCCTGTCCTGAACATATTAATACTTGTTCTCCATTGCTTTTTCTGGTTAGTGTGGAGTACACATGCCTACTGTACAGTATGCACCTGCAGGGCAGATATGCACACCTGCCCTGTCCAGACGGGTAGAACAAAGTACAGCCGCAGACTATCATCTGCACGAGGAACACAGCGCTGGTATTTACAGCTGCAGTGTATTATTAGAACCTGCTAGCGCCTTCTGAAAGTCGCAGTGACATTTCAGAAACAAACACTTCTGCGGGTTGGTTTATTTTAATATTTTTTGCAATTATGGTGAGAATTTTTTTTGACAGCTCCAGAAAGCATTTGCAGTAGATCAGCGTTTCGCAAGTTTGCCACGAGACCAGAGTGTTGCAGCTGACATGCAATACTGCAAAACTAATGTACTGGTTGGAGAACTAATGCAATTAAAACCCACTACTCTGAGCCCTCAGTCTCTGCTTTTGTGTCATTTGATAAACCTGTATCTTGATACCATATTATTTTATATTTTGGAATAAGTAGTTACTTAAATCAGGGATGGAAAGAAGTGTCCTATTACGTAACCGATTCACCCATTCCGTGTTTTCCTGCAAGCCTGATTAGCCACAGTGTAGAGGTAACAAGCTCAGGTGTGTACTATTAAACTCATAGTAAGACCTGGAATGGATCAAACTGTTTTGCAATTGGAGTCTTATTTCCATCCCTGTTAAATGTTAAGACAGAAAAAAATGATCCTTCCCTCGACCTTATGAGAAACACAAGCCAGTCGCCCAAAAAACGGAGGAAATCTGATTTAGATGTGCAGTATGTCATTATTCTGCTCTACAATGTCACTGGGATATAAATTCAGGTCGAGCGTCGGTATTCTCCTCGGAACACATTTCAACTGTGACGGTCTAGGATTGCAAGAAAAATCAGACCAAATCCGTTTATTGGTCCCTGATTAAATCGACCCAAGAGATGTGTTAAATTAGCCCCAAGTTCTCGTCTCCTCTGCGTAATCCTCTGTGACCGAGCAATTTGAGTCATGTACTGCAGAAGCTGACACTCAAAGATGATGCATTAGGCTGATCGATAGGAACATAATAGCTGGTGAGTGCCGGTATCAAATGCTCACTGGGGTTCTCGTAATTCCAACCCACGTGGAGAAACTAGACTTCATTTGCAACCTAATGGGCCCGATTCACAAATCTTTATTCAAAGGCTGTTTGGATGAATTAAACCAAGTTTGAAGATTGCCACCAGCTTTATTAACAGCAGATGAGTTTTAGGTATATCAGACTTCATCTTATTGATGGAATGATTTCTATTTTTATTTCCTAGCCAGCATTACAAGTGCATTCTGTATCAGTCCTCGCTACATGCCAGTCAATAAATACACACGACACACATCATAGCGCAACCTGCATATTGCAATAGGTATCACAGCATGACATTAGTACTGTATATCATTACACCCCTACAAAACACAATAGGATATTAAATAGTTAGATTATTAAATATTAAGAAAATGTTGGCATAAAGCACCCAGCCCTTTAATCCAGTGTGTGCTTGACTGCACAATGCTATATTGATGGATCGCACTGGTAAGTACTGCTGTGGCAGCATCTGTCCTCAGGAATCTTTATTAGATATTCTCTGTGCATTAAAATTCTATCCTGCCAAGACGGTGTTTGGGAAAGGTGGGAAACTGCTAGGTCTAGGCATTTAAATAAAGTTACAGGGATTGAACTACATTTTGTATTAAATTCACTGACGTTTGCTCCAATTAAACCGCAAATCCCAAACTGTATTCTCCTAATCTGAGTGAATAATTTGCAAGCACACTTGATTTCCGTTATAGGAGTCAAAAGGCTAAAAGCTTCATCACTGCATGTGCAGATCTGGTTAAGTAGTAGATTAGCTTGCTCCAGGGTAGTGTTAGTGAATGGTATGGTAATGCAGCTTATGGTTGTTGTGATATATTAAATATCTTGATACTGGTGAGTTCCAAAATTACATTGGAATCCTGTGTATGCAAATTGGGACCATTATACATGCATTTTGGGCTCTGTTAAAATGAATGCAATATGGCAACAAATTCATGAATACATTTCTGATATTAACAAAGAAAAGCGCACAGTGATACAGAGATTTTTGGGTATAACATGTTGTGGGGTGCCAATTAATAGAAATGATGTTAATATTGTTTTAAGCTACTGTTCTTTGATACTAAAAGTTCATCCTTAAATACTGGAGAGGAGAGAAATGCCCAGCTTTCACAGAAGGGAAAGTACATCCAAAAGCTGAAGCCACAGTGAAATATGTATTAGGTTTACTGGCAGTGTGGGTTTGTGACTCAACAGCAGATAAGAAAGGTGGGCTAGCATTACATTACTGGCCACAGTTTATGTTATTCAGTACTTTTTAAGAGAGAGTATAAGGAGCGTCACCATCATTTAAATTGAATCCCAGGTTCGGTCCTTAAAAGGTTTTGTTAAAAAAAACCAGCTTCGCTTGTGAATGCCTCTGGAACGCGAATAAAAAAAATCTAAGTGCAGGCAATGTAAGAGAAAGCCTCCTGCTGGTTTCAGCCACAGGCATGTCGAACCATGATCTAACAGGCAGCTTCCTGAAGAAATGAAATGATTTAGGCAACGTATTCAGTTAAATAAAAAGGGTGTCAAGTTATTATAAGTGAAAAAGCCACCCAGCCAGCACCACGCATGCTAGGTCTCCACGGAAACCAACAGCTGGGAGGATGGGTGCTCCGTTTGAAACAAAAAGGACACTGGTTTTCATCTCCGAATGGTTCGTTATAGGAAGAGCATCACAGTCAGCAACGTCATCCTTTCCTTTGTCAACTTTTCCTTGGGGTGCCCAGAGTTATAAAGTCCCGTTTTTTTGTGGGTCATGGATTTGGGTCACAAGATCTAATTATTCCATTTTAAAGCATCACTCCAAAGCAATAGGAAAATACTTGGTAACCTTGTCCTTTAGAAAAGCACACACAAAAAGATATTCAAAGTCAGCCTCTGTGTCTGTATTCAGCCCTTGAATATTGCATCCAAGAGCACCTGTAGCACAAAGAGTGGAATAGATATCCGGGTTTATATAAAAGGATTCACGCAGTTCTTTTAAAATCATTGCAATGCATTTATGGTGCCATTATATCATTCTCATATCTCTAGTGGAACAAAGATAATGATCCCATTCAGAGTAATTTCACATTGCAAGTGTGTGGCCCCCAAAGACTCCTGAGCTATTACAGGTTGCAATTTGGCTTTTGAGCTCTCAGAGATTTTGTCTTGGGGCTTTATGCTTTAATCTGACCAACTGATCAAGGAAAAGGTTTGAGATTTATTCTAAACTGTGTGACAAACTAAACACAGCAAACCCTTTCTTGCATTACATGTCTCTGGAGAATACATTGCATCTGTGGTGTCAAGAATATTCTCAGTTATTAATGGATTCTACTCTCACCATGAGGCACACCGCGTCTCGTAAGCCATATCACAAAGCAGCAGGTCCTTTTTAGGACTTAAGAAAAAGCTATCAGATAAAATAATGAAACATCTCATGAGGGGAGCAGTAACAGCCAGTGTCTTTGAGTAGGCAGGCAACCGTTTGAACACGGAAGAGAAAAAAACATACTAGTTCATCTTGAGGGCAACGAAAGCAATTCGGAAACAAGAGATTTCAAACTAAAGCTGCAAGATCCATATCGCTGCAGTGGCTGTGTGCTTGTGTTTCCATTTACTGCTCCAAAAGGCGGATCATTCCTCTGCATAATCGGATGCTTTAGTTCAAGCAGGTTTTGTAGTGCTGACACACAAGCATTGCCTGAACAGGACAGCGATGCTCGCCAGGTGCTCTTGAAAACAGCAGGAAACAGGAAACTGTTAGGGCCTATAATTGAGCACCTTTCACAGAATAGCTGACAAAAGTATTTCTATTTGTATAGTTCCTTGGTTGTATGGATCTTTGCAAGTAGAACAAAAATGTGATTTCTTGTTTGCAAATGTATCGCTACTTGTCCAGTTATATTCAAGCGAAACCACTGTGACAGCATTATAAACGGGTCCTCTCATTTGTCCACAACATTAAGTTTAACACATCAATGACAAGGTGCGCTGATGTGGTAAACTTACTTTCTAATCACCCTGTATATTTATATTTGTACGAGCGGTTCTGAATATATAACTTTTCTTATTACTCCTAAAGTAGGTCTCCATGAATCTGAATGTGTTGGCACATAACAAAAATCATATTATTTCATAATCAGATGCTTTAGCACAAGCAGGTTTCGTAGTGCTGAGACAAGGCACCCATTGCATTGATTAAACTCCCACGTGAGTGGCTTGGGATGTTGTACTGTCCATTATAAAAAATTTTCAAGCAGTTTTTCCAATGCTTTTACCCTTGGTTATGCAATGTATTTACCATAATTTGCCATTATTTTAATATGCTTACCCATGCTTTACAATACTTTCACTGTGCTTTATTATACTTTGCTATGCTGTTACTATGGAAATGTTTATAAGGGGTCCTATAGCGGTCAGCTTTATTACTCCCACATCTCCTCAGAAATAGCATCTTCTACCAGCGCACTGAAACCAGCTCACCACATCACTCATGATGTATTTAATTAAAACTGCCTGACACTGCCTTGGTAGCATTCTCTTTATAAATCATTTTAGAGCCGACTAATTCATCAACCAGCATTTATTCAGGAACCTTCCAGAATAAAGCTGTTTTTAATTCTTGCAATTTAGTATATTTCCATATACAGCACAGCTTATTTTAGTACAGCGTTGTTTTCCAACAGATAACACATGCACAATTCTCAAGCACAACCTCAGCTGTTTAAACCCTCCAGCCACACAGATATTAAAAGATCATTTGTGTAAAACAGTCTCCTGTCCTGATGCGTTACAGCGTATCTTGATTGGGTCAGGCATTTCTTTGTTTTTTGCATTGGTGAAATTCAAGTTTAAAAAATAAAACATGTCTTGGCACAGGAGGTCTTATCACTTGGAAGTTGGTATTTTCTAAACCTCATATTTAATGCGTTAGAGATGAGAAATAGTCTGCGCTTGCATGCATCTTGGAAAAACCAGAGCGTTTTGTTGACATGAAAAATGATTCCGCTGCTGGAGCAAGCTAAACCCACCGAAAGAAATAAGCATCATTTCTGTCAGCAGAAAGAGTAATCTTTGTTTGTTAGAATTGAATTGGCTAAGACTACTGCTCCCGTGGTGCGATAGCTTTGTCCACTATAAAAGCTGCTTTTAAACCACAAAGCCACGTACAGTTTCTTTTGCTTGGTTTACCATGATAAATGCATAGTGAAGTGTGATATAATAAATGTACCGAATGAAAAAAATACTAATTTCCTATCATTTCTTGTCAATAAAGCAAAATTAACACAGCTCAAAAATTGAGTCATTTTGCTTTGACTGGGTTCTCATTGGATAAGCACAGAATGTACCTGAATTCCAATCGCAGTGTCACCCTGGATTCTAATAACTGTGTGACAATCAGAGAGTGGTCACTAGTACTGGGTATACTGCTGCTGCTGCAGCATGTGCAGTTTGCATTCCATATGTAGTCACATTGTGCACAGTTCTAGTTTTACAAATCAAGAACTCAGCAAATCATTATGTCACTAAACTGACATCCCTGCTTCTCTAACAGACACGGACTACAAAGTGAAAAGCCATGCTTGCCAGACCAATTCACTTGTCGACAATTAATAGATTTCATGGTGCAGGCCTTGTCCTTCAAACGAGGTCTGAGGTGTACCACAATATATCTGCCCCAGGGAGACTACCGTAATTAACCTTAGGATACAAAGATCATTTATTTTCTTAAGAGGTGCAAGGAAGGACAGGCTGGTTAATTGATTTCCTACTTACACTGTACAGACACAAAGTCAGTATGGCTCAAAGGGCCCTCTAAATGATGAATGACTTAACTTGGGTGATCCCTGAACAAAAACTGGGTGGTGTTAAAATCAGAGCACTGGTTATACTGGAACTCAAACCTTTCTGTTACTGGTGACTACTGTCTCCTTATCCTTGCTAGACTTCTGGACACTGGTATTGCTTTTTATTTTTTTATTTTACTCTCTCCGGGGGAAACACATTGGTAAATATCTAAATAAAACACACGTTTCACAGCTGAACAGCTTACAAATGGTTCCATGCATGTCCCTGCAATATATTCATGCAGTTAACTGGTCACTAATGAGTTACAGATCCCACAGGAATATTTGAAAACAAAGCGTTTTTTTTAGCTATGCCCCTCTGTTTTCAAAACCAGTTACTTTATTGTTGCTTTGAATCTCAGGCATCTTTATAATACATACAGTAGTCTATAGGTAGTCTATAGTATATTTAAGGATGTGGTATAAGCTTCATGGGTCACATTCTTTCATTCAACTTCCATTATATCACTGCAGTTCACTTAACATGTTCAGACTCAGACCTGTGTCTTCTGTTACTCAATAAAACTGTTTAAAATCCTCAGAGAAACAAAAGAGTTAACTTACGAAACCGGAATTTCCAAAGTACAGATTCATCGAACATACTAAACTATATCAGAAAAAAGTATTATTATTATTAGTAGTAGTAGTATTATTATTAGTATTATTAAACTGCAATTTATAATATAATTTGTGCTGTATGTTTTAAGTAACAATGCACATTTCAAACCATATCAAAATATATACTGTACACACACACACACACACACACACACACACACACACACACACACACACACACACACACACACACACACACACACACACACACACACACACACACACACACACATCTATACACACACACACACACACACACACACACACACACACACACACACACACACACACACACACACACACACACACACACACACACACACACACACACATCTATACACACACACACACACACACACACACACACACACATCTATACACAGATATGATAGCATTGTATGTTATAACATACGTACCATGCAGTATACATTAAAACAACAGAAACCTTACCTTGATTTGGAGTAAAAGTGCATCTTTCAAAAGCAGAAACCTCAGCTCATGAAACTGGATTTTAGACTAGAAAGCAATCAGTTAGCATGCCTTTTAATTCAATTCAGATACTGTACCAGGGGCTGAAGTGCTATCCAACAATAGATGAGAATCCCTCACTACACTAACAAACACAGTATATATAAATATATATACATATATATATACTGTCAGAAATCCAGGAAAGCAGAGAAGGAATTCCTCTCTTTCCTTGTAGTGTGTCTGTCCCAGTACTCCGGTAGAGGTATTACTGCACTCTCTCCCTCACTTACACGCATCAAGACTCCTCTCTCTGCCTGCCTGCCTGCCTCCTTCTATGAGCTCCATCCACTACAACACAGCCTCCTGCTGTTAACACTTTGTCAACCGGAGCAGAGAGAGAGGCCAAAGAGCACAGTGATCAGTATGCAATTCTACACTATATATATATATATATATATATATATATATATATATATATATATATATATATATATATATATATATATATATATATAGATATAGATAGATAGATAGATAGATAGATAGATAGATAGATAGATAGATAGTATTAGAGCCTGTTATTTTGTAATTATTTAGCACAAATCTGCTGTTTCTATGTTATTCCTGTACAGTATGTATAGCTGACATAGTTAAAGTCTGGAAAATGTACAGCCCCTTTGTCTTCTTCACTTATATAAGAATGTGGTGGTTAGGGAAGCAAGAAGTCAAATATCGATCAAAGAAAATAAAATGGGATAGATAAGACACTCTACCCTCCAACGGTAACTGTGTACTGCAGATAGATATATTAATAAATACATTGCCTGCTGAATCCATTGGTAGCAATTACCCTCTCGGTTACATACATGATTAATACCTTCCAAAATGTCACAGAATATCTGCTTTACAATTAAAAACAAACACTGGCATTTATTTATTTATTTATTTTTATCGCGAACAAAAAACAGTTTTCATAACTCAACAATTCTAACATAATTCCATAATACAGTGCCACACACAAAGCTGCGCCTTTCAAACTTGTGTCTCGTTTTATGAAAAGTCACATATATTTGTCATACTTGTCCACATTCACCGAACTTTTTTTTGTTTCTCCAAGTCCGTTTAAAGAAACATACTAAAATGTAATAGCCACGGAACAGTTCTAGAGCGCTGTCTAGAACAGTTTCACGATTTCCATGCTTTAGTTTCTTCATAGAAACAAACTCACGAATTTAAGCTGATCGAAAAGAACCCAGTAGCTATACCCAAGAGCCTCATTCTATAGACTCAGCTATCATGAACGTATGAAGCTGGAGGTTTTAAATTATTATTATTTGTTTATTTAGCAGACGCCTTTATCCAAGGAGACTAGGGTGTGTGAACTATGCATCAGCTGCAGAGTCACTTACAATTACGTCTCACCGGAAAGACGGAGCACAAGGAGGTTAAGTGACTTGCTCAGGGTCACACAATGAGTCAGTGGCTGAGGTGGGATTTGAACCGGGGACCTCCTGGTCCCAAGCCCTTTTCTTTAACCACTGGACCACACAGCCTCCTGAATCCTTAAAGGTGGATTCAGGCACCTCTGGAGAGAGGGGAATGTTTGCTCATCGCTTTCTGCCTGCTGGATGGTGGGCTGAGAGGGGCAGTGGTTAATGATCGCTGGGGAGCGTGTGAGCGACACACCGCTCCCTGGAAAGCAGTTCAGCACTAAAAGGACAGAGAATGGAGCACTGGAGTGGGACTCAAACCCAGATAACACTGTCGAGTGAGCTTTCAAAGGGAGCCTGTTTCACTTTGGTTGTGACTTACATAATTCATTTGACTAAAAGCATTTCAAATCGTCCTTTCCGACTAGAGATGGTATACAGATATAAAGAGTTGGGTTTTGATGATATTGAAACCAAATACTAAAAATGTGAATTGCGTATCTCAAACAGACCATGAAATAAAATAATGAAAAAAAGACACTCTTTGTGATATTTGAAATAGGTCGACAGAACAGCTGAAATTACCTGCCACTTTCAAACAACAGACTAATCTAATTATTGCCTTTGCAAAGAAATAATTTGCAATGCTCAACATTAGAACATGTCATTGGAAATATATACAAAACCGCAGGCTGAGTCAACACATAATTATATTAAAAAAAACCTACCAAGGCTTGTAATGATTAAGGGCATATGATTATTTTTTATAACTTTGTCTCCATTAGTCTTTGTTCAGTGATTTTCTATAACGAATACAGCAGCAAATGAAACAAAAATGTGTTGTAGGTATGGTGAAGAATTCAGTTTGCAGCTACAGTACTTAAATGGCTGGTTTCATAGATACTAATTAGCACTAACCTTAGGACCTTAGGATCTATGAAACCAGCCACAAGTACAAACGCTCCCTGAATTTCATGATTTCTATTTGATTTTGTGTTTTATTCCATTGTGAAGGTGCTATATATAAATTCAATTTGATTGATTGGTTGACTAATTGAGATGCTGTACATAAGCTACTAAATGAATCAAGTTATTTATAATTACCATCAGTTATTTCAGTATAGCTGTACAATACACTGCTTATGAAATGTGGATTAATAGCAGTTCAGAGTTTAACCACATATATATGTCTTACTGTTCTCAACCTGCCTCCACAGATTTATGAGAGCGCGATTGGGGCTGGATTCATTTAAACCATCTTGACACCATCATTGCCTAATGACAGAGTGTCTTTGTCTCTGTAGTGAAACATTGCTGATTAAGGATTCTCTCTTCCATTGTAAGCATGCTGGTTTTCTAACCATACCATACAAGATCTGCCTGCCACCATGTAATGCAGTTCAAGAGTTCCCCTTCATCAGAATATATTACATCGGTGCTACACTAATTCATTTACACTGTAAAACATATTCCTTGTGATGTAGACTTTGAGTGTGTTTTTTAAATAACATGGCCCGCATTTTTATCACCATACACAATTTCTCTATGTAGCGCAGAAGGGTTTCTTATTTTAATGCATATGTTAAAATTGCTTCATGAATGGCAGCTAATGTACCATGTATAGAGAGGTTGATTAGAAGTTTACCACATCAACGCCCCATTTTATTGATGTGGTAAACTTCCTTTCTAATCACCCTGTACATCCCTGGTTGATGTCTGGTGGTGCATTGCTGCTTGAGCTATCGCCCCTTGGCTGTGCAGACTCCAGTGCTTCAGCTACACAGAATTATTTTCGACTGGCATCAATACAGCGTCTCATCTATAAATGATATAAGCCGGAATACAAATGGCAGTTGCTGTGGCCTCAGAGCACAGACGGGGAAATAAGGGATCAAATAAAATAGCAAAGAGCAGGGATTGGAATCTGAATCTGAAATCAGGTCACACAAATATCACTGAACCACTTGAATGCAGGAGATGATCTTCTGCCATGGCTGTGTTATCCTGTATTATTCAGGGTCAAGACAGCTATCAAGTGGGTTTAACCCATTGCTTTACCTACAAAAGGAAGCTGTTTCAACAGCAACGGGGGCCACATGCATACCCTACCCCTTTAAAAAAGACAAGGGCTGCAAGAGTTTCCAATGGGAAGAGATCACAATGATAGATTTAAATGTGTCCGTTATATAAACAAGGACAGGACAAACTTCATTTGATTTGAACAGAATATGTTCAAACACATGGCTTTTGGTACATTACCCTTGCGGGGATGCTAAACCCCATTGCCGTGGGGTTTTCAAGGATTAGTGGGGGGCCATTTGCCCCCCCCCCTGTCAATGCTCTTTTACAACACCCACCTGAGCCTGTGATTAATTCTCATTGGAGATAAAAGATGACATTTTAGCATATTCAATTAATTTCAATTTTGTTTAAATATTTATATTGTTTATATAACCCACATGACTCAGAAATGAAACACTGTATTATGTATTATTAGATTTGTGCCTGTGCCAGAGCTGCCTTAGTTTGCTTGTATGCATCTGTGAAAGGATTTCTTTGCTTTCAGAAAGTTCGGCCCAGTGATAGCACCTATCCTGTTTCATTTTAATTCCCAAACCACCTTCGAAAGTGTACAGCGATATTCCTTTATGATATTCAATAACCTTTCCGACAATACTGTGAGTCAATGTTAACATTCTTGTTTGCACAGGCTGAACTTTTTTAGCCTGAAAATGTCACTGGATCTTAATGAACTTGTATTTGCTATTTTTATTCCCGGTAATCTTTAAATCTGCCACCAGGGGGATTGCTCTTGGCAGTTCCTCTCTCTGAGTCATTAAAAGGCGCAGAGGGGTACATTCACTAAGATGGGCCGGCCGCAGCTCAAACATACCGCAGTTTGCATTTCTGCTGCAACAATTTGTATACATTTTGTCGTATGTACTAAGAGAAAATATGTTAATAAATATACTAATTTAAATATGTGTTGCGACCTCTTAGTGAGTGTTCTAGCATTGTGAGTCATGCGACATTTTTTTGAATAAATAATGAAAGGCAGTTTAATCCCATCAGATTCTATAGTGGGGCCCCCACCTTCACCCCCAAATAAAAAATGTGTTTCTGTCAAAAAGCTTTTCATAATCACACAGTAGCCCCCTCGCTAATCAGGACATGTTTCACCATCATAACGAGGTATCGGGTTTAAAAATACAGTCTCACTTTGGGGTCAGATCCTGATGGCGGGGGTCAGGGTTAGGGTGAAGAGCCTCAGTGGCTTGCTAAAAAAGCCCCTCGCTGGCTGCAAGGCATGTCAGTCATTAGGAGAATCGAGCAGCTGGCTTGATACATGGAGGCATTAGTACGCACCACCATTTACAAGCTAACTGAACTTTAAAAATCGATCATAAAAGACACAACAGGTAGGCTGCCAGAGATTTCCAAGCCAGGGTCTCTAATAAAAGTAAAGCTCTGTCCAGGTTAAAATCTTTCCTTTCAATGCCACTGTAAAAAGCTGCGTTCCTCAAGGGGTGAGTAATCTGGAGATGCATTGTACGCATCACATGAGAAACAGCATGACTCTCCACCCACGCTAAACCACCACCACCACCTCAAAATACATGCAGTGTTAAATCACTTCTTTTTGTTTTGTACTGCAAATTAAAACGCGATGAGCAATACCCTCTTTGTGCTATATCAGAACCGTCTCCGCTCTGCAGAACAATGAGACTCAGGAGACCCAAGGGTGAGGTCCAGCCGAGGTCAGCTGAAGAGAAAGAGGAAAGGTCTTTTATTATCTCTTCTTGTCAATACATCTCAAACCGAACCTGCTCCCTCATCCATCCTGCTTTCTCATCCTCTGTGTTTCCTGTCCTTCAGGTTTCTTGGTGCATAAGCAGCTCTGCCAATTAGTGAGTTGATGGGTTTATAATGTGGGGCAGGAGGGGCTGTATTTTTGATCCTGAGATATCTTTGAACAAACATTGCAAACACACAGTCAATCCTTGCCCCCTTTACAGCATATTTCAACAACAACAATAAAAAAGATTCTTAGAAATACTGTACCAGTATACTGTACCGAACACTGCACCAGTATGTTCCCCCTGAGCACAATCTCAATTGTTGGTACATAATTAAATCAGATTATGCCGAGAGTGGGTAAATCTGATTAAAATAGCTGGCATACTTTTGAAGCTGCTGAACGCTGCATTTCTTAACTCGGTTACCATAGAAACCCAGCGTATGATTTAGGCACTCGCTGAACTAAAGGTGAGGAAGAGTTATCATGGGGTACAGGAGCAGGTCAGGCTGCTTGTCATGGAAACAATAATATCCCGTTTTCTGTCAACTGGAACAGACGTGCAGTGCTGGTAACCAGTTTATTCATTGAGGGATACAGCTCTATGCAGTGTACGCATGTGTGTATATATATATATATATACCCCAGAGTCTCAAAGAGGGAAGACTATTGTTACCGACCTGAGGGCATTGCACCCTGGAGGTAACAAGTCTTCCCGAGGGACATTTCATTGTCCACTATGAGCTGAGTCTGCAGTCCATATTTAATATATGAGTCAGCCAAAATAATAAGAGAGGCAAGGTTGGATAGTAAATATGACTTTATATACTGTAAAGCCATAAACATTTACAAGCTTTCTTCCTTAGTTCTGGCTACACCCTGTATTCAAGCCTCATGCATGACTGACAGCTGCTTCTGATGCCCTACCTAGTGTCTGAAAGAGCAAAGGTGGGCATGCCAGCTCTGACGCCTTACTCTCATACCTGCTTCATTTATTCCTTCAATACAAAGGTAATAGCACCTCAATGCAAAGACCTGGCAATCACACAGTGCCCTTCTTTTGAAGGAAACTCCAGCAATATTAATACTTCAACCTTTGGACACGTCACCAGCCAATATGAATTAAACAGTTCCACAGCCAGCACATGTGTAACTGGGTCACTTTTAAACCACCAAAACCAACGCAAACTGTTGTTACTCTGTTTAAAATGTAGTGTTATTGACGCAGGAAGCTTTGGTTCATGACACAAAGAGAGAGCTTGTTTCCTTCTAATCTTGTAACTAAAAGAAAATGCTTTTTAAAAAAAACAAACTCAGATACAGTAACTAGCTGGTTCTTCATAAAAATAAAGAACTGACCCGAGGATTTTGTAATAAAGACAATACCGAAAACCCAGAATGTGTCATTGTGTAAAGAAAGATTATTTCCAAAGAGCCAACTCTAATTAAAAAAAAACAGAGGGCTGCATGCAGCTATCCGGCATGATATTACTTACTGGAATCTCTCCCACATACAGCACTGAGAAGGGCTGTGTCGGCTCCCACTCTAATGCGTTCTGTTGTCACGAATTACATTTGGATCCCTCATGCATTTATGGAATCATAGGCAGTGAACCCGCTGTGTGGGTGACCGAATATCACACTGGCACAGGAGAAGGGGGGCTCATTTGGAAGCACTGTTGATGCATGTGGTAATTGCATTACCGGTTTGAACGATCGCTCCCACCCAACATCTAGCTGGTTCCATGGATTGCAGGTTGTTTTCGGACAACTCTAACCCATTGTACACTTACTTATCCCCTTTACTTTTTGACCAATCGGGTCCTGTTTACTGGTCTTTTTAGTGAATGATGTCATCACCAAGGATTACCTCTCATAAGCATCACAACATTCTCACAAGTCTTTACTGTTTTCGTTTTCCAGAATTGTCGTTTTAATTCTTCCTGGCACAACTCACTTCCTGTGTTACCGGCAGTAGAACCCCACTTTAGCCTTATACTCCATGTACAGGAGTTGTGGGGTCAGGTGGGGTCCCATTAAACGTGACACAGGAAGTGAATAAAGAGAGTAAACCAAGTGCTACCTATAAAACGTACGGTGTTGTGGCAGGAGAAATAAAACCACACAGCAAAGCAATAGAACACGCCAGACATCTTCAGCAATAGAACACGCCAGACATCTTCAGTCACGAACCGATCTTCTCAATTGAGTTCACATAAACACTGAAAATATGACAGGGATGCTTCAACACGTAATGAAAACAGTACGATTGCCTTTGTACTTGGGTCCCAGCAGGTAAGGGTTAAAGATTTCAGTCACATCAATATATATATATATAGCCCTGTTAATTAAGTGATTGACGAGTTCTCAGATCTGAGACACGCACGCCTGCAAATGATCCAGCCCTGGGACAGCAAGGTCAAAAGCCAAAGGTCCATGTTGCTAATCTGCAGTGGCTGCAGGTGACTGTGTAGAAAAGCAGGGAGCCAATTAGAAAAGTGACTCTTGTCTTCATAACTCCATTGCCACAGGTCAGGCAATTACAGGATGGAAACACCAGTCATCAGTCTGCCTACATCTGGGCTTTGGTGACTACTGGGGAGAAGGGACAACATTGATGGATGAACTGGAACCAGTAACCATGGCAGCAAACAGGCATTTGAGCAGCTGCTGGAATCGGTTCAAGCCACTTAAACAGTGATGTGTCTATAAATAAAATAACAGAATCTCTGTCTGGAATTCCTATCTGCACCGTATCATTCTTAATCGTAAGAATCATTTGATTTCTTTTCAAGGGATAAATGTGTTGTGCATCAAAAATGAAATGTATTTTCTACTACAATATTAGCAGCGGCCAGCAATTCTCAAGCTTTATTACCCTGCTGATTTGTTAAGCTAACAGCAAGACCTACAACAGTGTTAATCAATGTGTATTTCAGCGCCCCGCCATGCCTCTAAGCTGCAGTAGGAAATACACTAAATGCAGTGTAATAGGTGCTTCTGCACTCAGTATGAATGTCTAGCAATGGAACCGCAGTAAGAACTTACTCTGACCGCTGTGTGTGTTGTAAGAAGTGAGTGAAGAAAAATAAAAAAACTGTGTTAAATGACCATGGGCTTTAAAGAAGTCCTGAACAAAACATTCTTTAGAACATACTTTGTGGAAAATGAAAAATACAGTGCTTCCCTGTATAATGCTGTAGTCGGGAGCCATAGGTAAGATTCAGAGTTCCGCCATATAACGAGAAACATATAATGGGGCACCTGGAGCCATGACCCCCTTATAATGCAACCTTCAAGACAATGCATTTACTATTATTTCACCTCCAATAGAATGAGCTCATTGGGACTGTTTCTACATTTCTTTCAGAGATGCTATTTTTGTAGAGAAAGAAAAATCCCATACGCCCTTAGACCTTTTAAAATTGTAACAGCGACTCTAATAACCATAATCAGCAGTAAAGACGGGAAACCAACAGCATCAAATACTACGAGTTTATATATGTTATATATGCAGGACTGCACGATACAGATAAGGGACTCAAAAGTAATATCTAGGAAGAAGTAGGCAGAAATTTTTTGGTCCAAACCCTGCATCCCTGTGGTTTAAATCGTTCACATAATCATTAAAAAAGTGACAAATGTCAATATGACATTTACTGAACAGAAAAGCACAGGAAGGTGCATGACACCCTGAATCATCACTTCACTGTTCAGTTTTTATTTTTTTAATTTGACTATGAGGAGGTGTTCTCAGGATATAATGGAATAAATTATATGCCCCAGGGATGCTGGCTTTTGTTGCTGCAAAGATATTTGACGACTTAGACCCTTGAAATTTTAAAGGTTTTCTTTCCAGGAATGTGATTCACAAATGAGTACATCTTGCTGCTGCTCTTATGGGTGCCAGTCGAGTCAGACAGACAATACTTTTGAATTTTAAAATCTAATTTTGAGTCATGATGGAAGGATGTGAATCAGCACAGAATTCTGCAGCTGGGAGTTTTATTTTCTTTGAAGTAAAAGGGAAGCAAAGCAAAATTGTGACTCCCTCGGATTTGACATATGAAAAGGCAATTGTGAACGTCTTAGTTATACATTGGATACGGACCAGAATATTTTTACACTCACAGTATACAGGTTCAACACTGATGCAAATGTCAAACAATATATAATCACAGCCTGCATGTCATCTTCTTTAGCAGCCTTACTGCAATTGGACCTCTGCTGTAACAGCTTCATGTGATATTTTTACAAAGGAAATCCCAAGTCACAGTACACTTTACTGAGTGATTTTCTAAGAAGCAAGGCTTCAAAGAATCAGACTTGCTGTCACCACCAGAATACAGATCCTATTCTGGAATTGTAATCAGCACTACAGGAGTCATACGTTCAGAAATGCCTTAAGCAGAGCTGTGACAGGTGAGGCTGTTAAACTCTCCGAAAGAAGTGTGATCACGTCAAAGCTCTTTTTCTGGCAGCTGTTATGCGTGATGCTTTTATCCAACACAGATGTATTTATTTTACTCAAAATGTGTAGGTTTTTTTTTCATGCACAATTATCTTGTTTATACATTTTAGTAATGAGTCTTCTTTTTCGCAAGTGAAAACTGCAACGTTTCCTTCCATGCTGCACTGTATTTGAGTGTGATCTTCTGAGCAGATGGTTAGCTCTAAAAATGACACAGACATATGCTCCTGAAAATGTTCCTCCTGCGTGCTTTTGCAAAGCCATTAAATCCAATAGAAAGCAAGTCATCATGAACAACACAGTACGGGAGGCTGTTACAATAGTTAATGCAAGAGGCATAAGGAAGCAAAACGCCATAGACCCATAGATCTTTGGCACCTTAGAAATGCATACAAATAAAAATATAGTAGCCACATATGCAGGAAAAACCATCTCAGACAGTGGAAAAGGAGGGGTACTGTCAATGCTGAATCTTAAAATCTTGTTTAGCGCTTCTTGAAATGGAAATGTAACACCCTTACCAAAACAGTGTGTGTCAGGAAGGGTGCACGCTGCAACCAGAAAATGACAGAGACATTCTGTGTACATCGATAGCTAATTAGGTGAGCCAGCGGCGAGGATTCTGATTGAAAGAGACCTTTATTACCAACCAGATTTTCCCAGGGAGCTGTTTTCCACAAGAGTATTCCACAAGGCATGCTGCAATTAACCTGCCGTTATGCGCAGTTGCAAAAAACAAAACAACATCTACTCATCTGGTAGCACTGTATATGCCACTGCCAATTATTTCAATATTCCACAGCTCTACTCAAGGCCAGTGGTTCATTTGAATAGAAATCCAGGCTGGTGGTAAAAAAGGAACGATTCTACACACTGTTAAATGGGAAATGTCTGCAGTCATATTTCATGGATATACTGCAGTAAATGCTCACATACTGGAGCGTGATCCAGCCATGACATTTCTATCCGCATATAAAGCTGAGGCCATGGCACTCCGGTCTTGCTTTAGATAATCGTCAAGGCAGATTGCCTTGACGTTTCGAGAGGCTCCAGGCTGTACTGACACAGTGATAGAATCGGGATTCTTTTCCAGTGAAAATGGACTGGTTATGCTAATTGCTGCTTAACAGGTGCAAATGGAAAATGCCATACACCCCTGTTGTTAACTGTGTAGCCCAGCAGAGCATTCTCTTTTGCATATTGGTAATTATTATTAATTTTTTTGACAGAAATGTCACTGTCAGATAGTGGTATTTTTTGCATAATTTGCCAGAGATTTTCCATGCTTTTATCAGTGATTTGTGTGTCTGGTTTCAAAACAAGCCATTAAAAGCTCTTAGGCAACACGCTGAAAGGTATAAAGCTTCCCATTCTAACATGCCTGCGTGCTGAACAATGTGTTAAATAGACCAATGACAATTACTCTGCAAATGTCATGTTCTGATTTCTCATTGATAACTAGGAGCAGGTCTACTAAATGCAGCTATGATCACCGCGATTACAAAGAGCTACATTTAGTTACAAAAAAGTGCTGTAAAAATTGAACAGTACTGATCTTTTTTAATGCACTGCTTAGAACAAAAATAAGAAAAAACATGAACTATATAATAATACACCACAAATATGATACGTTGAAGCTTGGGCGCCCCCCTGTGGACATAGTGAAGCTGTGAGAGGATGGATTTCTAAACATCATTTATTGGCAATTTAAAAAAAAAAAAAAAATTGATCAAACAATACAGTGGTTTGCCCAGCATCAACAAATCAGCTTATATTGCACCTGCATCAAAATAAAATGTGTATTGGACTTGTGGCTGTCGCTAAGAAGGAAGCATCCTTGCAGAGCTTAATGTTTGTTTTTGCATGATCTGGATGTTTCATTTCTCCATGGTGCCATGGCATTTTGTTCCAGTGTATTTTCAATCACAGCTATAGATCACTCTCAGAATGAAACGCTTGTTCCAGTGGTCAAGGCTGCAGATATCAGGGTAAAGAAAAAGAAAAACTGTAATGCTTTTAATTAAAACTGAATAATTCTTCAAAGCAGACAAATGATGGTTTCTGGAGCAGCTTTCTGAAGCAGTTTAAAAAGCTACAGTCCATAGTGACAACATTACAAGCAGTGGGGTGTAAATTGGCAGGAAATCAATGTTCATCCCAGACTGCGTGCTTTTTTATGAACTGATGCAACATGCGCCCAGCGTCACAGAGCCAGTAAACTTGCATTCAAACACTGTGCAAGATACCCTCTTTTTAATGATGCTTTATGACGCTTTGCTGTGCTTACTTTAAGGGAATCCACATCTGTTCCTCTCTCAGTCCTCTGCAATCTTACCAGCGAATCCTGAGCAACTTGTTTGAGAGTGTTTAGTCAAGCACGCCATGCAGCAGCTTGACACAACAAAGCAAGGCGATCGTAAAACGATACAGCAACAGTATCATGTTACCAAAGTTATAAAGTACATCTGCCAACAATTGACACATATAAAGTGGTCAAATCACCTCCGAACAGCATCTGAATCAGTGGGGCAGCAGCAATAGCCTGCAGGGTAGGAGCTGCACGGACTGAAAGGAGCCATGCAGAGACAAAGCAGACAATGCACGGTGTCTGTGGTAATGGAAACTCACTGCGTCCCACAAGGCTGTCCTGTTCCCCAACGCTGTGCTGAAATGGACCTGTGCGTGTGCAGAAGGGCAACGTGTGAAAGAAAGAAGGCGTTCCCTCAGTGCTGTCTTAAACAGCAGTTAAGGAGCCACACTTTCAAAAGCTTGCTGTTCACCTCATTTTTATGATGTGCGCAATCATTCTGAGTGGGTCTGGAGGTTCTCATTTCAACAATCCGAACAAAGGGAGTTCTGAAAGCCAGAGTTTCTAATCCTGCTACAGGAAACTAAACTATGCTATACTATAAAGCAGGCAGGGCCAGTAGATTTCACAATTCCATTAAACGATCTCAACCAACGATCGTTCTAAAATAAAGAGAAAGAACTGTATGAGAATTCAAATCTAGCTTGTGACTCATACTGTCCTGGGTATCAGCTAGCACTGCAAAACCTAATTAATGCTAACTCTCTAAAACGATACCCTTGTTCCCAGCTGCCCCATCACTTAGCCAGTGTTGCTATATTTGGTTCATCTCTATAACAGCAGCAAAGCTCAAAGCCCCATTTGTGATTTCTTTTGCACTCTCTGCAGAACACTGGGAGAGCCCGTTAGAGCTAATCAATTACACAATGTGTTTCAAATTAAAATATCATTACAGGAAAGGACAGTGGAACAACCTCTGACATTTACTGACTACAGTACTTGTTGCTCCAAATCCACATACTTTGCATGCTTTTGCCAGTTTCTTTCCATATTTGCAACCTGGGTGATTTATCCTGGGTTTAGAGTCAACAGGTGGATTGTTCCTAACAATTTGAGTTGATATTGGTGCTCTATTTTAAAAGAACAAAACAGCTCAACTTGTTGCTGTCGTCTCCGGAAGAGTAACCTTGAATTGTATAATACCGACATGATTACAGATGTTTTGGAGTATTCTACAGCTGTGCCTTGCACAGTATAAATCTGTTATTGCATTGCATATGCATTAAATACTGCAACCCCCAAAACACATCTGCAGAGAACACGCTGCCCAGGCCAAGGTTTTTCTTGACCACTGGAACACTGGGGCAGCAGTGTGGAGTAGTGGTTAGGGCTCTTGACTCTTGACCGGAGGGTCGTGGGTTCAATCCCAGGTGGGGGGCACTGCTGCTGTACCCTTGAGCAAGGTGCTTTACCTAGATTGCCAACTGTATAAATGGGTAATTGTATGTAAAAATAACGTGATATCTTGTAACAATTGTAAGTCACCCTGGATAAGGGTGTCTGCTAAGAAATAAATAATAAGAAGAAACGTTTAATTTTGATAGTGATCTGCAGTTGAAAATACACCGGAACAAGGAACATGGAACAAATCAGGCATAATTTCACTTTGATCATTATCCTTACACAGGAAGGTACATGCTAGACTGGTAAATTAGATTCTGCACGGACCAAGATATGCATAATTTGCTTTGATCTTGAAAAAAAAACTGTCGGCACCAAAATTATTTTGAAGCGGAAAACTATTAATACCTAAATTGGGCTGCGTCCAGCTGTTGAATTAATACCAGCTTTCAGAGAAGCTGTAAAACGCGTCTTAAAGAAGCAGTATGTCATAAGCTTATGTTCTTGTTAAATACTATAAGCATAGGACAACTCCAGCTCAAGTGGACACAATTCTGGTTTTATCGCTGTTAATGACACAGAAATCCCAAGTGATGGAGAACAATTGGTGGGTTGTGTGTACTGCTAAATCCCCAACAGCAGCACAATTCTGAATCAACTAATGTGGAATTACTGGATCTGTTCTAACAGAATGCCCTTTTAACAAGATCTCGCATATCCTACCTGTACTGTGGCCAAACACTATGCAATGCTTGAAACAAAGCTTTATCTTTGAATCTCTGATCTCTTATCTGTATACACTGTGGCTTGTTTTCCTATCTGGAGACTGTTTTCCTTTACAGGAAAGCGAAATCTATGTTTCTACATTTAAAACGAGGATAAGATATGCACAGCAAGGGTTTCATAAATAATAAATCCCTGGATGAAATCCCAGTGCAAGATACTGAAATCAATAGCACTGTACAGTGAAAGGGGTCCTTTTTGCAAAAGCCACTGAGTCTGAACACAGCACACAAAGGAGAATAAGAGGAAAATATTGACCTTGGAGTGAATGCGTCTCAGCCGTGTCAAGAAAACCAATTTCAATCAGGGTTCTGAGCCTGTCAGCAAGATCCATACCCCACACCCACAGCCTGCATCTCTCAGTCTCTTCAGCTAGCTGTGGAGACTGGACACCGAAACGTTCACAACACGACCGCGACAGGTGCTATATAAATTGCTGTTGCTGTTGACACTACACTCGCAAGGTAAGTTAATGAAATACAATCTTAAAAGAATTGCTTCAATGAAAGTCTGTTTAGATCGACGGCACACTCAAAATCAATATGCTCTCATCATGTAAATATAGTATATTGAGGTTCACTGCATTAACATTGCCCTGACATTGTCTTTCCCTTTCCAGAAAAACATATCATGTACTGCAGCCTAGGTAATACAATCCAAGGCTATTGATAGCCTTGAATTTGAGAAGAAATGTAATCTTGTTTAACGAGTGAAGTCCGCTTGTGTTTTGAGCTAGCCTCCAGCACAAATGTAATGTATTTACTGCAGTAGCCAGTTTCAAAGCCCCTCATTTCATAGGCTCTGCATTCTGTGTTGTCAGCTGAAACTTTTTTCAGTGAGTGTAAATACAAACATAAAATGTTCCCCGATACGTCAAGAGTAAAAGCTGGACAGCTAGTTATCAATTGCATTACTTTCCCCTCCAGCACCTCACTGCCTCCTCTTTAAAGGTGCCCTTCTTCCAGCAAGCACAGTAAGCTCTGGGCAGTACACCTCATTACTTCAGGGATTCCCATACCTTTTCAGAGAGCGCTTCCTCCTTGACCTTCGACAGCATTTCAGCCTGACAGGTGAACAAAAGGGACACAGGCAGGCCGACTCGCATTGAAATCGGTTAAACAACCCCTCAGCACAGCGTTTCCACTCGGGGAGCTTTTCGAGTTGGGTTCTCGAAGGTGTAATGCAGCACGCGCTGACATAAGTTGTAGTCTGTGCATGACTTAGTTTGCTATGCGACTAAAAGTAAGGACAGCCACTACACATTCAAACTCACCCTACTGTGGAGATACTGTATCAGCCCCTAAATGAATCCAGCCCATTCCATTTCACTTTGGGGAGCACGGTGTTAGCAATTCCCTAATAGGATATTTAAAACCAGAGAAGGGAGGATGATCAAATTCCTTCTTCAAATTTAGTAGTGTAGGTTGCTGAATTCCCACGATGAAATAAACAGACAGTCACTGCAGCGCAATTCAGCCTTTTAATGCAAAAAAACCACTGACCATTTGTTGAGTACGACCAACATGTGAGTTTTGAATGTAATAACAAAGTAAAAGTCTTCCAGTTTTTCAAAAACTGTACAGTAATCTAAAGTATTCTGCTGTGAATAAAATGAGCAACTGTGATACCATTTTTTGAAAACATGACCCTTTTCTTGACAAAACTACAACCAAGCGACTGAAATGTCCCAGAATAAAATGGACTGGAAGGCTGGTCTTTACTGTATTAGTTTACAATTGAGACGGTTGTGAACAGGTCGTGGCGGTAGAGCCATGGGTGCTGACATTATTACAACAGCAGTAATGGCATTGAATTGTCAATTCTGGAAAGCATTCGCTTGCAAAGTTGACAACAAGCACTGATGCCTGTACAGTACTAACACACCTACGATTGTACGAATCTGCATCGCAATAGTTGCTAGTGTAACCAACTGCGATTAGTATTATCCAACCAGCATGCTTGCCACTCTTGCTGCTACGAAGGATGTAACTCAACTATGATGAGTCGTCACAATCTTCCACTTTGGGTATGGGACCGCATAGATATAAACAAGACCCCATTGGCTTGTGTTAGCGACTGTTTACAGCCTCAGCAGTAAATCTGCATTTAAATAAAAATGTTACTCCCATGTTGTATTTGCATAATATTTTAATAACATAATGTACTTATTATTCAAACAATACACCGCAAAGCAAGCCATTGCAACAGCTATGCTCACTGGACGTTCAGCTCCATACGCCTGGTGCTGCGGCTGCTGCTGTAATAAACCAGGCTGACTGTGCATTTCCTACCTGTGGTGATTTCTGGTCATCGCAGGGGAGGACGGCTTGCTCCGTTGACTCTGAACCGAGCGCTGGGATCTCAGCGAGATGCTCTTAACCAAATTGTCCTCCGTGACGTCCTCCAGCTTCAGCTGCGGGATAATATGCCCCGGGTTTGCAAAAGCCATTTTCCCCCTACACGCGCATAAAATATAATTATGATACAACAACTTGGGCTGTCCAATGTCATGCGATGTAACGAAACCACAGGAGGAGCGGGAGGAGGATGAAGAATTGGCACGTGTAGCCTACTGTATTTGTGTTGTTGCTGCTGCACACTGTATTGTCGTGGTAATGTTTTAGGATGGAGGTGATTGCACTGCTCCTCCTGTGTGTTGATACAGAACGGATGGGATGTTGCTGAGTTGGGTTAGTGGAGCAGCGCGTGCCGCTGTTTTCAGCGGAGGGGGACGCGGGCGCGTACACCTGTTCCATTGCCCTGGATGGGGATTGGGGACAGGCAGTGTGCGCGCTGCGTGTGTTGAGTACGCGCTCGCGTACAATTATCGGTGCAGGACGTCAAAATATGTGTAATAAGCATTAGGTCCGCTTCACCATTTTTTTCCTATCATATGTATAAACTCAACATTAAAATGTGTTGTTTATTGGCTGTAAATCCTATTCTGTGTTGCTATATGAATGAACTTTTTTATTTTTTTTCCAGTGCATACCGCGTAACAGCTCTGTATTGTGCCAACTGCTCCGTCTCAGAGTCGGGCGGCTATATTTACGTTTGTAATACACATGAGAATGCGTTATAAGCAAATACAAATCTATTGTATTTACTGTTGCATGTAGATCTAGGGGCATTAACAATTCAATATCTATGCAATGGTTTTGTACAGTATCTTGCACGTTTAGATTTTTGGATCACGGTTAACTTGTTTTAAAACGAATAAATAACAGTCGTTGAGAGAAGTATATGTCCTGGGAAAGAAGTCACCGTCATTTGCCGGTAAATCAATTAGTCATTGATATTCTTGCCAAGGGCAATTATTAGGAGGGTAGGGTTTCGTGCATTGTGCACATTTCACGCTAATTTAGCTACATACATCAACAATGTGCATGAAACGCACTCTTAACGTAATGAATAGTGTTCAATTTCCTGCCCATTTAGAGTAAAAGATTAATGAGCAACATACCTACATTCAATTCTACACACCCAACACATAGCGAGGAGAAGGGACAGCCCAGTCCAGCAAACACACATGTTTAGATAGGTATTCCCCCTTGCTTACATGGTAACATGTTAGAACCGCATACTAACGGCAGCTAGACGCGCAATGCTCTCTTCAGTATGGGGCTGTGTTATTGTTACCCCATGATTACTTTGCTATTAATGTAAAAAACCCGATTTTAATATTCCATTCTGCTGAATTTAATCAGCACCGTGCGGTCTGTATTTGTGATTTCAAATTAGTTCTAAATGCTACAGCCTAGTAAAATGAGTTCTGAAGAACAGAATCATTTGCTTATTAACCCCTCCCAGCTTCCTTGTTTTATTCCAGAGAAAGCCTTTTTGTGCAGATCTTTCTATAAGCTCCTGAGCTGATTATCTTAGTTTCCATCTTAGTTATTTGCCTATAAGGTAAGCTTTGTTCGTGGAAAAAAATGTATTCATATCATGCCATGAAAAATATTAGAAAAAAGGCTGATCTGAGACAGACAGAGGCAGACAGAGAGACAGGCAAATAGATTGATACTGTAGATAGATATAGATAGATAGATAGATAGATAGATAGATAGATAGATAGATAGATAGATAGATAGATCTTGTAGTTCTTGATGTCTGCCACCAGAGGTCCCTGGAAACAGCAAAACAATGGCTCATGTATTAATGGTAAAGGAAAATAATTATTTTTGATTGTATTTTTTTTCCAATATTGAGTTGTAATTGTTCTCTGAATCTGCCATTCCCTGGCTTTGAGCTTGCTTTCGGCTTGCACTGTCATTCAGTTGCCCCATTTTGCCTCTCTAGAACAAGGACAAATAGTCCAATGTGAAAGAATGTGGACAGAGTATCACAGTTCGACACAGCCTCGTCTCCATGGCGATTCTGAAGTTTCTCATGAATGCCCCAATGCTTCGAGAGTAAGCAGTATCACATTGTGTTTGAATGGCTTCTTTTCATTTCGCGATCCAGCTCTCCCCGTGTGATCTACATGAGTATCTCTCACCCTCTCCACGGGCTCCACTTTGCGTTTCCACTCGACTATAATTAGCTACAGCACAGCTACAAAAAAAATAAGAGAGTTTCAATCTGGGACAGGCTTGTTTCACGTCACCGAACGTCTCCTAAAAGTCCATTTATCCCTCCATCATGCTCTTCATTCGACATTGCTGAAAGAAGCACTAATTATACACGATATACAACATAAATTAGCCGACAATTGAGTGTACTTTTATAAGATTTGCAATGTAGTTTTTTTTTTAAAGATAACTAATACAATCACGTCTACAGTTCCGTTCATGCAGTGACTATTATTAACCAGCAGAGGGAGGTACTGTATAGCCGTCAATCTTCTCCGCATTACAAGATATGCAGCCAGTTATCAAGTTATAAGCAAAGGTTTATAAGGGAAATGCTAAACAAGGTTGAAATGGGTCTCCCTTTCCTTGTGTTGAGGATGTTTTGAATCTGGTATTCCAAGGGTTGCATTTAGTAAGGTGCACGAATCTGAACTGTGTCCATTCCCAAGTGTTTGATTATTAGTGTATCAAATACAGATGGTAATATCATGAGCTATGATAATATCATGCTATTTGAATATGCTTTATCATACCTCGCTGGTCTTTACAATGTTTACCGACACTTTACTATGCCTTCACTGTGCTTTAATACACTTTGCTATGCTTTTACTATGGGAACATTTTATAAGGGAATACAAACAATATTCTTTATCCTAAACCCAGGACACTTTTTTGGAAGGTGCAAGTTAAAACGAACTAACCTCGTTTAAACCACAAGAGGGCAGACAGATGTAGTGCAAATGCTTTGGAGCACACGGTATATATAAGGGCTATGTGGCTTCAGATGTCCTTTTCTAGTTTATTTACACGTTTATATATATATATATATATAATATATATATATATATATATATATATATATATATATATATATATATATATATATATATATATATATATATGTGCTTACAGTCATTCTGAGTGGATCTGAGTTATGTTGCTTCAATATTGAACTTCGATATTTATTTTCTGTATCCAAATCCACCTGGCATTGTCTTTGCCCGTAGAATCCTAGTTACCGGAGTCTCTCAAGCATTTGTCTTCTCATCAAAAAGGTTTTCTGAATGTATCTATGGTATATACTGTATGTCTGTAATGTCTTTGCATGTGCAGTATGCATGTATGTATATAGAATGTCTATTTCTATCTAAAGATCATTTTTAATGATTGCACTTTTATCTTGAGTCTTGAGCGGACATTTTAACTTTTTTGAAAGCACTCAAACCCACTTTATTACTTTTATAATTTATCCGGCTTCGCATTTCCGGATACATTATTCATATTGAATATAGTAATTCAGGTTAATTAAACACGTAGGAATATTTTGTTAATGTGTAATGGATCCCTCACCACTAGCCCAGCCACCTTAACTCTGCTTGACAGCCAGGTGAGTCCTGAATAATAAAGAACCCAAAGATAATGTTCACTGTCTGACTCACCGTGCAGACAGGCAACTAACTACCTCTGCTGTTATTTAAAGCATATTGTTGAAGTCTGCTTTGCCGGGTTAAATAAAGGCTGGTTTTCATGAAACCATTTCCAAGCTTGTACACTGTGCATGCGAAAGTGCATTTCATCAGGCATTATGGGGCACATTATCAATAGGGCTCATTAGATAATGTGCTAATGGTTCAGCTAGGGTTTCTCCAGGGTAATAATGATAAGCTGGTGTTATAATGGCACCCCAATAGAAAAAATGTATGCTAAGGAGCGGTGGAACTGATTGCTTGGGTTGAGATCCAAACTACGTGTGTGCCATATAAAACAAACTCAAAGCAAACTAGCCTCTTTGTGATATGGATTCCATGCGGCTTTAAGTAGCCAATTGCACATGGCCCACTTGGATGACAAACCACGGCGCACTCTGCCAGCTTTTAAGAATGTTTTCCCCTTGAGCAGGGTGTCCTTTGAACGGCAGTATGAAAGTCAAATCAATTTATTTGCTGAAGAAAAGGCAGTCATCCTCACTGGGGGTCAACGACCTTTACAGCTGCCAATAGAGAGGAGGGGGAGGGCTTGCATTTGGGGACCTGCTTCTGAGGTACACAGTCCAGTGCCTGTGGGGACGTTGCTTTGTCAAGCAGTTCATTGAACTATACGTGTTCTGCACAGGGCTGTGGAAAGGTTCAATGTACCCTGTGGAAATGGATTGACAAGATACTGATTCATACTGAGACACAAAAACAAACAGCAAGAACAACAAAAGCTTCTTTTCTGTTCATGATGACAAATTGACTTGAGATTTAGGGTAGTTAGAAGGAAAATGTTTCCTTAAACGGTGCTGGATTGGCAGTACTCAAGACTGAGAATAGTAATTTCATTATTATTATTGCTCTTATTGTATTACCTGTACTGTAACACTTGAAATGTATTTGCTTACAATTGTAAGTCGCCCTGGATAAGGGCGTCTGCTAAGAAATAAATAATAATAATAATTATTATTATTATTATTATTATTATTATTATTATTATTATTATTTGACTCCTTTATTCAAGGCGACTTGCAGGTGTTACAGAGCAATATAAGGTTACAGTGCAAAAACAATATTTAAATACAGTGTAGTTTACAGTAAGTGTATTGCCCTGGACTGGAGGGAGCACCCTTTCTCTTAGTCTTTAAAAAACAAAGTCTTTAAATTGCATGGGGCCAAAAAGTGAATATAGTATTTCAATAAATAATTGAACCAGCTTTGGAAGAAGCAGCGCCACATCTGTTTGTTCCGCATAAGACATTGTCAAAGATGATAACGATGCTGGAGCAATGGACTGGAATCGAGTGATGACGTCGTGGATTTTTCACTGTTAAAAGCCTTTCCAAAATGTATTTTTAAATTTGAGTTAAGTTTAAATGAATTGCATGGCCCCAGCTACTGTGCTAGCTTTATTTAGTGACATTAAACAGAGGTGTGCTAAAGAAAGTGTAATTCAAAACTAATGAACAGCCTGACAGAGAGAGAGAGAGGAGAGAGAGAGAGAGAGAGAGAGAGAGAGAGAGAGAGAGAGAGAGAGAGAGAGAGAGACCGAAAGGAGAGTTTTTCAGTAGCAATACACTGCTGTGCAATGGGAGTCTTATTTCCAGCCTAGGTGTTTTCATCTTTTTTTTTTAATTTTAAAATTTATTTTACTCTATTAATCATTAAACGCCCTGCATTATGGGGAATTGTGGTAACATTCACAACTGTATTAGTAAATCCATCACTGATCTGAAAATAAATGAAATATTTTTCACTTGTTAAACTCGTCAGTGTTTCCTGGGAAGCAGCTATTGCCTTCTGTCCGTCTCTGCATCCTGTCCTTGCATTGCACATCAATGCAATTCACGTTCGATATGTTCAGATTCATTCCACAGCTGAATATGAAATTCCCCCAGGAAATGTGAATACAATATCATTTTAGTATTTATATTCTATGCACTGTGATCTTTTCGATTGTCTCAAAGTAGTCTAAAACAATTAACACATGGAATAAAACACGATCTGTCGAAAGAACACTCTGTATGCTTGAATTTAAGCCCATTAAGGCTACACATCACACTTCAGTGCCCCATTTAGCACCCACCTCCTTCTGTATAAAGCGGATCATTTTACGTTGGCTTTGTTATTTTCCGCTCATTATTTGTCATCAGCGTCTACACTTTTGCCCTATTGATGCCCCTTCAGGGTGTGGGTAATGGTGTAACCAGCGGGTTTGTCCGGAGATGCAGCGGCTTTCAGATATGGTTGCCCCTGGGCCATCATTTATGAATTCATTTCATTTCTCACAGCACAGCTCAGCTGTCACATCGCATAAAACACATAGAGACAGGGAATGAGAACAGTGGGGGACCTTTCATATTCTATATAAAGCTCTTATGAATTTTGTGTTGCTTGTTCCCTTCGATTGCCCATGGACAATGCATGTGCAAACCCGGCTGTTACTGTTTACCTAAAATAACAGGGAACTGCTTAGAAACTTTAATCAGGACAGGGTTTAAAAGCATGAAAGCACAGTGCTAGACTACATACTGAAAACAAAAGCTATTCTCAAATTAATCAGCCACGCTTCAAGGGTTTTTTTTGTTTATTCAATACTAACATATAACAAATGTTGTTTGTCTTTATATATACAAAAGTAACATATTTATAAACTGTTATGTTTCATTCTGCTTTCAAAATTGCATTGGTCAAAAATCAAAAGGAAATGTAATCAATAACACCCTTTTGTTTAAATGTAGAGGTCTTGAAAGCTAGTCTTTGTATATCACAGTTAATCTAATGCAGTACCAGCTCTTCAAATCTACCTTCATTAACTCAGCAAAAAGTCTTTTGTAACAATGCCAAGGTTTTGTGAAAACAAACATGCGCAGGCCAATATCTATCCTGTTATCTGCATTCACAGAAAATGTAGAGCACAAGGTCTTGTGAGGCATGTTCTAGGGTTACCTCTTCTGCAGTATATTCAAGTCTTGAATGATCTGGTTGATGACTTCATCAGACCACCAGCACAACTGATCCCTGTAAAGCTCGGTTCAGGATATCGCAATCAGAATACACGAAAAAAGTACACTGCCGAAACAGATTGCGCGGGTTTGTTGAGTACAATCAAAGGCTGAAGTCTAAAACCCTCAGTTTTAAAATGGGAAGTTCTGCTACCCCCAGGGGGTTCAGTTAATGGAAGATAAAGTAGGACAAGATATAGCATAAGAACATAAGAAAGTTTACAAACGAGAGGAGGCCATCGTTTGGTCGTTAGTAGCTTATTGATCCCAGAATCTCATCAAGCAGCTTCTTGAAGGATCCCAGGGTGTCAGCTTCAACAGCATTACTGGGGAGTTGGTTCCAGACGCTCACAATTCTCTGTGTAAAAAAATGCCTCTTATTTTCTGTTCTGAATGCCCCTTTATCTAATCTCCATTTGTGACCCCTGGTCCTTGTTTCTTTTTTCAGGTCAAAGAAGTCTCCTGGGTCGACATTGTCAATACCTTTTAGAAGGAGGGTCGCAGGGTGGGTGATTGAAAGAGTTGGCATCAGTCAAATGTTTAAAAAAATAATAAAAATCTGAACGCTGGAAGTTGGCAGTATTGGGGGTGTTATGGTAATCTTCCACATACTGTACTTTTTTGTTTAAAAAAAATTGTTCAAAAACTGAAAATATTTACATCTACTACAATTCTACTGAGAAGCATTTTGAGACAGGATTGCCAGCAATGATCTCTGGCAGACGCTGTGTTTCAGTGTTTCTCTCTTCTTGTATGATGACATTCATCCCCAAACCTTTGTCTGGTCCTGTTTCCTAAATACATCTTGCCTGTCTTTCCATGAGCAATTCACCCACAGGCACGGAGCATTCTGCTTCTTACTGTGACATCACCAACGCACTGAGCCTTCCCTGTGTCACGCGGGTTTTGCTTAGGGATTTTGAGTATTTAACTCAATGGTACATTACTATTAGTAATCCTTTGCCATGTAAATGTTCATGGATACCATTGTTCTATACTATACTGAAACGCAGGTGTGCCATCATCACAGGTCCTTCTGGTATATAAAAGGTTGGCCAGCTTGATAGCAGGAGGCTGTCGATTAGACTGGCACTAAATGCCCCGAAAGCATTCACACTTTGAATAGCAGCTGTTGTGTAAAAACTGTTACTCCAAGTGTCCTGCTAGGGGACTCAATAGGAATTTTACACTATGATAGTCACTGAACACTTAGGGTTCAGTTAAAGGGTTGGAGTAAACTTGTAATTTATTGTCAGGTTTCTGTGTCGTGGAAGGGTGAATGTTCCTGGGATGACTGTCTCTGGATGAAATGCCTGTGCCAGACAGCTGCATTTAGCAGAAAGATCATTCTAGACCATGATAGAGACAAACAATACTGATGCTCAGTTTCGAAGAAACATCACAGGAAAGGCAATGGAAAGGCAGAACCCATTAAAATGGCACTGGAGGCTGTTTACTCCTTCAGCTTTAAAAGCCTGCCGAAGCAATAGTTCATCACGTAAAGTGTGTTGAGGGGTGAAAGTTTTTTAAGTTTCAACATCAATTCAAAGTCTAGATGACGCTCCCTCTTTCAGTACAAATCTAAAAGGCTATCTGCCAGTCCTGGTCACATCTGACTGGTCTTGTTGTGAATCACAGGAAAGGATGAAGCTGGCTGAAAACGAAGTTAGTTCTGATGAGTAATGCTAGAACAAGGCAGAAGAATTCAAGAAAGAATCATTTGTCAAGTGCCTTCAGTTGTCAGTGTTCTGGCAGTCTGTGCTGGCCTAGGGGTAATCCTGCTGGACAGAAACTCTAACTAAAAACACTTACTCACAGAGCCGTTTCTTAAAAGTGAGCAAATTACCATCAAAAGAGACATCTGTCACTTTCTATTGAGGATAGGTTGCAAACGTCCATGGGTTTCCTGCATTTTATATGCCAGGGCCCTTTTCAGCTGGCTGATCTTTAACAGACTCTGATAACTTTTGATATTTCTTTTATACAGTACTAACAGGAGGATGCAAGACCAATCCCTCCTCAGACTCAATGGGAAATGTTTATTGAAACACAAGTGGCTGAAGGCAGTGCTCACACACTAGAAGAAGCCCTGCAATCAGGAAACCTTTTTTATTCAGTCCTGGGCCTCTTAAACCGAGTGGACGCACGTTACCAAATGGACTCACGTTTTTGTTGTATTGATGCTGTTGTAAGGAATAATAACAGGCTATACAAATTGAACACAACGGCTTTTTCTGATAAACATGCACCCGGTGCGGGCGGTGTACACATGGTTCTGTTTCAGTTAGATGGCACAAGCTCTGATTGTTTCATCAGCCGTTTGTTCCTTTCCATTACGCAACCATTGCTTATGTGCTCATTTGAATGTTGAAGGAGTGATAAATCACTGAAAGTCTGTCTCTAAACATTGTGTGATTTTCCTATGTTTAATCTTTTCTAACCACTGTTTAACACTGCCCAAATTAGTGAACCATGCAATTCTGCACAGTTTTACAGTGTATCACAGTTCCTCCTTTTGCAAGAGCCTGCAAACCACAGAGAAAGAGGAAATGTTTATAGTTCAAGCCAGCCACTGTTGCAATAATTTATGGTTATGTTAAACTATATGCTTCAGAAACCTTTAATATTTTTACTGCATGGATGTAGGTGACAAAGATTGTGTTAAAAGCCACTGATTGGTTTCAACATATCATGAGTTCAGCTTCTGCTTTCAATATTATTAGGGATCTTTATAAAGTAACACATGATGATTTCTGCTGTTGATATGATTAATAGGGTCTGAGCTAATTTCGCCTGTTTTTTTTACTGTTGTTAGATTTGTGGCTATAACTCTTTAACTATAAAGGTCACAGGTACATGCATGAAATGAATGTGCACAAACTAGGCTTCCATAAAAAAAAGAAAAAGTCTGAAACTCACCCTGTTCAATACAGATAACAAAAACCACAGAAAAAGAGAGATACAATGAAATGCACAAGTAGGTTTGTGTGCTTTTGCAACATGTAGAGCTTGTGTTAATAGGATTGTGTATTAACCGACTACGCCAAACAGTATTACAAAACAAGGTCAGCTTTGATTAAGTAGTGCTTTTACTGGCCAAAACCTTCTGGTAGCCAATGGCAGCCTGTTTTAAGATGGTCGCAGACATGCCCAGTAACGACCCTAGCAGACTCTGAAATGATCTCAAACCACGTCAACTTGAAGCTCTGGGAAGTTTTTCAGGCTGATTAGACATAGTTTGATAGACGCTTTGAGACCCAGAGCTCCTGTTAACGCAGGCTGTACCGTGATGTGTCCACCCCTGCTTTGCTCTGTACACTCTGCTAGGAGAGTAGCTTTGGGTTAGCTGCTGTACTGACCACAAAGGGCACTGGACCATGCTTAGCTCCCATAGGGAAGTCGTTTCTATGTCTGCTTACTTCAATCATCCACCCCTTTGCTAATGGCACAACTAGGCTGTCAGATGTGACTCAGACTTGTTGTGTGTTTCAGTATCCCTGACAAGTTTGACAACAGGCTTGTATGAGAACTCGTTAACAATTAGTTTGTGATGTATTTAAAACTGTGCATAGTTTCCTTAATCATTATTATAAGGAGTCAAAAACATATTTATACAAGTTACGTATGACAAAAATAACAAATTATTCATTTTTAACATAAAAGCACAGCAGAGCATAGAAAAAAGTCGAACAAATATGTGCTAATGTATGCTGGGCAATCTGATAAAAAAAACATGGTGAAATTATTTCAAAAGCAGTGAGATGCGTACGGAAGCAAGACATGTTTTTTTATTTTTTATTTTATTGATTCCAATCCCATCTCTATAGTGGCTTATTGAAGGAGACATAGTCTAAATGGAAATCAATATGTGCGCTATAAGAAAATGGGACAGCAAAGACTACTGAGTCTAAGCCCTATTGAATTGCTAGTGGTGGTTATACAAAACGGGCTGCCAATCATTTTTATAGAATCTATGGTCAGTGGCTTCATACTGTATGTTTATCCTTCATGTGTCGCTTACTGCCTGAGTCTACCCATCATGAGAGACATCACCACGGCCTTCATTAGCCCCGGGGGAATGGGAAATCTGTAAATAATTTAGTTAGGAGACGAACACAAAAAGACAAGCGGTCAGTTACCAGATTTTCCGGTGGCAGGAAGTTAGGAGACTGGACAGCCTCGCCCAACACAGAAACTCTTTCCAGCATAACACAGGCATCCCTAATGACAGGCAAAGAACTTTCGTGTCTGCCCAGCAGAGCTCCTGAGAACAGAACACGATAGTGTGAACACCTTTCAGATCAGATATGCACAGAGTCACTGATGCTAAACAGAGTGACTAGGCAGGAGCGGCAGGTATGGACAGTGCAATGTTGAAATTCCTTCAGAAAATAGATTGAACATCTTCAGAATAATATTAATATAAAACCAAGTGGAACTCTGTACATTGACTGATGTACAGAATCTAGCAAGATTTCCGTTTGATCTGGTGATCCGTGTTGAAATGTACGCAGCTCTCAGGAGATGTAACGCCTAGGAGATGTAACAGCATTTTATATAATTAAGCAAATACCTTGCAAGGAATGAATGAGATCATTAAACCCATCTCCAGAGCGGCGCGGGCTAGAATTGACTCCGGGGTGCTGATGCTTAGCAGAGGTACCTGAGCGAGGAGGAATGATTGGAAGAATGCATGAGCTGTGCGAGATGTGGCCTATTGAAATGCAATGCAGAAAAGTGCAGCAAAGTGCTACAAATATGGGATCTGCATATTCTGTTCTGTTAATAGCTGCACAAACAACACCAAAAATCAGGCTACGGGAAGCTGGCTGCCACCCAGCTGTGTTACGTTTGCTGTGTTTCAGACACTTCTAGCTCAGCACTGAGCCCCTGAGTCAAGGTGACCTCTTTAATCTTGTTGTCTTTTGATCCCGAAACAATTTCTGTGGAACAGTGAGGTGGTTTAAGATGTGAATGCATTGAGTGCAAATTCAATCTTTAAGGTATTTGGCGCACACATGTCTGGATTGTGTTGCAATTAAGTAACACTGTGCAGTACGTTGCAAACCATTCAACGTGTTCTGCAAGCCCCTTATACAGATAGATAGATAGATAGATAGATAGATAGGATATAAAATGATATGCAGCATTATAATGTCACTTGGCTTATTGCCGCTGTGCTGCTGTTGTGGAAAACATACTGCCTGTACAGAGATTTTTCACAGCTGCACACAACACATTAAAGTGTAATCTGTTTTTTACTGTCAGGGTTCACCTTTTATCCAAACCTTTCATTGCTTTTTTTTTTTTTGCATATGCTCCTGGAACATCTCCCAGTGTGGTTTGCAATGATCCCAGTCTTATCCCTTTATATATGATATATTGAAGTGCTTAGCAGTGCTTTGATAGCTGGTACTTCCCGCAGTGACATAAGAAGTTTTAACTTGCATCGAGGACCGTTATAGAAGCTGTGGCTTCCCAATCCTTGGACTGCTTACTGCGCTGCCACAAAAAAAATGTCAATGAGATTCAAGGGCGATGATGCTTGTGGGACATGAACGCTGGTCTCTTCAGCGCTGATGCTAACGCGGCACAAACAGATTTCACTTAGACCCCTAAATGTTGTCAGGTGGAAAGGAAATTCAATCACTGCTCACTTGCTCTGTAATTGAACTTGCGACCCAGAGGTGAAAAAGCTTCCTATCCTATTAGAGAGCCACCTGGTTGAAGTGTCCAGAGAGAGTAGGAGGCAGAGCAATGCAAAGTGTTCATGGCTGCTGTTGGAATCATCCTTGCCTTGTCCTTATATATATATATATATATATATATATAAATCTAATCAATTAAATAAAAATCAATACCTTCTTCTGCTGGTTTGTTTGAATTCTGTGTTTTGTGTGGACACCAGGCATCCTGACTGGATAGATAACTTGGATCATTCCCTCCTGACCGCTGTGATGGCTTTGAAATCGCATCCTGTTGCATCTACAAGGGCAAAGTGCCTTTCTGTCTGTTTCTGTAAAGGACAAGCCAAGAACCCATCAAGGTTATTACACATAGTTTGTTGGCACTGGGGACTGTTCAAGCGATCTAAATGGTGGCAGATCTGATTACTGCTGTTGTTAAATCATTAGAAAGAAAGGGACTTCATTATCTCTAACAGTGTGTGCCAGTCTCGTAAGCAGAGCAGGGAAGCAGTTATTTAAAACCCAGCACATATTGCTAAACACTCACCAATTGGTTTTGATGGAAAACTCACACTTTACCATGTGCCAGTAAAAGTTGTCTTTTTTAGCTAACTATATGCCCTGGTTATGAATCTATATTTAAAAGTTACTCTTGGCATATATTTCATGTTTAAAAAAAGCTACGCCTCTGGAATTTCCCTCAAAGTTACTTTTTGTCAATTAGACAGCAATGTGCACATGTGTCTTTGAGCGTTACTCAACAGGGCGGTGCATCTTAAAAAATAAGAAAAGATTGTTTGAGCTTGGTTTTGCGCAAGCTTTTTATTCACTCACCGGCATTTCTTCAGTCTCCAGCTAAAATTCAGAAAATGTTAACATGTTTCCAATAGCCCAAATTGTATGAATACCAAAAGACAGTACGAGTTTAAAATACATACTTGTAGCCAGTAAGTTTACAACAAGGGTCTCTAGTGACAAAGTAATTGCATTACTGACTGTATTCCAAGTGCACAACCATGTGTAAAAACAATGTCATTACAAAAAGAGAAACCGCTAGCATGTTTTATAATTAAATATGTTATTGCATTGCAACTACACAACTATATTTAACCCTCCAGACTGTGAGCTCGCCTATCTGTTACATCAGTTCCTCAGAGACCTAAAGACTGGATGCAGCTGACTGGTAAGGTCTCAAGGGACTAGATGCTGTAGTGATATGTAGTGAGGCAATGGACTATAAACTCTGCAGCTTATCAATGTTTCTTTCAAACCCCCGAAATGGTGAATTCTACAGCTGCTATTATTTTCTTTCCGTTTTGACTTTCAGGTCAATGCAATCAAGTAAAGCGCCCTTTCCCAGCACACCCTCAAAGGGATTTTAATTATACAGGTCTTTTTTGTTCAAGCTTTTCAGCTTTTTTGCTAGCAGATACAGTGCTGTACATCATGAAGTCAATATGCATTATTGTCTGGGTAATTAAAATAATGGGGGACTAAATCTATCCTAATCAAGTTTGTCTGCTTGACTAAGAAGTTTGTAAAGTGCTGGTGCTGGTCATGGTGAGTTGCCAACGTTGGCTTTGCAGGGAGCACTGTGTTGGTGTAAAGAATTATAATCATTTCACCATTCATCTTAGTTAAGCCATGTTATTTATTATATTACTTGACAACAGTGAGTAAGTTCAATTAAACATATTTATTAAAGCGTACATTATATAAGCATTCAAAGATTATTATGAATACAGAAATACACAGTTACTGCTGAATCGAAACAGAGATTTCACAGGGCTCAGATTTCACAAGTCTCAGTAGCCTGGCAAAATCTGTTGCGGGAGAAAAAAGCCGATTGTCTTGACAGCGGACCAGAGTTCGTTCAGTCCTCTCGGGTTGGGTTGGAGCAGTGAGGCAACATTCAAATTGGGCCTTTCAGCTTTGGTAGAGAAACAGGTGTACGGTGTGTACTGCTATTTCAGTTTGAGAATGGTTTCGCGATCTTGTTTTAGAACTAAGGACCTAAGGAATGAGACCGGCTCATCTTTACCCGGTCCAGACAGATCTGTGAGATGACACAGCCAAGCAGAGGAGTAAACAAAACCTGAAGGGTACAGAGTTTAAACAGAGACCCCAGGAGGCAGGTGTGACTGGATACAAGTGAGGAGCAAAACTACACTGAATGAAAACCACGTGCTTAGAATATCTCTAAACTTACACCCAGCAAGGTACTTCATCTGTCATGGAGACGCACAGTTTTCGAATGCAGCTATTTTTAATGCTTCTCGTAGGAGCCGAGAGTCAATGGAATTGAAATGCCATGAGTGCAGGAGGAATGGGCTTCTATTATGGCTTGCAGTGATGTGAAGCACTACAGGAAAGCAAGGCATCGTTTCTTACAGTTACCACACGGCTGGTCTCTGTCGCAGTCTGAAGGCCTATACCTCTTTGTGACTGTTTAGACCCTTAGTGTATTTGCACTTACCCATGGAAACCTGGCAGAGCCATTAGCGGATAGCAGCATTGACAGCAATGGCAAGACATTGGGTTGGGAAAGATCAGAATGATGCTGACATTGTAGAACACTGTCACTATAATGGTACCAACCACGTTAATCCTGATGTATTGATTTCTACTATTGTGATACCATTGGTAAATATGTACTGTACTTCAGATAGACCATACCACTAGCTGCATTGCCTTGTATGCTAATGTTTTAACACTGGCATATTATTATTATTATTATTATTATTATTATTATTATTATTATTATTATTATTGTGGAATATGCACATTCATCTGAATAGGACCGTAAGAAATCCTTCACCCTTTATCATCTGGGGGAATACTCTGAAAAAGACTTCTGGTCATTTGTCATTTAATTTTTTTAGTTTACTTTAGTATTTATTAAAAGTGGAAAACACTTTTGTATTCAAATGAAATAAGGGTCAAGATGTTCACAGTCACACAACTGTAGATCACAACAGCGGTTTTTGTGATTTGCATTACTAAGAAGATCAGAGTGAATTTTCTGCAACAAGTAACCTTGCCACTGAATCATTGATATCTTCAGCAGTAACAAGATGACATTTTTTAATGCTCCCTGTGTTTCCTATTATTGCTAGTTTCACGGAGGAGAGAACTGGAAACCACTGGAGCACAATTCAGATTCTCGTTGACTTGCAGCACTGCTCTGTGCTAAAAATAGGCTCCTCGGTGCTCATACTTGCCCTGTATCATGGGACATAATTGGCTTGTTAGTCTCCTGAAAAGGCATCGATCACGTGGATTGGGCAGCTTTACAAACGCCGTGCCTCTTGATCAGACGCAGGACTTTCAGAAAATTGGTGAAAATGACAACGGGCTTAAGAACAGCCATCAGAAATAATGAGACATATATACAGCTATACAGCAGGAAATATTGAGCGAGGCTGTGGGGGGGGGATTTTTCCAGCATGTCCCCCCCCCAGTATTGTGCGATATCTTTGACATTTTCAAAAGATTTTCATCTTCATCTTAGCAATCTTCACTGTCTCAGGCTCCTGGGGTCAATCGAATTACCAATATGTTTCCAGCAGAACATAAAAAAGTTAAAAACCAATCATTCATCTTTAAGCTTTTCTTTTTTAGCTGTCAATTAGGGAACTCGCTTATCTCCGCGGTCCTTTTAATTTTAAAATGGCTTATTTTTTTATAACACACAGCAAAAATTACCGCACGGCGTTCCATTTGATGAGTCAAACACACATTTCTCTGGCTAAGGAAATCCCTGTTTTGCATCCGAGTTCATCTGCAGGTCTAATCATGAGGCTCTCTATTTAATGAACTCAAATAATCCATTTCCATTATAGATTCTAGAAGACAGGAGCCCCATCATCCACTGTGACATTTCCAGGTGACCAGTTGCAATTGACTTCTCTTTGTGGCCAGTTAATTTCCTACTGGGGTTTCTCAGCATTTTAATCATGTTCCTGTTAACAATGGGGCAAAAATCATTTGAGAGAAGCAAAGAAAAACAAAAATGAAAAGACCTACAATTTGCATAATGGTATACTAGAACTGAAGGGTATAATTTAGGACTAAAATGTAGTTGTGTTGTTGAAAATAAAAATAGCGAAGACTTCTTTCTATGTTAAGATTCAGCATCCCTTCCTCTTTTTGCTTTTAAATGTATATATATATATATATATATATATATATATATATATATATAGAGAGAGAGAGAGAGAGAGAGAGAGAGAGAGAGAGAGAGAGAGAGAGAGAGACAGAGAGAGACAGAGAGAGAGAGAGAGAGACAGCCCAGTTGATTAAACAGAGAGCTTTTGAGTTCATTTCTTGGTCTTTATTGCTAATTCTAAATGCATTATTCAGCCATTTCCTTACAAAGGCACAGCCTACATTCATATTATTTTCTAATGCCTAACCCATGTATACATTCAATAGGAAACTATTTTAACAATCTAAACAGACACTACTACCACCAGTCTCAGTGTATTTATAGACCCACGTAGGGTTTAGAAATGTTAGATCAGTAATATTAAGAGTTTCGCTGTTTACATTATTAAGCGACCCCGTGTAATTTATACTGTGCATTATGTAAATACATTTAAATACTGACATATAAATTTATATCAAGCTCACACCAGGAGCTAAACAGATAAACATTAACACAATGTAATCCTTGAATAAACTGCCTATTCCTTGTCTTCCACTTTTCATACAAGCTGGATGTTTACTATTTTTATTTCCAATGCTCGAAGGTAAAAGAAATGTTTATTTTTAGCACATAGCCTTTCCTTCTCTTGCCAGTACGCTCCGTGGTCCGTGTCTTGCTGTGCCACACACTGTGAGAATCCCACGTTGATTCATTCTCCTGTCCTCGAGAAACATGGGACACTGTGGCTGTGATCCACGGGGGGGGGGGTTATACGTAAATGAAGCACCATCACCCATCACTATTTCTGAATGTGTTGTTTTAAAAGCAGGACTGGGTGAAAACTAATAAGTACTGCGTGCTACAAAAAGGCAAACAAAAAATACATACTGAAAAGAGCGTCAAAATATTAGGCCGTTTTTGGTCGCTCATACCAACAGATATCTCGATCTCAATCTCATGAATGCACATTTAAAGTTACTTATAGACTCACTGTGTAAACTGCACACCAGTCTATGCAAAGCTGAAAATACACAAAATGAGTACAGGTATATTAACTACACCAGGTGTGGCCAACCCTGGTCCTGGAGAGCCACAATGATTTTCTTTAAATCATCAATGGCTTAATGACTTGGAAAATGTTTTAGTGTTGATCAATTAAGAACGCAATCAGTTCAATTAAATAATTGAGAACTCAGGTGGAACGCAAACCAGAAGATCCTGCAGCTCTCCAGGAACAGGCTTGGCCAACCCTGAGCTACACAGTCGCTACACTTTTCTTAATCTTTGGGGGTGGGGTTAGAATCAGCAATTTTAAATGGCTAGTAATAAAGAGAGGCAACACAGGAATAAGCACAAGCAGTTTTAATGCTCTAAAAATCCTGCTGATGTGTTGTTTTCTAATATGTTTTTTTGTATTACCTGCTTTTATCGTTCATATTTCACCCCAGTTTGTGTCACATGCAAACTTTGTTTTGTCATTGTTTAACCACAGAATATAATCAAAGTAGATGAACTTTAAAAGAGTAAAGACTGGACAATAACGGGACGTTAGTACTTGCCACAGACACATACAAAAGAAAACATGTGGAAAAGCACCTTCCATTCCTGTGCGGTGCATTAAGCTCACTGGAGAAATTCGTGTTCTGGGGAAAAGGATATCCATTCCTCTGCGCTCAATTTTTAATGTGCCATCATTCTTCTCTGTACGGCCTTGTCAAACTAATTATCTTGCCTGGCTGGTCACTGTGTCAGTCACGCCTAAAACCATTATATTACTGGAAAATACCCTGGGTCCTGGATTAGACAACAGCTCACAGTAAGTGTTTCTCTTGGCTGAATTTTCTTGTTTTTAAAAGAAAGTCACGCACCTTTTCTGATCTTTTCTTTCACTTCACTGAATGTATTGAGGGTGTGTGAGAGTTTGTTTTAGTGCCTACCTTTAGCTATGTTATTTGAGTTTTAAAATCGGCCAGAGTTAATGATTATGTTTGGCTTTGAAATGCACACACATGCAAACAAACGTATTTTGAGTCAGACAACAAGGCAGTCTTAAGTGTACGAAGTGGATGTTTTAACTTGTTGACGTATTTATTTTCGATTACTATATATTGATAACTATCATATGGCAATGTTTCATACAACAGGCAAACCACTTAGTTATTTTCCGCATCCACAGCCATAAAAAGTGGATTGCAAGTGTTTACTAAGGCTTCTCCCACTCTCTTTGTGCTTTGTAATGCAGTCTGTCTTCATTTCCCCCAGTTTTCCATTCGTCTGTCTCCCTGACTCAAGGAGTACACCAGGGGGCTTCGTCGCTTCATATTTTCTTTATATCCACTCATCTTGCAAAGGGCAATCTTTCCGCTAACCTGAATGGCATCAATAACAATGTTCAGAGGGACTTGCCAAAGTGGTCTTTGAAATATCTTTTCATCCAATGCCCTGAGTGCATTCTCTTCAATCTGAGTGCTAAGGACCTGAACATGCCAACATTACTCAGGTCCTTGGAATTCAATCTGCTGCACAAATTGGGTGATGGAGAGAGCGAGAAAGGGAAGGGTGAGAGTGCCTGAGCAGGTGAGATCTCAACTGTGCCTCCCCAAAAGACACAACACAAACGCATCGCCTCGCAGCACATCAAACAGACCCCAAACGGTAGCTCAAAAACACAAGGTAAATGGAAATAAACACCCTTTTTTTTTTTTGGAGCATGTCGCTAACCAACTTGGACTTTTGAGTCCTAGTCATCGTGAATGAATAATACAAATGCATAGAGAGAACCATATGGAGCAGGGCAGGGGCTGGGAGCGAAACAGCAACCAAGAGCACTGCATCAACCACAGTGCAAAAGAGCCACCCGTTACACACACAGTAAATGCCTGTCAAAACCCTTCCCCCACAAACTAGCTGGGGATTTTGTTCTGCTGGATATTGAATTACCTTTTTTTTGTCTGACATTTTCATTTAATCATAACCTCCATTTCTGCCTGGTCCTAATGGGGAGTTATAGACAGCTAAAGTTAAAGTGACTTGTTATGGAAGAAGTGATAAATAAACCATGTTTTAATAGTACTCTAAACTGCAGCTTCTCTGCTAAGAATAGCCTGCTAGGCAATCCCTTTTAGGGCAATGTGGAGTAACACTATATTCTTGTTCAATTTTCACCTTCATGAAGTATCCGCAGGCATATGGTAATCTCTTCGTTTTCTGAGCATTGCTCCCCTCAAGCAGAGTCAACCTGCACACACTGTTATGAAAAATATTGGACAATTAGCATTTCAATTCACCTCAGTTCTTTAGGCACTTTTATGTGAAAAATAAAATGAATTATTAGCAGATTATTGCTTTTTTTTTATCCAACCCCTTTCTTTCGCTCTAAACTGCTCAGAAGAAAGGAGTGTCCCTTAAACCCTCTATCATAATTTAACCTAAATACCTTTCCAGACATGTACTGTGTTAACTCCAGCACAATACCTAAAAACATTACCCACTCACTGTTAGCATTCCCAGTGGCAATAACTAAAAATACAAGTACAAAACAAAGTTGTTGTTTTTTTTTTTCCTTCTCGGTTACACAAAAATCCTTTTAACTCTGTCTTATGTTATTCAAAGGTCACGACTGATACACTTCATATATCTTGGGTAGAAACGGTTTCTCTTTTTGGAAAACCGCAGAACAATGATGTCACAAAAATACAATTGTGTTCTTAAATTCAGAGGTCAAGGCTGTGCACATAAACATGGTCTTATTGGTGTGCCCTGCCATTGTATTATATATTTATATTTGTATCCCAAATATACAAAACATAGTGTAACAAAAGTGAGGTCTTGGGTGCGTGTTTTTATTATTCTTATAACTGCCATTATGCTTCTCGTGTTTTCTATAACAGGTTAACAGCATTTTAAGCACAAGGAATGTAACCCCTTAAAACTCAAACACAAGAAAGCGCGTTGAAAAGCATGGACTTTGCACAGTATACATTACAATACCTGTCTTGCATAGAGCAGTTTGATTAGCAATGCTAATACTACAGACTATTTACAGGTAGCTCAAAGCTATATAACCCAGCAACAATGTTTGCTGCAGCATGATTAATACCATTTTAATATTCGGTAGGTGCCATGAATTGACACACACATTTTGAGCAAGTTCTTGGGCCATAGCCCCAGACTACATCCGTGTTTGAATCCAGTAAAACATCGCTGGGCTGTGCTGACGAAGATCGTGAAAGACAGCAGTTCAAACTGATTTGTGAAATCCGTGATTTACCCAAGGGAGACTGTCAGGGCTGTATAGAGTACCATATTTATAGTTATTCAAAAGTAATGCAATATTTAACACTGCGCTACAGTCAGACAGGCAGTAAATGATAGATTGATTCTAATCCCCTTTATCTCCGAACTGACCTCTTGTCCGAATTGGAATACCTACCCAGCCTTTTAACTCTTGTTTGTCCAAACTTTCTCTGTGTCTCTGTTCCGAAAACTACAGGTTTAGAAATACCAACAGAAACCTAATGAAAAAGACTTCTAGTCGAAACGTTTGTCATTGAATTTATTTGGTTCCTTCTAAGCATTTCTATATTCAGCGTGTTCAGTATAGTTCTGGATAAAAAGCACTGGTTGCCAGCGCTCAGGGCACTGGTGTACATACTGTATATCACGAGTCACCATTCACCATCGTGCCTGCTTGTTTTACCAGCAGCGCGTCACTGATTTGCACACACTGTCTTCCTAGTGGATTTTCTTAGATTGCTTTCCATCTGGTAGAGAGGCCAGTTGATTCCCTTGACGTTCTCTTGCTTTGAGTTTGAAATCCATTAAGGAAAACTGTGATCTGACGTAGTGCCTGCAGAGGTTAAATAAACTGATGCATGATCCCATCCATGACCTACAACAAGAAGCCGCAGGCCATTGAAAGTTAGCATCAACCAATCTGTTAACCCTTTACTACTGAGCATGGGCAATGCTTGGATTGGATTACATCAAATGGACTGCTACCCAAGAGTCACAATACCTGTAATTACCGGAAAAACGTCACAAGAGAGCCCAGCTTCCATGGAAAGCTGTGTACTGGATCATATATATATATATATATATATATATATATATATATATATATATATATATATATATATATATAAAGGAATAACTAGAGCATTGAAGAAATTGATTTTTTTAAGCTTTTGTTTTATATTGAAATTATGAAGAACTCACCATTGTTCAATATATAGAGGAAAACAGTAAAAGCCCCAGGAATTCCTCCCCCGATAGTTCAGAATGTAACATTTAATAATTAGATTCTATGTTTTTGGGGTTTTTTTACAATTTGAATGTAATGATTTATTTTAATCTCTAGTGATTACATTTTGCAGTCGTGCATGGACTCTTGTCCATTTAAGTACCAATAAAGGAATAACTAGAGCATTGAAGAAATTGATTTTTTTTTCTCGTCATTTTGTTACATATATGTTAAATATGCTAAAAAAAGACGGATGTTGGGTTCGATATTGTCCATGTATTTAATGTAGACCTATGCCGAATAACACTGTGAGTGAATCCAGAACAACAACAACAAAAAATGTTTTGCTTCGAATTATTTTATTATGAATGTTTATATATATATATATATATATATATATATATATATATATATATATATATATATATATATATATATATATATATAATCAGCGACTGCTTTTAGGAAGCTGGCTAAATCTCTTACCATGAGGCTGTTGCTGTACTGATGTTTGCAGGGATGATGAAAGAAAGGGGTTGGCACGCTTGTCTTGTGGTTTATCCCATATGGCTATGCAGTGTGATTTCGTTTGCTGCTCCTGATGTTACTCAGAAAGTAAACGTGTGCAGTTGAAACTCTAGAGGTCTCCATCCTACAACATCCAAGTCTTCCCCCTCAAACCATCTCCAAGAAAAACAGCTAGGGAGACTCGAAGAGCGCTGAGAGCCCAAGAAGCGCACAGCCAGTCAAATGATAAGGGGAGCTTAGTGTACCGGGGGATTCTTCTTTTTAAAAGCGTGAAGACGCACAAATGCAACCTGAGCACCTAATTATGCAGCACGTGGATGCAAGAGCGTGCTGAAGACAATTCCTTCTGCGGTGTGTTAGAATTGCTGCAGGTCCTACGCGTGCTGCTCAGTTCAGTGAGAGAGAAGGGTTTCTTCCAGGGAGGCAGAACGCTTTCTCTGCGCCTTTAAAAAGATTTTCAAAGGATTTCGTGGCAGTTATGTCTAACTTTCAGTCACTACTTATAGGTGAGTACTGTGGAGATTTATATAAAATAAGTTAACCTTGAAAAACTAATGTTTTAAAAAAAAAAAATACAAGTTAAAACACGCTTGGAATTTCACTGTACATGTTTTAATATAATGAAATATGATTTTATAAAGTTTGTGTAAAGTTTTAAAACATGTGTTGTTGATTTACTTTGTTGTTCTTTTTGTAACGGTGTAAATTAGTAGGTTAGTATAAAAAATACTGTGTGTGTCTGTGTGTGTGTGTGTGTGTGTGTGTGTATATATATATATATATATATATATATATATATATATATATATATATATATATATATATATATATATATATATATATATATATATATATCCTTATAGCCGTAATGCATGTACATATTTGTGTTTGATTTTAAAGGGGGCATTTTTTAGGAAGGAGAGCCTTCACTGGGAGGACTGTAAGTTCCCTTCATAAAAGAAAATTGTTTTCTACAGCCTTCCACATAACTTAGCTCCAAATTGCAAACAGATGTGTTTGTGTGTGACTTAACCATCGACAGGGAGAGGCTGGAAAATGATATTAATTTGAGTAACAATTAAATCATCAAGCTTCCAATAATAGCCTAATAATAATAATAATAATAATAATAATAATAATAATAATAATAATAATAATAATAAAACAAAGGCAGACTGTTATAGGAGTATAATGCGTTATGACAAATGACACTGAATGACACAAACCGGATACCGTGTAGCCTCTACATCAAATGCCTGTGGTCTGTGGAATGTGAGCGATTGGGGCTCGGCGATGGAAGTGTCTGCGAGGAGACAAGGAGGAGATTCGCGTGCCAGCGTGTGCTGCGGGCAGTAGCTCTACGGGACCATAGCGCGAGGCTAACCCTGCAGTTAGCACAATACACCGACAAGCGTTTTTGCTCTTGGCTGCATTTTCATCATCATCTTTACAGTAAAGATATTCGATTTGACAAATCTGCAGGGTAAAGATGATAATAACTGATGGATATTCGATTTTTGAAATCTGCATGTATTTATTGTATGTAGTTAGGTTTTATTTACATCGGTTAACGGACGTGATTTTTCTCTAAAGATATAGATGTGTTATTTAGTAGTATGCAATAGACACCTTTGTCAAATTATAAAGGGAAAAAAGCAAAGGTGCATATAAATAATAATATTGTGCATTTAGCAAGCTGCGCGTAATTATTAGACTGGCTTGCAATAATACCTGTGTACACCTCTAATTCCAAAATCCCTGGACAGCTGCGCATCGCGTTAATAAGCAAAGAATAGGAGTTGACACGGGCGACTGAGTTTTAAAATATAGAGGAAAAGAAAAAAAAATACGATAAAGGTCTCAGGTCCCCCAACCCTAACACTAACCCTTTAGCGAAACCATAAGCTATGATTTTATATATATATATATATATGTGTGTGTGTGTGTGTGTGTGTGTGTGTGTGTGTGTGTGTGTGTGTGTGTGTGTGTGTGTGTGTGTGTGTGTGTATGTATGTATGTGTGATGAAATATAAAGCACGCTTATGCTACAATCAAAAACCATTTGGTGAAGTACAATGAGCTATGTTGTGCTTTTGGTTTTGTAGCCAGATACATACCTCTGTTATGATTTATCATGTAAAGAAAGTATCACGATGCATCAAGACTTTTTCTCGTTCTGTTCTCTAAATTAAAAAACAAACAAAAAAAAGTTCTTATATAACGTGGTGCTAGAGGGTTCTGTAACGAAATGATTCTAAAATGGAACCAGCATGGGGTTCTACAAATCCATGCTCCTCATTTGGAACCCCTAGGGGTTCCAATGCATGACACCTACCTGAGGCGCAGGGTTTTATAAAAAGCCAGGCGTCCTCCTTCCAATGTGTTCGAAATCTATTTCTTGCCTCCCTTATCTGTGTCCCTGCAGCTGCCCCTTGTCCCACTTACTGTATTTTGCTTATACTCTCAATGGGTGTCCAAAACATGGCCAAGCATTTGTCCCTCAGGCTGTCCAACAATCTGTACAAAATCTTATGCGTGCTTGTCATTGCAGTTTGCTTAGGTCCTGGGGTGGTGTATCCTGCATTCAGACAACGGGTAGTGAAATAGTGTTCCTTTTTTGCTCACGATTCAAAAGGCTGAACTGTAACAAGGATGGGTGTCCCCAGAGGCCCTGGACACTTTAATTAGCGTTGGATTGGGCAGCATGACTCACCTCACTGGCAGAACCATCCCAGAGCAGAGCAAAATCAGAGTGACACCCCGGATTCTTCTACAGTGTGCTTTTAATGTTGTAGAGCCCCATACCGTTACCTTAGAAACACATGTTAGAAAGCATGAGGTCACTGGTATTTAGCTTTTAATGACTAAAACTTCTAATTATTGAAAACTCTGTTACTGGCACTGACATACGATAGCCGTTTTCCAAATTGCAAACCCTAGTTCCTTCGTGAGCCTTGATTGGATAAATTACTACAGCTGCGTTGGACTAACTTTTTTATTTGCTCCAAGCAGCAGTAAATTTGAGCTGCCGAGGTGAAAACAGACTTCCGTTTTAAAAGCTGATTATATATCTACTCTGGCTGCAGTCTGATTCCACCCTCTTTAGTTTTTGTTTTATGCAGCGTAGATGACTGCTGTACAAGCCTCTGCAGGTGACTATGTGGCCAAAGCAAAAAATGATTTCCTTGAAAGCTTGTATATAACTTTATGCTGAGTCCGATAAAAATTCACTCGCAGCAAAAAGTAGAATATGTTTTCAAGGGTACAAATGGGCTTGTAACCAGGAGGTCCCCAGTTCAAATCCCACCTCAGCCACTGACTCATTGTGTGACCCTGAGCAAGTCACTTAACCTCCTTGTGCTCCGTCTTTCGGGTGAGACGTAGTTGTAAGTGACTCTGCAGCTGATGCATAGTTCACACACCCTAGTCTCTGTAAGTCGCCTTGGATAAAGACATCTGCTAAATAAACAAATAATAATATTACAGGAATTTCAATATTACACTATGAGACAGCAACACCGTACAGTTTAAAAGGCGCATGCATTAAACCCCATGGTGGCAGTGATCCCAGATGAGAGCGCTACTCTAAGTAGCTTACATGGTAGAATGGTTCTGGCTGCTGAAAATTCATCCTCATGCAGTTAGTGAACAGATGGCCCCACCACGTTTGTTTTTTTACGAGTCCTTAGATCTGTTTTTTTTGATGAAATGGACCCTTTTCGCTGCTCTGTTGCAGATGTGTGTCACACCAGTTGAGCTTTGCCTGTTCCACATTCCAGAACTTTGTCAAGAGAAAGCTCCCGCCCTCTGCTCATCAGTGCATCAATATTTTACCATTTGAAGCTCTGGAAATAAACAAAACTCAATTTCGTTCAGTGACCAAAATAGATTGTTGACCTTGATTTTGTTTTTTTTTCAGGAAATGATGAGCTTTTCTTGATAATTTTTGTTGCGCCAGCATGAGGCTGTTTTCTGGGAAAATAAAACTGACCAGGGCACTTAAAGAACTGTTCTGGTCATCGATATTGCCCTTTCAGCCAAAAAGTTTGTACAGCTCTGCTATAGATAGATAGAGTAGATAGCTGGATAGGTAGATAGACACACATACATACCTAGACAGATAGATGGCAGAGAATATCTTTGTTATTCACTTGAGAAATCTGGGGGCCTCATTACTTCTCTTGTGTGCCTGTTTTCAGGATTACCTCCACTAGCCTCAACGCAGGAAGAGCTTATCCTAGTGAGGGAAGATATGCTGGGCAGACAATAGGGATGATGAATCTTTAAAAACATACTGTACATAAGAGACTGGATTTATGTTATTAAAAGGATCTCCTGGGGGAAATAAATTATCTTGGAAATGTCAGACTGGGATGAAAAACAAGCAGATACGCACACATGCTATTTAATAATGCAGGAAAACTACAACGGACAATAAGACAGATTACTTACTCCAATAAAAGGGAAAAATATAGACTGTGAATGAAGCAGAGAGTAGCAGGAAAAAATATGAATGTTTGTGTGTTATTGAACAGGCTGTAGGGTTTTTACAATAAAACACATTACTTACTGTCGCTGTGTGCTGTTCTGTGCGTATTCCTTCAATACCATTTTTCAAAAACAAAACTGATTGTATTGATATTTTGTATTCATGTCTTTGGTCATAATGAATCAGTTTTCTCATTAAAAATGTCTTTATTCCTGGTCTGGCGATGCTGTTTGCAGTGGGCAAACCTCCACTATGAATATTCATGTTCCAATATAGATGATATTGTTCTACTGGGGTTTTTTACTTGGCATAGCAAAGCTGCAAACCAGAAAAGACTGCACACCACTATGCACTGTACCCAGTCATCTAACCTCTTGTGGAGGAGGGAAGGGCAGTAAGGTCCTGCTGGCACTTGTGGGGCGTGCTGTCTGTCTGAGTTGAAGAGAGCTGTCAGAGGAAGTCTGGGGCTATTCATGTCATGGTCTGGCACGGTTACTGACCTTGACGAGACTTTTAACTGCAGCAAGCTGCGAGTTCCAGTATTAATCTCAGTAGCAGCGTCCCCAACACAAGAAATGAACACAACAAACCACTCTCGCTGGACATGATCCACTGCCAAGATGAAAAATCCACAGATGCATGTACCCTTCCTGCATCTCTGCACAATCCTCAGTGCAGAGAAATGCCAGTATGCTTCAGTTAAAGTAGTTTTAAATAGACTGTTCTTTTTCTATTACTACACACCAATGTGGAATCGGACAATGATCATTGAAAAAAGGTTAGACTATATATTAGACTGTTATTGGCTGTTATTTAATAGATATTTCACATTGTATGTCTTAGACTACTGCAAGCAGAACAGTATCTGTACGCTAGCTAAATATTTCAAGCTGAGCTTTTTTTTTTATATCAAATCAATCCAAGATGACTGTTCTTTTAACAGTCCCTGATATTATACTGTGTTTTATGCTTAAACTGTGCTTCCAAAAGCAGGTTTGCTACAAAAATAAATCAAGTCTTCTGTCACATCAAATCTTTAAATGCTCACAACTGCACAGCTTGTGGTCAGCAGACAGAAAACAGCTTATTTCAAGTGTTTTAACACAATAGTCAAAGCAAGTATCGATAAATTATAAAAGGATAAAATAACAAAAAAATAAAAACCCTTATTACCTTGGTAGTCAGCCTTGTCTGTACAGTAGCTTCATGTTGTCAGCTACTGTAATGCAATCTAATCAAGGTTCAATTGCTTAAGTAAAAACATAAAAATGCAACAAAATGCCAGAAGCAAAACAGGGGTTGTTTTATTATGACTAGCACTTCACTGATTTACCGTACTGTAAGCAATTTAACTACAAATCATTAAATCTGAGTATTGTTTGAACATGATCAAACTTAAAGCTTCCCGCAGTTGCTGATGGATCATGGATAAATACTGCTCAGTGCGTTATCCACGGCATGTTTATTTTTTAAACACAGTTTGTAAATGGTTAACCACGTTTCCCCAATGTTGACAAACTGGCAAACGGACAGACCAAGCTGTTTGGTTGGCAAAACGTCATCACAGCGTCACCGGCAAAGACAGTTGGCGTAGCTGGCTCATTGAATCATCCACGTTATGAACCCATAGTCTGCTCTTTGCTTTGCCAGCACTTCATTAACTAGCTGGGGGTCTTTTCAATTGATCTCAACGATAGTGGCTTTAAATACAGACCCCAATGTTGCCCTCTCGTTTTGTGGAACTGAGCTTCTATAATTCCAGTAGACGCTTGAAGTAGCTTTTGTTTTCTAGTTATTTTCTAATGGATTTTGTACTTGCACTTGGCCTGTGCTGTACTTGTAACTGCCTTTCAGAAGTATTTATCGGCAGTTATTAAATAAATCCATTCATTAACGTGTTGATTCCAAAGCAAGAAAAGCTGTCTTTTCCTCACCTTTACAATTGAGTACCAATATGGGAATTAACTTTAAAAGCCATTTGGAAGCTAATCTTCCTCTCCATACTGCCGTATGGAGACCATAAACTGACAATGAACACACAGAGGCTGTAAACTGACAATGAACATTTTTATTGTCAGTTTGTAGTCTTGGTATGTTAGTATCAGAACACTTACCTTGCACCGCACAGATAAACTACATCCTGAATCATAATGAATTCCTGCCGAACTCCATAGGAATTACATCCCTCTGAAATTCAGATAGCTTTTATATGAGGGTGACCAGACAGTTAAATAAGACAACTATCAATATGTATGTATGTATGTAAATGCCTCAATGACAATGCTAAAAGATATTCTTTGCTTGAAATATTTTCCACATTCTTTGCTTAAAATATTCCCTTTCGAATTCGAAACCAGCTCCCACTCCCAGTAATTTAATGAAACTGCCGTTGAAAAATAACTACTGTATATTAATCTATTTTTATCCACCTTAAGCCTGTCATTATTGTCATGATCCATATTTTAGATGGTGCATTCCTGATAAAGAGCAATGTAATGCTATACCATATACTCTAAAGACCCACTGAGGCATGGAAAAATAAATGCATTGCTTTCATTTAATCGAACACTATATGACAACACCAACAAATTATATGTGTGTGTGTGTGTGTGTATATAATAGAACACAGAACAACAGAACACACAATTATCTGGACAGCGGTACACACGTCAACATTAGGCATGCTTATTCAATGTTCTGCAGACTCTAATGAACCTTGCAATTGCTTGGAAGGCAGTGGACATGCTAGTTTAATGTAAGATCCACTTTAGGCAGATTTTAATTGCCTCGTGAAGATAAGCTTCCCAAGAAGCGTGCTGTTCCAAAGTGTTCAGTGGTCCGTCAGGCGAAGAGGGCAGCATGAAGTCTGCAATAATAACTCAGCTCTGCCTTTTGTGTTTAATATAGAAAATAAAAAAAAACAGACAGAACTCAACACCAATGGAAAGAAAGAACACGTGTGGTTTAACTGAAGAGAAAACACAGTAAAACGCACCCTAACAACAGCACAGTACCGCAATTACTGTAGATGCACGCAGAAATAATGAGCCACGTAGGTCCCCAGACACAGTGTGTCAAACAAGCTGTAAGGGAGACTGAGCAGACTTGACTTGACTGCAGTTCATATACTTTCTCCATAGACCATTATCAGAGTGGTCCTGTAATGGTTGCACGCTGGCACAGATATGGTTACTGTGGATTCCCAGTGTGTGTGATGCCATAGCTGTGTCAATGCATGAAGATGTTACCACTGTGGGGCCAGTCTATTAGTGGAGCACACCATTGCATGGGCCCCTGTGCTATCATCGTCCCCTTAATATACAGGAGAGCATTGCCATTGAAGATTATTTGGTAACGGCTGTCTCATTTAAAAATGGCGATAAAGAAAAACAAAGCCGGGGAAAGCTTCATGCTAATTCCACAGCCCCTTGAAGCCCCCTGATTCAACCTCATACGCTACCGCTCTGCTGTCAAGCTGGATGAGGGCGAGAGGTGAAGTGGTTATAAAAAAAACTCCAAACAGGATCGGTAATGAGTAGCACTGGCACAACAAGGCAGGAAACAGTTACATCTAAACAGGAACTGCTGGAAGCTACACTTAGGATGAAGACATGGCTAACCCTTTAAAGGATACTTGAGGACCTTTTTATTTTATTGTGTTACATGTTCCCATGTGTTGCTACAGCTGTTTACGTAAAGTGTGTGTATTTCTTTTTTTTTAACATTTTGACCACTTTTTTAAACTTTTAAATTGCATTCCCTGCCTCAAGATGGCTTCCCATGTACCCGCATGGACCTCTCAGAACTACATTTCCCATCATCCCCCTGCTCACATATGTAACTGAGATGGATTTATCAGCTCCCTCTAACTCTATTAATCCTTCTGGCGTTCTACACCGTGGGTAATTGTTGCCCCCTTATTGGCATTAACCAAAGATCTGGGGGAAAATTCTTTGTTACAGTTTTAGTTTTTTAGTTCCAGTTTGGTTTGAGTGGAAAGTTAACAGGTGTTGAGGTAACCGTGCAGCCATTGCAAGTAGGAAGCACCTCAGGTGTGCTTACAAAAATAAAAACAAAAATACATTGACTTTTGTTTTGGCTCCGTGATTCTGATTCCTTTTCAAGCAAGGCAACAGAAACTGGCAGTCAACTCCACCGCAGACGTTCAAACTTCTTAGGCAAGTCCATTCAAGCATCATTCTTCGTAAACGGAGCTCATGTACAATTAAAAACAGCTGGCGCTCCATGACTAGCTGTTAAACAGAGCCCTTAATCACAAGAAGGGTATCAGCAGGTTTAATGACAGCTTAGTGCTCACTTCAGCCATACTGTTTAGTCCTAACCTCCACACTGCATGTCCGATTGGTTTTATCTGTTTTAAATACAGGGCTGTGGGGAAATGCAATGATTGTTTTCACTTCCCTTGCTTTGCAAACACAAGGTTATCATAAACAGCAATGAGACGCGGCTTGGATCCCCACTCGCTCGTTCACGCTTCATTGCACTTCTAGCAATCGTCCCGGGAACGTGCTTCTTTGATTTTGTATTTGCAAGGTGGTTTGTTGAGTACATCTAAGGGCAATGTAGTTTAGGAAAGGGCAATCTGTTGTATTTTTCTTAGCAGAATAATAGAAAGTGTACAACCCTTTGCTGCCCAGTGTCCAATAGATCTGACATTGAGAAGACAGGTACATACCCAAAGCAGTAAAGGGTTACATTGTTACATACACAGCAGTTAATCAACAGTTCTGCTGTTGAAATGTTATAATAATATCACCTAGGTACTGGAACTATACAGGGTTATACAGGGGTTACAGTTTTGTTCAATGGCTTTCAGCACCCCCACTTTAAAAATTGTTCCAGTGCCACTGCCTTGGTATACACCCCTTTTGTGTATCTATGTGGTAAAATATGTATTTTCTACAGACATGCTTATTTTCTATATGGTTTATCTACTGTATGCTGTATGGTTTTTTTACTGTACCTTTCATGCACAGCCACGATGATTGGCTTGAAGGTTGCGTAACAATGTCTCTGCGCAGCGGCTTGACACAAATTAATACCCTTAATTAAAAACAAAAAGCTTCATCCACTGTTATTGCAAAATAGGGTTTAAATAATGCATTGCTCTATTATTCTGAACAAATAAAGAATGCAGAACTCTATTCCACTTCGGCGCAGCTCCAATCCTTTTGCAACTTAATTATTTTTTTACAAATGAATGCAATTTTACCTGGTACAAATTAAAATGATTAACGTTCTGTTGTGTCATGCTAATTTGATGCAGACTCGGGATACAGTCCTCAGAGTACTGTACATATGTAATTGAACCTAAAGATTTAAAGCAGTGCAGTTGTGTAGTTCTATAATAAAACCATAATTGTCTCTCTATATCTCAGCTGCCCTTTAGGAGCATTTTAATTAAAGGCTTAACTGCGTTTAGTTTTGAACTAGCTCTTTGGCAAATTGGTTGCTTTAGAAGAGAGCTGCTTTCCGCATCATTTTGTTTTTTTAACTAAATTAAAAATCTATGTTTGGCTGCCTGTGCCATCTAATGTCATCTACTGTATATATTTGATTAGATTATGCAATTCTTTATTACATTTTTACCTTTCATTTCTCATTTGTTCTTTCTTTGAAGCTGAGGGTTGTATGTGCTATAACTAAATAATTAAATACATAAATCACCCACTTTTCTGCGTTTCAAACTCTTTATAAGCTACTGTGGCATTGCCCAAAGGCAAAGATGAAGGTTAGCATTCTTTTTCCATGACAATTAAGTAATATCTGACTTTCTGCTAGGTTAAAAGGAAGACTGTTCTAGCTTAAAAATGTACATCTGATGCTTGAAAACTGAACATACTAACAACGTACAAGATCTGAAGTACCTTGCAGCTTGTGTCATTAAAAAAAGTTACTAGCTCTGAGAATTCATCCCATTTAGTCTTGATGCATTAAAGGCATTAACGGTTTATATGCACTGTATTGTTTTAAAGTGTAGAACATCCATCTCAGGTTCAAGGAGGAAGCAGGAGTTATTTATATAGATAACAGACACATTGTTACGCTAAATAGAGGAACGATTTGTCCTTATTCCCCGTTACAGGGTTATATAATCAATCCATTTTACAGGAACTTTGTATATCTAGTTATCTTTCCAGCTGTCAGTGAACGTGCTTCTCTAAGCCTCCTGCTTAAATTAAAACCTGTTAAACCTGCATTAGATCTCTTTCTCAAAAACACACACACATGCACACGCACACGCACACACACGCACACAACATATAAACAGTAACAGCTACCTGGCTTCACGTAAAACCTGTTCAGTTTGCAGATCCTGTAGCTCTGCTCCAGGGATGTGTACAGACACTACAGTACTGCATCTGTATTCATCCCCTAGACTCACACAGCTGTATCATCAGTACAGTATAACGGTATGATCTGCAGTCCAACTCTGTCCACAACCTGCAGCGCATGCCGACTGCACTGTATAGTTCTCACTAGCAAGTGGTTTCAGAAATACCTGTTTTATAATATCTGTGTTAGTATTTTGAAAGTCGGTCCTTGTGCTAAATGTTTGCTTATATTAATGTACATCTAAAAATGTTATATTAAGTCCTGGAAAGACGGGTTCATTCAGTTTGCCACTGGCATGTGTTTCCACTCAGAATGACAGTACCTTAATAATGTACAGGATATTCAGTAATGATGAAATGTGACATGTGAATTAACCCGACAGCATAACCTTATAAAACGCATCATAGTTTAGCTGTTCATCCATTATAGTAATACAGATATATTGTATTCCAAGTTTCAAAAAAATGGATTTCTTCTGATGTATTCAAACTGAGTTCAACGTGCAGTAAATTTGCATTTGAATCGGACTCTGTGCTTATACTTCTATGATCAGCAATAACAATGCAATTAAACTGAAGTCTCGCCATAAGGCACAGTTATTTTGAGAATATGCCCTTTTTAATTTAAGCATGCTACTATATATGAGGTGATTAGTATGCTGGTTTATATTATTATATATGGAATGCTATGGTGCTTTATAGAAAATAAAACAATGAAAAGAATCCATAAAAAAAAAAACATGAGGTTTGTGTGCAAAGTTTGATCTTATGAATGAGCAGTAGAAGGCACACTGATTAATTAACAATAGTAGCTCAATCGTGTAAATCAAAACGTTGATTATCATAACGAGGTGTATCCCATGCTACTGTACCACTCGTTATTCATCTCAGACTTACTGGCACCTAATTACCTCGGCTAGGTATAAGAGAAACTTGAAGCAAATGAGCATTATGCATGGAAAATGAATGTTTAACACGATTCAGGAAACGGAAGGAACGTTTTTTACTGTTTGCATAATTGAAAGGACATGTTACTTCAGACTTATTGGCCTCATGGAGTTTGCAAAATAGTTACAAACAACCCTGGTGGTGTGGAAGTTCATTAAAGCGCAACAATAAGAGCCCTGTGAGTGCGTGTGGCTGTTATTAATGAAAGGTTCAGGGAATGAAGTCATCTGGGTGCAGATCTGGGTGTCTGATTTCAATACGGAATGCCAGATGTTGTCAATAGCAGAAAAATGCAGTCCCAGATGTGAAGTTTGGGCTATGGCGGCTGCGCTGTATTTTCTTTCCTATACAGCAAGTCACCGAGCTGTGATCTTTGCATAATTTCAATGGTAAAGCCTTTGTTTAAACTCCCCGACCCCTTCTATTTTGAACCATTTTACTCACCACACATGCACAATTGTGCTTAACGAGTGTGCCTTTTTGACAGGTGACTTTTCACCTTATTATATTATTGCTATGTTGTTGCTAAGCTGGATGCTCTGCGCTGCATATTAAAATGTTAATGTAATTGGCTCAACAATAATAATAACAGCCAAACTCGGGCAGATGCATTTGCAGTAATGTACTGGGTACTAGTTCTTTTCCAATGGCAATGCAGTTGCACTCCGATAACGTACGAAGGTGCAATGCTATATTGGCACTTAAGCAATATTGGCACCGCGCATCATAACGAAAGGCTGATTGAGAAACTATATAAAGATACAAAGAAGTGAAACCAGCCTGACTCTGAGGTGATTACAAGCCTTATAAAGGCTTGTAATGCTGCAGCACTGTACATGTAATACATGCACACAGAACAAAGGCATGAAACTAATAAAACACTGAAATGGGGAATAGGGAGGGTGTTGGAAGGCTGGAAGCAAGTTTAAAAATAAGTTTTAATAAAACATTCATGGTACAGAACTAGGAGCTGCCGGGGAAGCAGCAGTTTAGATCTTGGTGCTTGTCAAGTCAGTTATTTTTAAGTGGAATCTTAGTTTTGACTGACAAGACAGGTTACCACACAAAGGGGCTCTGCATATAATAATAGAGATGCACACTTGTCAGTCCGAGGATTTAGTGAAATACTGTGTTTCCTGCCAATCAGCAATTTAGTGGAAGCGAATTTCAATGCAGACTGCTGGATCACCATCAGGTGCTCAGATGCTGATAGACCACCCACTTGTATGAAAAGACTTAAGCTGCACAGCCGGTATTTAATTATTATAGAGCAGCATTGTCCTGTGTTGCACTAATCTGAGAGATAAGAAGTATGAATCTTCTACAATGCAAAGGAAATTGTAGATGTTTTGTTTTCTTAACTATAGCATGGCATTGCGTTTACTGCAAACACTATGAAATCATTGTGGCTGCTTTTTGCACTTTAATTAAAACCTAAATAGAATACTCAGAACCCTCTAATTTAAATACGTTATTTACATTTTTATTATTTTTTTAATTGTGGGTTTAACAGGCTATTTTTTCAGTGTGCGTTGAAGTGTTTTACATTTCAGGGCCACCGCGGTTGTGTGAAAAACAGCCGCTTTGGATTTTAGCTTTTGCAAACCAGCGATTCAGTTACAGCATCCAGATGAATAATCCAAATGGTTTGGAGCAGAGGCAACTTTTGCAGTCCGATTTCCAGGAGCCCCTTGACAACGAGATGCATAAAAGCGTCACCTTACATGATCCGCGTCCAAAGTCCGCAGGCGAGGGCTGCAGCTACCAGAGGACACAGGTTATTTGAATATGAAGGGGGCAAAACCATTCACAGATTGTTGAAAAACAAAAAGTGCATTTGGGTCCATTCCTGGAGGGGCTGTGGCGTCTCATTTTCCAACTTCCCTTATGTTCTCTGCCTCCATTATATACAGACCTTAAACAGTTTAAACAGCTGGGATCATGAATCATCCCAAGGACTGTCCAAGCCTAATCTCTCTGTTGCACATTAGTATAAATGTTTTGCTTGTGATGTCCTGTTATATGCTTTTCTGTGGTAGCCAGTTCTCTTTAGGTTTTGAGGGGGGTTGTCTTGGAATGAACTACATACAGCAATTGCACGACACATCAACACTACAGCTTCAACCAAAGTGTCCTTGGGTCCTTCAGCTGGGGAGTAATTATGGATAATAAAGTTAATAAATGTCTTTGTAGAAAGCAATCGTGTCAAATCTTGAGAGTGCATGCAAGTGCAAATAAAAAAATACTGGTGAATATTGACTATTATACTGCATCTGCTTCTTGCATTGCGGTCATGCTTTATCATAAGTGATAGTAATTTAAATGTAACCATGTCTGCATGCACGTGTGATTTCAAATGTGCGCATCTACAAATGACACATTCCGCACTCATTCGTATTAAATCCTTAATCAACATCCATTCCTTATTAAAATGTGCTTACCAAGTGTATACCATGGGCTGTAGCCCCTTGGCTGAACTTTCATTCATTTTAGAGGCATGATGCGTAAAATTGATTAGAGACGGCTACTTTTAGGCGAAACCCTTTCCTCTGGGGCGAGGGGTTTAAAAGAAAGTATTTCCAACACCAGCCTGGCGTGGCAGAGTTCCATGAAAGGACATGTGATACTGTATTCTTAATAAGCATCTACAAGGCTACTGCAGACAGTGGAGAAAGCATAGCAAAGCATAAATCGTGGGGTTGAACACTGTAAGCATTTGCAAACATGGCAAAGCACAGACAGCTATGGCCAAGCATGGTAAATGCATATATAGTGGGTGAAACTCAGGAAGTACTCTTGCAGTTATGGTGGCTCTGGACCTGATAAATCAGGGGTGCACAAACTTTTAAACCAGTTAGACATAGTGGCCCACTATAGAACTCATAGTGGGACGCTGTTATACAGTCTTAAACATATAAACATTCCAATATATAAACATGCTGCACAATATTGGCACCCTACACTTTTACTGGTGTGTACTTCAGAAAGCCCCTGGTTGTAAGAAGCCGATTGGCTAGGCGGTGGGATTGGAAGACGCCCAATGAGCCTTCAGCTCTCCTGAGCTGTCGTGGGGAGTTGCTGCTGTGAGGGAACATCATTGGACATACAAAATTGGGCAGAAAAATACGGTTTAAAATAAAATAAAAGAGAACACCTTGAACGAGCAGGGAGATTCTAACTGAAACCACTGTCTTTCAGCGATTCTCAATGCCAAGTTAATCTTACTGCCTGCAAATAAATTACAGGAAATAAATTAGCTGTCCCATTTAAAGGCATCTTCTCCGGACTTTACTGTATAAGGAGTTGCAGAGCTACTGCGGCTCAAGTGTGGAGCGTGTCATGTAACCTGAGGCTCGTGCCTTTTGCAGTCCCGCTGTTATATGCGATCTGCCCCCACTCTTACTAGTTCAGCTTATCCAAACACAGACGTCTACCAGAGATGGGCGACTACAGGAAGAATGTGAGCTGTTTACTGAATCAGGGAACACTGGCCTTTGAAAAGCTGTCAGAGCGTGTATGTTGTGTTTAAACTAGAGGTGGAATGTTCTTTGGCAAGTCTCTCTCTTTTACCTGATTACCATGTATAGTAAAGAACTGAACATTTCATAGGAATCGGGTTGCTGGTCTGTGTGCTGAAAAGCACTGAGTGGGCCTGCAGGAGGAGGAATTGAAATCGTGTACAGTTCTGCTACAAGGCAAATAACCCAAGATAATGTTTTTCTTCATTGGTTTTTAAAATTCTGACCAAACAACTTACAATAAATTGTCATTTTGACCGTCTTACATCGTGATATAAATGCATGTCTTATGAGGGAACCCTGTATCTTCTGCTGGATTCGTTAAGGTAGTTTCGACTCTTTTGCTCTAAAGGCTTTATCAAGGAGAGTACAGCATGCTACGATGTTCGAAACCCCCTGTGGTGTAATTGCTCCTTGATGTTTCATAGCGGTAGTGTCCCTGAAGCCCGACACATTTGTCACAAATGTCTAGCAGCCTGATGCGCTTGGGAGCCTGAGATCCCCTGATGGGTAGCTGCTTCTATAATTGACCCCTTTCCGGTTTCTCAAACTCGAATCCCCTGGAGCCAGCATCGCGATGCGGGTGGGTAGTTTTTCAGAGAGGGGTTTCTGACTTGAGCTCGATCAATAGTATCTGTCTAATTCATTATTAAGCGTCAAATTAATCCTGCTTAAAATCGAGCCCACCCTTGCGATGTTTTTTTTTTTTTATAGAATCACTGAAAGAAACTGGGTTTGAAGGCTTTTATTTCTCATTACTGATCTCATATACAGTGCTGCCACTGATGCAGTCCAATTAAAATGCAGTGACATTCAAGAACTCGGATGGAGTGACATTCAGATTCATTTCTGGTAAAATGCACTGGCATTAAATCAGCCAGCGCCTCAAAGCAGATTCGTGAACCTTGCATCGAAAAAGACGCGCTGTTTCTAAAAGGTTGAATTATTGTCTGTTGTTCATTGTTGAAATCGAAGTGCTCTGTTTTTGTTTGAAAATGCCTGCTCTCCTGGGTCTCTTGTTAGTGGTGCCAGAGACTTCTCCCTTAATGAAGGTTCACACCACGGTTCAGGGACACACTCACATCACTCCCCCTCAGTTAACTCCACTATAAATACCTTCTACTTTTCCTCTGGTACGACTCAAAGCATCTCAATTGGCTTTGTTTCCTTGTTGTCTTTCCCTTGGGTAGTTACATGGTCATTCCAATTTGTAATGGCTTGGCCTGAGGAGGCTGTGTGGTCCAGTGGTTAAAGAAAAGGGCTTATAACCAGGAGGTCCCCGGTTCAAATCCCACCTCAGCCACTGACTCATTGTGTGACCCTGAGCAAGTCACTTAACCTCCTTGTGCTCCGTCTTTCGGGTGAGACATAATTGCAAGTGACTCTACAGCTGATGCATAGTTCACACACCCTAGTCTCTGTAAGTCGCCTTGGATAAAGGCGTCTGCTAAATAAACAAATAATAGTAATAATATACCCATTAAATTAAACAGCGAATCGACCCAGACAGCGAACCCCACAATGAAAGGGAAGGCTCTGCATTCAGTCGGTTCCTGTTCACAAGCTGAACCCAATGCACTAAATACTAATACGAAAAGAACAGTCTAGGTAGACAAACATTGTGGTGTTCTGGTGAAGGCTCTCAAGACAGCATTACTGAATGAATTCCATACCTTTCCCAAGGTGCGTGACTGTGTCCCACGTAATCATGTTTCAATTCTTGCTATCTGTTTACTCACATGGTATTCTTTGTTAAACTGGTAACATTTTACAACAAGCTTCTAAAATGTTATGTAAGAAAGCAACACTTGGCTCCACATGTCTCTGATCCTGTTTCTGTTGCGCACTGAGAAAACATGGGATGAAGTCCCGGTGAGGGTTATCTCTGAACACGGCTTTCACCTGTCAGTCCTGCAAGTCAGGAGTAAATACTGTGAATGAGCTTCGTCCTTAACCAGCCAACATTCATTACCACGTTGTTTACTGGAGTCTCAGTAACCAGAACCACTGGTCTCGGGGCTTGAAGGTGACAGAATCTATTGAATCTATCGCCTGAGGTCAACAGTGCTCAGGCATTGTGTGTGGGTGTATGAGGACTGTGAGCGCTTAATTATCTTGACATTGCTTTAATCGTTACAGCAATGCTTTTGCACAGTGGATGGGGTATGTGGCCGTGCAGTTCGAGTTGCAGTTTCTTATGCGAGACAAACAGCCAAAAGGACTTGTGTGCACGTGGACTTCTTTGTGTGTGGTGTTTTTTTGTTTTTGTTTATCCCGAAGCATGTTTGCCACATTAGATTAACGAAGAATTCGGAAAAGCCTAATCTTCTTTCTCTGCTACGATAATAATAATAATAATAATAATAATAATAATAATAATAATAGAGAGAAGGGTTTGCTGAGCAGATTCGGTTAGTTTAAGCTGCAAGGGTAAAAGATATAAATTGCACCCGACTGTGTGAGGTGCACTGTAGTATAAATGAGCCTCTAGCAGAGCCTAACTGAAATAGAGCCGGTGCCTTCAGGATGAGCTTGAGCCCGACCCGTCCTTTCCACAGATGCACAGGGCTCTTGGCATCTGGGACAGAACTGAAGATGACTTCATCAGTTCTTGTTATTAAACCCCAGAGAAATGTTGTCATCGCCCTGGCATACAGTAGCATGTGTTCCAGTCTCCTTGACTGCACAGAGACAGGAATCCCGACTCTCTCCTAACCAACCACGCAGCTGGTTAGCGTGCTTTTGGGGATGGAGAGACCTGCTCGGAGACCGCCCCTGAATTCCAAAGGGTTGTCCCAGGGGTGTGCCCGTTTGCAGGGCGAAGGTTGGGAAAAGGGAAAAGGTTGTGATTGAATTATTTATATGCGGTTTACCGTAATACCCGTAACATCCTTTCTAAATCAATGACATTATTGAAAATCTGAAAATGTGTAACTGCAGTAACATACGCATACACTTTCAATAACGGCATTAGCTGGGGTCCTAAGATAGATAGATAGATAGATAGATAGATAGATAGATAGATAGATAGATAGATAGATAGATTCTGAAAGCACTACACAACAATAATTTGGTGTATGTTTATCAAGTAGTAGTTCTACTGAAACATCACACTTGTCATAAATGTCCACTGAATAGCACTGAAACACAAAACAACAGCAATAAACTGAGACTAAACCACTCGTTTTTGCTAAACTTGTGTTTAGTCCGAAATCCAGGTTTTACACACCTTGGTTAAACAGTAACAATCTTCCTATTGGAAAGCCCAACTGACTGAGGAGACTCATAAAGTGTAATTTTAAGATTAAGACTTAATCTAGTGTATTGACATAAGCGGGAAATGGGACTAGATAATAAAGGGGTTAATTAGTGGAAGAATGCTCCTGGGTACACGACAACAGTGTGCTACTGCTGCCCAAAGTTTACAGAAAGCCTCAATTACCCCGAGTCATGTATGATCTAGCAAGTGCCTGATAGTTATAAGCAGCTGATGTGAAACAAATGAAACGGCACACAATTAGCTCTAGACAAGCAACGGTCGTCTTCAAAAATAAAGTCCATCTATCTGTTTCTTGCCTTTGGGCACCATTTCTCATGGCTACAATGGATTGCACTAGGCTTGTACCATGTGTTTGAAAATACCCTGGAGATTGACCGAAATACAGAACATCACAGGTATTAATTTAAGTAGCATCCCGCATTGATCGGTGCTGTTTTTAAAATGAAAACCAGAGTTCTGACCTCGACTGAGCCCGGTTACTTTTAAAATGATCTCTCTGGCACTGCAGGATCTCATCTGAAGCCCCAGCCAGTTGACTCCAGCCGGGGGTTGTTTCAGAACCTAAAGATTGTGCCTCCGCTGGATCCTCTTATTAAAAACCCTCACTCCCAGTTTATTTAAAGAACTGACTCATTCAAGTATGTGTGAAACTTTTCCAAAAGGGTTTAGAGTTTCTTCTCAAGCTAAAGTTTAGTAATTTGTCCTGTACGTTTAGTAATGCTAAACATATAGTATTCTTTGACAAACGTTTCGACTAATTTCAGAGCCTGATACACTTTAAAATACCACTGCTGCAACTACATGTAGCTACACTGTACAGTACACATGTGTTGCATTATTTATTACATGCATGATTGATGAGAATTACATTTTGAAATACATGTTAATATCATATGTAGCTCCAGGCTGATTAATCTACTAATTGCATTATTTATTACATGCATGATTGGGAGAATTCTATTTTTAAATACATGTTAATATATTACTGTATGTATGCTCAGACTGATTAATCTACTCATCAAATAACTGTGTGCCAAATCCATGCAGCGAATATTAGAAGATGCACTAGCTACCTAAAGGTTTAACTCATAACCTTTTACAGTCGCACTGTACAACAAATGAGGGCTAGGCATTTAAGTTGAGCATGTGTACGGAAACAAATAGTTACGATGTTTCTTATTTGGAGCTACAAATTCCAAATACAGCACATGGGGATTATTGAGAGCAATTAAACCACAGGCATTGCATTAGTGCTCTCCTGGAGGCTTCATTGAGAACACATGTTATTTTTATTTATTTTATGGTCTTTTTAAAAGATTTAAAAAAAAAAGAGAGGTTTGTTTTCCAATCCCGCGGCTGCTTCTTGTGCAACAATATAACGTTTTTCTGAGCGTCTGGCTTTGCAATCCGCAGGACAGCTGCGTGTCAGGCTGATAATGTGTGACTGGAAAAAAATGTTGCATTTGTCCCTGTGGATGTCATGCTTTGAAAACTAGAAACATTCTTAAATTTCCAAAAACACCCTGAAAAAAAGTTTTGAGATATTCACAGGGTGTGAACAAGAGAAAAACCAGCCAGGTCTTGGATCATTTCAATGTGCTTCACTGTTTGTGTCCACTTACTTTTGTTGCTTTAAGGTTATTCCCTTGTCTGTGGAGCTCTATGAGACCTCAAGGAATGAAACACACACATGCGTTAGCAAAAAAAAAAAAAAACAATTTCATCTCCCCTAATTCAAAACTGACAATGATATAGAAATGTGCTTGAAGGTCACCATAATGCTGGTCATTAATTGGAAAGTGTCTTGGTAAAGGTCGCACTCTGCAATTACTTCTGTCTCCTCTAGAATGTCAGGGAATAGTGGCATGATGATCCACACCTTTTTTTAATTCACATGTCAGAGGCCATGCCTGAAACAATTCAGCACCAGTCAATTAAGATGCTCTACTGCTCAGCTTCCCAACGTGTTGTCAGTGAGTAAATCATGACTCCCCTGAACAATTCTCATAACTAGGAAACCTACCAAATTCATCGAACCCAAATCATCACTATGTGTTGCAGAACATGCAACACAACTCCTTGATAAACCAGTTCTGCTTCTCCTAACTGTATTCATCCACTCCAAAGACGGTGAAAAGACAGCAAAATAATTCCCTGTACATCAAAGATCTAACTGCAATGGAATTGTGGCCCAAAAGTTAGTCAGTTTTTTTCTTATGCGCATTTGAGTACCGGTTATTGCAGTCAAAACAAATTTTCATTAGGTTTAAGTATTACTACAGCATGTGTTTTATAGTTAAGGTGCTTGTATAGTATAAACACGATATTTTACTGGTACAGCGCTGGAACGTCCCTAAACACTGAAGTGGTCAATCTCTGGAAACCACTTCTCTAGCGCTTTTCTAGAAACATCGGCAGCACATTGTTGAGGTTTGAGCAGCCTTGGGATTCAGTGTGAAGAGAATGCAAGTATGTGCTCTCCCGAGGCTGCAGACAGTATTACTAGAGACTGGGGGACACCTCCCTTACAAGAAGGTCACACTGCAGCTAGCTAACCTTTACCAGCTGCGTCGCCACAGGCAACTTACCGGAGAGCAACGATGTGCACTGAGTAAGAGAGAGGAGTATCTCATTGGAGCAAGGCTTTGAGATGGGTAGTAACCTGCTACTCCTCTACAGATCTCTTAGCTCTTAGATTTATTTCATACGTGTCACTGACTGGGTCTGAACGAGCAAACCAGTGGCCCAGAATCAATGACTCAGTCCACGGCTGCTTTTAAAACATTTGTAAATGTTGGTACTAAGGACCATAACTGACACTCAGGTAGACAAGCACTTCGGACAGTGCCTTTGTCATTGCATAGATCAAGGCAACAGCCAAAACATGCATCTACTCCTTTAACATTACAATTTACAATGGAGTATTTGAATTTGTGGCTGAATTACAACTGGCTCTATAACGCTTTCAATTGCTGTCGATATTAGACCTCAGCTGGGATCTGGTTTAATGATCTGTATTATTTGGCCAGAGAAATTTAACAGAGACAAGTTAATTACAAAATTGCTGATGTGTTATATACCAGCATTTTTAGACTACATATTGCACACATTTTAGGAGACTATCTTCAAGTTACATAGGGGTTGTGAATTATATACTGGGTAAATACAGAAGTATACTTGGGTAAAAGTACACAGAACAAGATATTTTTGCTAGGGGAATATACAAGAGACGCAAGGTGTACAAAGTCTGTACTTTTAAAACTAGATGTACCTCAAGGCATGTATCTCACGTGTAGGTGCATGTTGTACACAGGGGGTGCACGTTATATTTTGAAAACGACTGTGCTGCTCTTACAAAGTAATGAAAAGTTTTCCATTTGCAATTTCCCATGCTTACACTATGCATTTACTGTGATTTACCTTGCTTTCTTTGGTTTGCCATGCTTTCACTATGATTTTACTACAATAGTCTAAGCTCTGCTTCAGAAGCTCAAGCTGCCCTCAGAGTGTCTCTGACACCTTAAATGAGGATCATATCAATTAAGACATGCAGATTAAACTCCTGTTGCCTTGCAGTTTAAGCTACTTCAGACTTGACGCGAAGCCTAGATCGTTTCTCCAAAACCTCTAGGATGTAATTAAACTCAGGCGTTACGAGCTCATAGTAAAGTTGGATATGACAAAACTGCATTGCATTGACTGGGAATGGTTAAAGCATAGTTATGTGTTAGTAGATGTTTCTGGCCTGAACACTAAAACTGAGACTATGACATTGTTCTCTAGCTCGCTCTCCAACTCCCTCGCTGTGTAATTTAAGCACTTTGATATAAATATTTCCTTTTGTATGTCCAGACCATTTCCAAAAGAAACAACTTAACGCCACTCAAAAGAAAAGCCAGGACAAAAGCAATCTTTGTGCTTTCTTTCTCAGAAATGAAAAACATTGCTTGATGAATAAGAAGAAAAACAAATCGTTCTCAATCCGCATGTCCATCATAGAGCTCCGGTTTCTCAGTGGCATCGAAACACGTGTTTTCTTTTCATATAGCAAACCGCTGAGCCACAAATTCCAATTCCTGAAGAAGAATGCCCCCGCTGACTAACTGAGCACATACACATGTGATTACAATTAGAGACCGTGGTCTGTTAAATGTTTTCTCAGGACGAGAAATGGCCTTTCTGTTTCATAAAGAAACACACTACTCTGCAGTTCAGAATCCCAAGAGGATATCAAAGCAGGCTTAATTCTGACTTTTTTTTTCTTTACCTTGTTTTTTGGGGGGGGGGGGGTTCACACAACATACCTCATGTCACGGAGCGTCAGTGCTGGAAGGCTGTGCAGTGTGCGTAGGTCTCGGCGCTGTGTGTCTCGAACGACACCCCCATCCCCAGGGAGGCTTTACCCTTTTGGCTCTGCACACTGCTTTAGCTCTCTAAAGAAAACAGAATGACTCAACATCTGGGATCCTAGACAGCAAGAAGGGAGCTTTCCTTAAAGAGCCCTTGTGCATCTGTATCTTTTCTGGGCTGTCTTGATAGCAAGGTAGGGGTGAAACAGGACTTGGACAGAAAGCAAAATGTCCCTAAAAGTAGCAGATTCTAAATGTACCTGACTCTGATTAATATTTAGTTCAACACTGATAATGAACTATTAGTTCACTGTGTTAACTGAATTTTCTTTATAATCTCCCTCAACACTTCTGTGTCTGCCTGCCTTTGCATGTATGAGGATCTGTGTGACGTGTGTGCACTCTGACTCTACAGCCTAACTAAACAGTCCATGCTGTGCAGGTTTAATGGGAACCATACAAAGATGGCAGACAGGAAGTAGGAGGGTTTGAATGGCTCTGTGTTCTTTGCAGAAAGACTAACACAAAGCGGTGGAATTCTGTGAACTACAGCATTGGAATTTAGTGTAACATTAGACACAGGAACCATTCTAGAAGGAGAGGAGAAAAAGAACGAGAATTCCTGTAGTCCAGATGTTGTGGAACTAATGCACAACACATCTTATTATTTCAAGGATTAAAAATGGGCACAGTGAACTACCACTTAAAATAAACTTGAACATTTATGTACTTAGAAATATTGAAAGAATATTCCATTCATTATTATTATTTATTTTCTTAGCAGACACCCTTATCCAGGGCGACTTACAATTGTTACAAGATATCACATTATTTATACATACAATTACCCATTCTTACAGTTGGGTTTTTACTGGAGCAATCTAGGTAAAGTACCTTGCTTAAGGGTACAACAGCAGAATCCCCCATCTGGGATTGAACCCACGACCCTCTGGTCAAGAGTCCAGAGCCCTAACCACTACTCCACACTGCTGCCCAAAGACAAAAACATTCCATTCAAAGAGTCTTTTTCGACGCCTTTAATCATTTGTCACTGAATTTCTGTTGATTTTAGTGTTTCTAAATTCAGCACGATTGAGTGTTTGTTATGGGTAATATTTCTGTACAATAAGAATTGGTAATTCAAGTACTAATTTGCATTAACACATGGCTTTCTCTTCAGTTCATCATATACATAAAACTATGATGCATTCCACACTAGTACCAATTTAACTCTCTTTTTAGCAGGCAGGGAGAGGCATTAAAATGTAGGAGGATAATATTTATTTGTATTCATTTAATACTTCATCAATACGGTGCTAATTGAATCCAAATAAATCCAGCTTTGCATTCAATCTGTTTACTGCATGAAATTACAACTACCCCCAACCTTTTTCTGCAGTTAACATGTTAATTGAATTCTGCAGGGGCTCAGTCATATTTTAAAGCCTTCATCAAAATCAATTCATCGTTTAGCAGGCAATCGTTTCAGAATGTGAGCAAAACAATTCGCCCAGTTCAGTTTGTATCTGCAGTACCATCGTGAGGTGAAGAATCAAATCACAATGGGAAATTCCCTGTCAGGATCTTGAGCTCTCGTCGCCAGTGTGACAGATTATGTGGCTTAGCTCATCTCAAACATAGCCCTTAGTAAGCAATAACAGATTTTCGTTTGGGCGGATTTGATTTTAATGCAATAAATATTTATGACTTTACTGTGTAAACATGCTGGAAAAGGATGCGCTGTCTGCTCCTGATCCTATAAAAACAGACCATAAACTGGGGTCCTGCTGTAATGATCTGGCCCCATGCAGAGTAACTCGTAATTAAAAAGTATTTAAACCATGTTCCCGGCATATTCCTCAAGGGTGAAGTCAGATGCACAGTATTTGTCAGCTTTAGTGGCATTCTAATGTTACCTTCTCTCTCCGTGCCTGAAGCAGATGAGATGACATTAGATCTTCAAGATGCAGACACTCTACTTAGAGCAAACTCAAGACACATAACAGACCCATTGTTCAGTGATGTATGGGGAGTGCACTATTAAACAGGGTCTAGTTTTAAAAGTACAGACTTTGTCAGGTTGCCATTAAAGGTTTCTGTTGCTGAATTTAAACAGCATGCCAGTTATGACATTGTAAAGAACTTCTTTAGACAGTATCCAGGGTTAGATGGGGAGTTTAGGGATCGGTACTCAGGTCTGCTGATAATCCACAAAGTTTGTATACGGAGAGACTAGGCAGAGTAGTCCTTACAGCCATCCAGTCTTTCCAAGATACATGCTGGGGAATTAAATAATAACCTTCCAGCCCAACTGTCTTCACCTTGTAATGAGTGACTCCTCCATCATCCTTTCATTTTAAAATGCAGCCACAAAAATCTTCACATAAACGATGGGCTAGATTATCAAAGCTGCTCTCTTCTTTCAAAGCGTCATTTGCACAATTTTTTCTCAGAGAGGCGAAAAAGCACTCAGTACAGTTAATAAAAAACAAACCGCGCCAGTGTTTCGTTTAGGGGCTCGTAAACAGTCTTGAATTTGCTGTAGAATTGTATTTGCCACTTCCAGAAAATAAGTAGATAGCTTACAGAATCTTGTTATACGTGTTACTTGGCAGAACTTTCATAATGTGCTTGGGACAAGGATGGCATAAATAAAGTAGCTTTTCTCCATGCGATGACTTGTCCAGTTTGGGGTTAAGCATACTGCTCTGCTGTGCGCAGACCACGCTGTCTGCCAGGTACTGCAGGTACAAGCAACCCTACTGAATTATGATATGTGTATCCGATACATTAGTGTTCCGCTAACCCAAGGCATTGGGAGTAATGTACCGCGTCTACCCTGTTTGTTTGCTACGTAGACCTGTCAAATGGGGTCAGGTATATGCTTTAACACACAGCGGTAGGACTGAGTAATGCACAGCACGTACTGGAGCAGTTTACCTTGGCTGGCACAACATTGTACACTGACAGTTATATATGCTGGAAACGAAAACCAAAGGGGATGGATCTTGTATGCCCCGGGAATTGGGTCAGTGAGAAATGCTTTACTGTGTTGTGCATATTTATGGTATGTTTAAGATAATCATGTATGTATGTGTAATGAATGCTCACAGAAAGAAATGTTTACTTATATCCCTTTGCGACCATGCAGAATACGGATGGTTACAGAATACACATGCATTGACATTGCAAGGGTCGTTTTCTTTTCTTTTTGTATATTATGTTTTTCAATCTGGCAAGCATACAGTGCCATATGAGGAGGAGGATTTTATACAAGTATTCATGGAATGATGGCCTGACGATATGATACACGTAGATTTTGAATCATCAACTACTGCATATCAAATTAAGACACTTGGGATTAATATGTCGTAAAATAACCGTCTGCTTTTCCTTGTGCTGCTCACATCCTTGCCTGGGTTTAAAAAACAAACAAAAAAAACAAAAACGTTGTGCAGTATTAAATTATATACTCATATATTACTGAATAACACTAACACCATTACCCTTTCATGGCACAACTGAATGTAGAGGATATACAGTAAACAACATCTTCAAAGTATGTTACAGCTCAGAAGAAAAGTGAAAACAGGACTGTTTTTCTTTCCTTTTTTATTGCTGTACTGTACTGATAACATTTTTAACATGGACTTATAAGGGATTAGCATTCTTCCTACACTTAAATGAAATCCTTTTCTCTGAAGCAAGTTTAGAATGGATGATAGGAAGCACTTGTTTAAGCAGAGTTAGAAATGCAGGGAATAATGACGAAGTAGGATCTAAAACACTGGGAACATTTAAAAAAATGACTGGATTCTGTCCTTTATATACACGGTCCCCTAGTAGCAGGTGTGAATGATGTGCTAACAAGTGACAAGCTTCGATGGGCCAACTGTCCCTTTGTCTTTCCCAAACTTTTCTCATGTCCTGCTGGAAACTCTCGCAGCTCTGATCCAGGTCACACTCAGGGTCGGGGTGAATTCTTGTTTTTTTCAATTCCAATTCCTTTTTAAAATCAATTCCCAATTCCCATTTAAACAATTCCAACAAATCACTGATCAAAATTGCAATTGGCAGTATTCTGTTAAAATGAGCTTCTCACAGTGGCAACACATTCCTTACCTTGAAGTTGCTGTTAGTCAATTAAACTGACTTCAAATGAAAGCAGCTGAACAATTATTATGACTTTAAAATATGTCAGTTCCACGTCCGGTGCTGCACAGCAATAAAACAAGAAACCGCAGCACTAATAAAAACCAGGGACGGAATACACTGGAGCACAACGACCTCTAGGGTAGTCCAACAGTAAGTGTTCAGCCAGCATCGGTTCAGGTCAGCCAGGCTGCTAATTACCATGCATTCCTTTTGCGTTGAGCAAGAAAACTATGCAGAGAAGCAACAAACACAATTCAGTTTAAAATCCAGAATTAAACTCAAACAAGTAAGGAACGGACCTGCTAGAGACCGCGGTCATTAAAGTTGCTAGCGTATCACAGCGAGAAATCCACAGTTCTGCAGACAGTGAAAACATCTTCACATTGCATTCTGCTCCCAAGAGTGCAGTATGCTCTCTCAAAACACACCCACTCCTATATAGTTTCAAGCAGACTCTTATTACATACATTCTTTAATCGTAATGCATGAAGGTTTTTTTTTTATAGCTAATCATTTAAACTATTAAAAAAGGACATACGTTCAAGTTTAATAAATTAAGCATCAATGCCCAACACAGCGATCGTTATCTGCTAAATACAGTGAGGAGTCCCGAGTCATTTATTGTGAAGTCCCTTTAGCTTAGATTACATCTACTGTGCCTGTGGGATAATGGTCACTCTGCTCTGAATGAGACTGGCCGAGACATGGAGCATCATAAAAACTAGGTAGGAAGCACTGTCCTATCTGAGCTAATACCCCATAATCGTACCGATTGAGGCTGCTGATGGCCTGTTTAGTTTATGAGCAAGGTACTTTACCTAGATTGCTCCAGTAAAAACCCAACTGTATAAATGGGTAATTGTATGTAAAAATAATGTGATATATTGTAACAATTGTAAGTCGCCCTGGATAAGGGCATCTGCTAAGAAGTTAATAATAATTAGTCAAACTCAACTCAAACGCTTTCATCTTCTTCTATAAAAGATCATGGGTAGAAACAGTTTTTTTTTGTTTTTTTTTCAGACAGAGAACCAATTAAATGTAATTCGCTGGCCAAGGGTATATGGCCTTGATTTTTGCAGTCTGTACCACATATAGCTTTATAGCAATCATTAAATCCTAATAGTTTGCAACAGTATTTTCAAAATGTAACCCTTTCTTATCCTGCAGTTTGGAGCAACAGAAAAGAGACAACCCTCAATATTATGGAATAGATGTTCCTCACGTCTGTACTACTGTTATTAGCAGCTGCAATTATAAACATCCCTCTTCTGGGTAGTTCAGATAGGAATAGCGCAAGCCTGCTATCTCCGAGAGGTCTTGTGTGTTTTTCATTAAGAGTCCAAAGTGACCATTCATGGGCTTTTTTTTTGTGTCTTGGAATTTGGGGAGCAATCTGGATTCTGGGGAGACTTTTTTGAGTAAATACAGTAATAATAATAATCATTAGATGGGTCTGTTGGTAAAAGTTAGCAAGGGAGAACCACTTTTACCAGCAGTGGGATGTAAAGAGGTTCAATTATAAGCAGAGACCTAGTTGTACAGTAGAGCTAAAACATCTAGCAACAGGATCGGATCCAAGACTCCCATCCTAAGTTGGCTTCCAGTCCTGGTCTTTATTCCAACCCAATTCTAAATTGTTTACTGTAATTGAACTAAATAATCTAATTTTACCTGTTAAACCTGGAGTGGAACGGCCCTCCAAGACCGTGATTGGGGAATGTGTATTAGAGCACAACTAAAGAACCTCCAGGGACCAGTGCACTTAACTCAGCATGGTGCCTTTGTCGTGAAAACTGAACCCGAAGAAAGCAAACATGAAGAGGAAGGATTCTGTAAATACAGCATCAGAAAATGATGTGATAACGTGCAGCGTTAGCCATGGAGACCTAAAACAGGGACAGAGTTTATCGACTGGGTAGCAGAGAAAATGCACTTTGCGAGTCTTGAGCACAAGTGAGAAGTGAACCGAAGGCTAGGCAAGAGGTCCCGTCTGCATCAGAGGACGGGATGAAAGTGAGATTTAGCACCCTTTCCAGCATTAGAGCATGGAAGCACAGACAGCAAGTTCAAACCAGGAACAAAACAGGCTACAGAACTAGGGCCTCACACACGGTAAATGTATCCAAAAATGTGTCATTTGTAACTGGGAATAGATGGCTGTGTGTTGTATGGTTTTCTATAAATGTGTTTCCCATATAATAGATGGCTTATATTGGTTTTCTATTTTAGAATGTGTTTTCTGAAAAGATGCCCCATTACAAACCAATACGTAGGGGGTTGTGGAGCCGTTTGGCTATGTTGGCAGGGTGCTTCTTTTTTTGTCCCAGGAAATCTCAAGAAAGCAATTCCCATGTCTTTATCCCGCAGTTGTTGCGAGTGTCCTCGCTGCCAGCACTCAGTCAGAGATAAAGGTGGTGGCGGAGACGGACGTGAGCCTGCCCTGCAAGCACCAGCTGGGGCACCTGGACTCCAGGACTCTGGACATCGAGTGGCTGCTGCAGGGCGCCGACCAGAGCCAGAAAGTGGTAAGGTTACTTTATTAAAAACACCACGCGGGAATCTCACGCTGGCTCCATTATCAGTCAGTTAGACTGGGATTGAAGCACCCTGCCTCGTGGTGCCCAGCAGAACAAACAGGAGCCTCTGATGGATGTGCAGGTTTGCATCCTAAGATCAAACCAAAAGAGTTAGCATACCTTGCATCAAGGGTGGGGCATTACTAGATGTTATGATTTTCAAAGGATATTTTTGCTTTTATGAATTGAGTGACTTGCACACTGCTTTTTCTTCCCAGCTTTGAGCAACAGAATATGATTCAATCCTCTGACGCACAGTTCTGTACAAAATTGATTTTACAGCTAATCCTGCAGAAACTTTAAACGTAACACAGGAGAGGCAAACCTTTTAAACCGATCCAAGGGGGGAACGCCGATGAGTGTGTAGGCTCAGGCTGCAAAACATTTACGAGGTTACGTTTGTCCCACAGTGGAAATCTCGAATGACTTGAAGTCAAGGATAGCTTAGACCTAAGCTGCCAAATGTATTTATTTTAATTTTTTGGTTCATCCTGCAGAGGCATCAAAAGCAGCCAGTCAGGCGTCTACTATTTTTAACCCATCTGGGCGTGTATTCAGGGCAGTAGACCTATCCCCTCAGTGCCACAGGCTTATGTATGTTAATGAGTAACTTCCACTTCAAACCAAAGCTTTTCCACTTTAATGCCTCTAGTTGAAGTAACGCTCTAGTGCCGACAACCACAGGTAATGTTGCTAAATTTATCACATTAAAGTAAGACACATGGTCTGTTGTTGGGACTTACATGGGTATGTCAGTAATGCCCCACAGAGCGTGTGCGCCAAGATCACCAGTGAAGAGACAAGGGACGTCTGAAATATGCATGACTGGTCTAATTCAGGGCATATACACAGATTCACATATCATTTTGGCATCATTATGTCATTCTCAGTGCTTCTCAGTTCTGCTGCTCTGTGATTACGATTTAACCCTTTTTCTTACTTGGCTTTGAGTTTTTTCTGCTTCCATGAAAATCACCTGGCACTGAACTTTAAACGGTGCTGGATTCACAAGCTTCTATAAAACACCACAGGGCAGGGAATATATTTTCAGAAATACTTCAATTCACTTTTTTGATGGGGAAAAGTATTTGTGGAAATGATACGTTTATGATACAGGATGAACAGCTTTTTTAAAATTTTGATTGGAATTAACACACACACACGGAATTGGGAATTAGGAATTGATTTTAAATGGGTATGCATTTTAATAAATGAACCTAAATAACCCCCTTTTCGTCCTCAGCCTTATGGATGATTTTAAATCAACAGAAACGTTTCTCTCCTTCTCATTACTTCTCCACCTAACAAACGGTTTCTTCAGTTTCTAATATATGAACTAAAACTCCTTTTTAGTTATTAACAATCAAAAACGGGATCCCTAGAGGAGAAAGGGACAAATAGAAGCGCTCACGCTGGGTCCCACAATGAATTCTGTTTTCATGCGGGTCATAATTCCCCTGACAGGAGTGAAAATCTGACTTGTGTTCTGCTGTCTATCCCCCAGGTGATCTCATACACAGGGGGTCTGGTGTACGACGACTTCAATGACAACCAGAAGGGCCGGGTGTCCTTCGCCGCGGACTACCTGACAGGAGACGCTTCTCTCAGGATCTCCGCCCTGAAGATCAGAGACTCAGGCCAGTACACCTGCAAAGTGAAGAACGGAGGGCAGTACTTCTGGAACCCCATCAGCCTCATAGTCTTGGGTAAAACAGCCCTTTTTTATTATAGGGCACATTTACAAACACTTTTGCTCAAGTGCACAGGTTTTTTTTCTAAAAGAAATAATAAAAAATTAAGATTCTATTTTCAGCAAAAGCTTAGTACATCTGTCCCTTTATTGCGTATTATATATATATATATATATATATATATATATATATATATATATATATATATATATATATATATATATATATATATATTCCTATTTGTTGTACAGTGAACTATTTCTGCATATTTCTCAAGTTTAAATATTTAGGATAAAACTTTGTAAGTGGGGCACAAAGATAAGTACAATACCCTCTTGTGGTCTGAGAAATGAAATACCGTAACTGAAGCACTGCCAAAAATCTGCTTGCACAGCTTGTATAACAGAAACCTTCAATTACTGCAGGACTTGTCAATAACATGTATAATGCACGTGTATGTCGTACAATGTACATAACGTAACTGCGGTGCTATGAGTAATCATTCCGCTATGCTCTGATTGAATGACTCAATAGTCAAAACATGCACTCCAGCTCTTAACTGTTTGTCTTGGTCCCAATCATCTAACATTTTTAAAAGGATTTTAAATAAAAAGCAAAGACAATCTAGCACGCCCCAGTTGTCTTTAGGATAGTCTCCGTTTGAAGAATGCTTTTAAACTCTTCCAGACATTGAAACTGGTCATGCTTCTGGAAACAACCCTTTCATGCAGGTCAGCGATTCACTTTAAAAGGGATTAGAAAGGATCCCTCTGCAAGAGGCAGGAGGATGTTATAAAGAAGAAAAAGAGCGATGCACAAAACAGCAAGCAGATAAGACACTGCTAAAGGACAGTAGCCTACTCTACAAAGCAGAGCACAAGCGTAAAACAATGAATTTCCATTACAACACATGAACAACATTAGCATGAGCATGCCTATGCAAAGATGGAAATAAGACTCCCATTGCATAGCAGTTGTAATCCATTCTTGGCTTTACTATACGAGTTTAATGAGACATACCCACGCATGTTACCTATACACTTTGGTTAATCAAGCTCACAGTAAAACCTGGAATGGGTGAAACTGCTTTGCAATAGGAGTCTTATTTCTATCCCTGTGTCCAGGCTTATTGTTGGAACTGTCAGACCTGTGAAATGGTGCAGCTTTACTAGGCTGAAAAATAGCTGTGCCGTTGCTGTATTCCGTCAACATCTGTAAATGTAGGCTGCGATTTCATTTGAACCATAGCGTTGCTGTCATTCTAGCACCTTTAAACAAGTAGACAAAAGCTGTCAAGAAGATGTAATCTGTGATATTTGTTTTTGTGCTTGTGTTCTCCAGTCAAGCCTTCCAAACCCCGGTGCTGGCTCGAAGGGAAGCTGCTGGAGGGGAACGACGTGACCCTGGGGTGCGGGTCGGCCGACGGCACCGATCCCATCACTTACAAATGGGAGAGAGTCCCGGAGAAAGGGAAGAGCCGGAGCTATCTGCCCCCACAGTCACGCATTGGTAAGAACCGCACGACGGAGACACCTAGTGGTGACATTTTACTGACGTTGTTGCTGTCATTATTATATGAATAATTAAAGCTTACTTTACATAATAAGGGTGTCATTTGATCTTTATTCTATAAAACACATAAGTGCAAGTGTTAGCTTGAAATAAGCAGTAACCTTCTCTTACCTGCCAGTCAATCCCAGAAATATTCAACGATACCGACATGCAAATAAGCAGCTCTTCGGTGTTTCTTTGTGTTTGTTTTAGACTTGAATCACCCAGAATTCGTCATTCTGAGAAACCTGACCATGGACAGTATAGGAACCTACCAGTGCACTGCCAGCAATGAAGCTGGGCAGGACAGCTGTATTATCCAAGTCACCATGCACTGTGAGTATGAGCTGCAAGTAAACGTGCATGTTGTGCAGTGTCACACACACATACAATAAAGAAAACTTTTTTTTTTTTAAATAGTCAGTATTTTCTTTCTTATTTAACTCAATGCAACGCAGGATATTCAAAGCTTAAACTCTCTTCATTATTATTATTTTTTTGCATTTTACTTTCACTTTTTCAAAATATAAAATGACCAAACTGTTCACAATGTTGTTATGCATTTCAATTCGATCAGTTTCAACTTAAAAAAGCACGTATGCTATAAAAACATAAGAACATTTTAACTATCGCATTTTAAACCTCCGTTTCAATATAAAACGCCTCAAAAGCATAACAATAACTACAGCTTATTCTTAGACAATAACTACTGTATTATCCTATTTTAATCATTCGAAAACAGTTTTATAAAGTGATTTTAAAGAAGACATACCTGAAACAGTGTTCACATTGTGCAGTCAGATCAGTGTAATGCAAAACGACCCCAACTGCAATAGGTCCCCAGAAAGGAGGAGGGCCCCCCCCCAATATGCCTGAAATATGTGTACCCCCAAAACATTTTGCATTTACTTTTAAGCATGAGAAAATGACCGCAGCATCAAAATACATTTGAAATAAAGAAACATAAAGGGGTTATGCTTGACTCCTTCCACATTACATAAGTGTACCTCCCTGTGCTGTACCAGGACTGCCAGTGTGCGTGCGCTACCACTGCACTTTACCGTAACATACAGCTCCTCTCAAAGTTTAATGAGAATAGCACCATGCCTTTGACTAGCCCTGATTGCGCTCCAGGCTGATCTGTTATGATTCTGCTTTGCTGACAGATGTGAGAGGAGTGGGTGTGGTGGCCGGGGCTGTGGTGGGAGTTGTGTTCGGAGTCCTGAGCATTTTATTAGTTGTCTGGCTGATCCTGCGCAAGAAAGAGAAGAGGAAATACGAGGAGGAGGAGGAGACACCCAACGAAATCAGGTACCTGCAGACACGCACTGCACCTCGCTTCTGTGTTCATGTGGAGCTATTTTATCATGATAGGGTGACCATGTGGCTCCGTGTTCACCGGGACTGTTTGGGACGGTGCAAGCTTTTCAACTGACATCGCAATGCATTCTGGTACCTTTTACCTGTCGCAGGTACCTTTAAGAGAAGCTGGACTACACTTACCAGAATGCATTGCTATTCAAGTAAAAAAAAAGCCTAAACTGTTTATGAAGTCATATGGTCATATGGTCAACCTAGGCTATCAAAAAAATATATGTGTTCTCCCTTTCCTCCCAGGACCAGAAATCCTCCATTAAATTGTGTTTGAAAATGAACCATTGTTTATACGCAACAAAAACAGGCGAAACATTGAGCTGGTAGGGTAACATAGCTCTGCTTAACACTGATTACATCTTTTACTACTTTATAGTTATTATTTTAATAAGGCGATATAACATACCCCCAACTTTACATAATAAATCTGTCATTTTATTGAGGTGTTATGGTAAACCCAAGAGAGAAAGTCACCTGAACTAAGCAGTAAACAACAGTGACATCATGGTGTGTCTGTTATTATTATTGTCACATTGTTTGGTTTTAAGAGCAGGCAACGAGTAAAAGATATGGACACCATCCTCGGTGTTGACGTAATCTTGTTCATCTTGTTTTGCGTGCAGGGAGGACGCTGAGGCCCCGAAAGCTAAACTGATGAAGCCAAACTCGTCCACCTCCTCCAGATCTGGCAGCTCACGATCGGGAGCCTCCTCCACCCAGTCCATTGTGCACAACAGCGCCACCCGCAGCCAGCGGCTCCGCCCTGCAGCCACCCTCAAGGAGAACGGAGAGCCGCCCACCTACTCGCAGGTGGTGAACAAGGAGCCAGAGCCAGAGCCAGACACCGGCAAAATCAGCGACGCCACCCTGGCAAGAATGGGAGCCACTCCAGTGATGATCCCTGCACAGTCCAGAGCCTTCCAAACAGTGTAGGGAAGACCCGAAGAAAAGGAATAAGGGTCCGGCAATAGAAATATAACTGCGAAAAACATGAACAGGGATCAACTGAAGAAATGGGATCATTATGCTACAGAGAAACTTAATGGCTAAAATAGGGACCGAAATAAAGGGATCGTTGCCAGACACTTTAAAGGGATTTAAAAGGGAATTCAGAAAAAACTGCTTGCCCTTGTCCCATAAGCCCAAAAGGAACTTGCTAAAGTCTTGCTGGAAATGGACACACATTTTCATTAAGTTTTATTGTACGGATTTTCATCAGAGTATGAAATAATTTAATGTATTTTTTTTTCGATAAGAGTAGGGGGCAAAAAAGGAAAAACGCTGATTGTTAAGTTTGGTAAAGTGGTTGGGTGATAATGGCTGAGTATTTCAAACAAAAATATATATATATGACATAGAATTAATATACAAAGTGTTACCTTACATAACGTCCAGTTGAATATAGAGCCAAAGACATTCCTGCTGCCAGGGCGTCAAATTGTCGACACTGCGATTCATGTTGCATTTAGTGAGCCTCACTAGAGGACTGTGGAAGATCACACCAAGATCCACTCACGCGCAGCACAGGAATCACTGCAAGACTGACCCTGAGCTTTCTTAGAAAGACAATGAACCTCTGGCCTCACATGACTTTGCACGTCAACTTAAAGGGTGCATCACAGAGTCTGGACATTGCTCATAGCATGTGCAGCTTTAGGCTGTTGATCATCACCCAGTCAGATATACACAAATGCACCTGATTGACGTGTCTGCACCTGATTGACGTGTCTGAAGGACCCTGATCGTCCACCACTTTGCTTTGCGTTGCTGTGTGAAGAGCTGGATATACCTATACACCACAAAATGTTACAACGTCACACTACAGAAAAATCACATGGGGCCATTTGAATGCCACAATAGTGCATCTTGAACTGTCACATGTGCCGTCCGTATTTTAAGATTCCACTGTTAGATGTTTCTTCCTGTCTATTGCGATATACCACGATGAGGGCAGAGCAATATGTAGTAAATCATAGTGAAAGCATGGTTAAAAATAACGGTAAAGGCAAGTGTGTGAAAAGCATGGTAAACTGCTGTTCGTCGTGATGATTTTTTTTTATATGGGATTGCTAAACCCTAGCTGGCCAAGTACTGTGTCTGCATCTTGGAAGCCTTCAAAAGCAAGACTTTGCAGAAGCAGTGACACTGGAAATGTATGAACTGGTCCCGGGGCTTGGCGTGGCTCATCACTGGTGTTTTAATGAATGATATGTATGTGTATTACAGCTCGACATTAGCACCTGGCAATCCACTATTAAGCGCTACAGCCCACCAGAGTCAGTTTTAATAGAGTTCAGCCAATACATTTCATTGATAAAAAGAATGATTATGCTGTTCAAACCATTTCCGACTTTACTACTACATAATTAATCACCCCAGAAACCCTGTCCATCCTACTAAGGAATGCGTTATGAACACATTGAAACCCCATGACTGCTATTTATGTCATTCACATGTTTTAAATGTAATGTGAAGGCAGTATCTGTCTGTGACCTTTAGGAAAAGATCCTAGTTGCAGTCTTATCTGTTATCCTAGTGCTTCAGTCCTAACTAGTGACACCTCGTGGCTGGAGGACTAAACTTCAGGGGGCAGGCAGGTGCTAATTTCCAGTCCTGAGAAGTAACGAACGCTGATCAGAATGTGCACTTTTGCCAAAAGGTGAGGTTTAGCTACATAGTGCTTTTGCAATAAAAGCTTTTTTTTTAAATATATATAATAAGGACTGTAATTAAGTTTAAGCCTGTAGCTGTCAGGCTTGTCTTTCCTTATATGCATGTCCTCTGGTCATACAGGCCACAATTAAAAGGAAGTGTACTGTGCAGCTCCTTATTATACTTACTGTAGTAGTTGTGATTCTAAAGAATGAGTGTACTGAATGTGCAGGAGATTACAAAACTAACAGTAACCCATACAGCAGCCCCAGACATGTCTTACAGATGTAAACGTGTGTGCTGTGTACTTTTAACATCAATAGGAGCTTGCTTACCCAATTCTTCTGAACCCAACAAATAAGCAAAGGTTTATCTAAATACATTGTAGCATTTCAAATTGAATTACGCTTGCAATCAAATATTTTATTCCTGCTGAATTCTAGTGTTTATTGTTACATTCCAAAATAATGAATATGAACGGCCTTATTGAATGTGCTTTCTGAGTACTGACAATACAGGAATATGTGTGTGTGTGTGTGTGTGTGTGTGTGATATAACACAACTTGTAGGCTGTCACTCATTTCCTGTGCCATTCCAGGGCTGCCCGTCTTGAACATAACAAGCCAGATTCCTGTCCTCTGCTCCCCAGCAGCCAATCTTGTTATTTTTATTCCTTCGAAAGAGATTTGATGGATAAAATGCCAGGAAATATTAAGAGTGACTGATGGTGTAACAGCCTAAAGGAAAGCTCTTTGGTGAGGTGACGTATTCCTGGCGGACAACTCCAGGACATCTCTCCACCTAATCCGAGTGGATGTGTGCTCACCAGGGCAGGCATTGTTCTCAATGTTTATCACAAAAAAGTGAAATATTATTTTCATCTGGAGACTCAGTAGAATTGCATGGTGCATTTTCTTTTTTCTAGATTTTCTCATTGAAAACAGCGCCACCAGGTGGCCAACTACGCGTGCAGCCAGTTTCACAGAGCGGAACAGAGAAACAGTGAGGTGTCTCTTACACAGTCACAGCCATGTAGCTAGTTACGGCAAGTGACACATTTTTAAAATCCGTACTAGCAGCAGTATCATTGGTCCCCTTTGCTCGTTTTATATTTCCATTTTGACATATGAAGATGTTTTAAATACAACTCTATAACTGAGCATTGCTGTTGCTTTCTGGTACTTAACCAGCCCCTGTGCTGCAGGTTCCATAGTGTATTGTCAAAGCAGCTATTTGAAAACTGGGTTAATATGTCACCCAGTATCCCTTGTTAAATGATCTTGTACTGAAATGGCACAGCTCTAGCAACGCAACCTTTCTGTAAGAAGGAGCGATAGTGGCGGTACAGCGAGATGAACAGATGGTGGAAGGGGATCACATTGGTAATATTCTAATGTTTTTACATCCCAACAGGGTTGTGAGTCAATTCCATTTCCCTTTGAATCAGTTCCAACACATCACTGATCAAAATTGCAATTAGCAGAATTCTGTTAAAATGAGCTTCTCACAGTGGCAACAAACTGAAGTGGCTGTTAGTCAATTAAATTGGCTTCAAATGAAAGCTACTGAACAGTCACAACAATTATTAACGTCTCTAAAATATCAATTCCTTCAAAAGAAATTGGAAATTGATTTTACAAAAGGAAATGGAATGGAAAAACAGGAATTTACCCCAACTCTGCATCCCAGTGGCATCACAGCAAGTGTGCATCTCCTTTCTATGACAAAGAATTAAGCTAGTACTTTCCTGTTGATGAAATTCAACACATCATAATGGAAATGTATTTGACTAAGACATGCAAGAGTGTGCTTATGAGGTGGATGTTCCTCAGTGCATGAAAATGAATATTAGAAAGGGAATAACAGGACTATTAATATTACTCACTGCAATAACTCTTAAACACAAGGAAATAATATAAAACATGTTAAGATACAGTTGGCATAGCAGTCTCGTTTACTATATTTGTCAGGCTGTAAATCATGCTCAGTGTATCCTCTAAATAAACACATGATTATAAGGGACACACTATTATACCCATTGCATACTGTCATTTACATGTTCTTTCTTTGTTTAAAAATCATATAAATACACCCTTCACCATTAAATTGTATATTTTTACAATAGCTCAACTATTATTGTTTGATTTGTAATAAAATATTCAATTGCAATTAATCCGTTTCTTACAGTGCCTCTCTCTACATCTGGTGGTACATGTAGCCACCGATAGATAAAAGGAAAATAAACACTGTGCACCTCTGCAATTAAACCATGCTGTCTGTTATGGATTTAGTTAAGCTGGCATATTTTTCCTACATTGTATTCCATTTAAACCAGAAAGTGAATTTGAATTTCGCAGTGCTACTGTCATCTAGTGGCCACTGAGAAAATTGCAGGTAAAAAATATTTTATTTCCCCCCCCAATAACTTATTAAAAGCGAGCTGCCCTCACAATGACACTTTAAAAAAAACAGATTCAAACCAGAGGAACTTAATACATTTATTTTGGAACAAAGGCAGAAAGAAAAAAGTATCTTCTTTTAAAAGCAGATGTGTTCTAAAACAAGAAGCAAAACTTAGAATTCTCCAGGGCACACAGCCTGCGTTCAGAAACTAAAACGCACATCTTCTCTGAACAAATTACAAAACAAACAGTGTGTTTAGCGGTGCCGTACGCTGTCACAGCGAGTGACGGTTTCATTGCTTTCAGTGCCAGAGGAACGTTGTGTGCAAATAGACTATTTCAAGTTGATTCCAAACGGGGTGGTCTGCTTTTCTCCCGTCGCTCGCCCTGGCCTCAGCTCACCGTCTTGCCACTCCCTCCGTTTTCCACAACCCTCCGTTTCTTCTCAGCGGTCGTTTTAAAGACGCTTTCCCTGTAGAACTGGAGCTCCTTGATGCTCTCCTGGATGTCACCCAATGCTCTAAAGATACAAGGATGCAAACGCAGCTGACATGTCGCTCCACAGGATACAAACACCGGATCACAGACGCATGACAAGGACATTAAAACCTGCAAGAGCATGTGTAGAGCATGCAAATCTACTTGTAAAGATACAAGTGAAAATCGCAGAGTGAGAAAATAAATATTCATTAAGAAATATAGGATTGCAGATTGAAAGAACAGCCGATATTACTATAGAATTGCGCACAACCGTTTCAATCTGTTCACTAAATGCATTTTACTCGTGACCCATTACGAAAATCATTTCCTTATGCGTAGCAGTTCGCCATTTCACATTCCACGTTTGAACTGAATGAAGACGGAATGCATCCAATTGCAGAACTCCTGCATTTGAGCCAAAGCTGCTCAGAATCCCCCTAGTGGTCAATATTAATGATGACATCACTTTGATAAGCAGCTGACCAATGGTGCACCTTTGTTCATGTTCAATAGCATAAGATTGCAATTAGCATTAAATACAGTAAGGTTGCAATGCTCTTACTTGAAATATATTATTATATGTTTATTTAGCAGACACCTTTATTCAAGGCGACTTACAGAGACTAGGGTGTGTGAACTGTGCATCAGCTGCAAAGTCACTTACAATTACGTCTCACCCGAAAGACGGAGCACAAGGAGGTGAAGTGACTTGCTCAGGGTCACACAATGAGTCAGTGGCTGAGGTGGGATTTGAACAGGGGACCTCCAGGTTACAAGCCCCTTTCTTTAACCACTGGACCACACCGCCTTATGGATGTGGGCCATAGCACTGAGTGGCTATAGGAGTAAAACAACATTCATAAATGAAAACATGCCGACCCAATCAGAAACTGCTCCGAGTTCCTTGCTAGCTCCAGCAAACTGGTGGAAACTCAAGATGGTTCTGAAGCCTTACCTGTGGGAGGCTTGCTTTCTGGGTGCTAGATTATACTCCTCTGGAAACCAGCGTCTGAGAAAAAGAGAGAGACATGTTAAAGAAGTGCTGAGCAACGCTTAATGCTTTCAAATTGAATTTCTTATTAGTGTTCCCTCACAGACAGGTCTTCCAGTATGGGTTATGAACAGCCTTGGTTTACCTGCACAGCTCCTTGATAGTGCTGACATCAATGATTCTGTAGTGGAGGTGACGCATGAACTGAGGCATGTACTTGTCCAAAAACTTCTTATCAGCATGAACAGAGTTTCCTGGAAAGATGCCATAAGTACAACAGAAATGAACACTCACGTGTCGTTCTGCAATTTCAATGCATCGACAAAAGTGAAGATCCATAATAATGCACTGGCTTGTTTTATTATCACTCGAAGAGGCTTGTCTGTCAACACATGGAATCATTATAAACGTTACACTGTCTCATTATCAGGCTCCCTTGGTTTACAAACAAGCCATATCATGTGGACACTTTTGATTCTTAACAGGCTGGTTTCACAGACTTTAGGACAATTTTAATCCAGAAATCTGTGAAACAATCCCTAGCTCAAAAACAAAACAGGAGTGGATATCTGCTACCATCTAGTGGCAGTTTTGGTATTATAAAAGTTATCTTGCCTTCAAGTAAGAATGACACAAAAACCCAATTGCACCAAGTAGCCTCCTCTATAGACTGCAGACTAAAGTGACAGGGCAGTTGTTCAAGACAGGATTATCAAGGTGCACAATGGAGAAACTTGCATGCCCCTTAAATGTCGTGGGCACTAAAAAAGAAAGCATGCGACAGTTACCGGCTAGCGGGCAGAGCCCGGGAGGCGTGTGCTGCCGGACGAAAGACAGGAACTCGTACTCTGCCTTCTGCAAAGAGATCCTGCTCTCTCGTACTGCCCGGGTCAGGCCCGACTAGACAGGTGGAGAAGAGACAAAAACAATTAACTTCATCCGATACAAGACTTACATACCAGAGCCAGCCTCAGTCAAACCAAAAATGCAGGGATGGAAATAAGACACCCATTCCATTGCAGTTTGATCCATTCCTGGTTTTACTATGATTTTAATAAGACACACCTGAGCTTGTCAGCGATGCACTGTGGCTAATCAAGCTTGTTGTAAAACCTGGAGTGGGTGTAACTGCTATGCAACAGGAGCCTTATTTCCATCCTTGAAATTGATTTTAATTGTATGTTTGGGTCACATCTGCAACAGGGGAATAGACAGAGGGGTGGGTTTGGTCACACTTGCAAGAATGCTGGGTCTCTAAAAGCAAACATTAGAATTGAAATAATGTACCGGATTCCTCGGTGCTTTCAGCAGCCAGCCTGCAGTCTGTGACTCTCTTACCTCTCCATGGTGTTCCTTGCACCAGTCTGACATGCCGTCCAGGAGCTCATCTGGCTGGTTGATGATCAGGTTCGGTCCCTGACAGTCACATGGGACAAGACAATGCATCAAACAGAGATTGTCAATAGGTGGGTGGCTGGCACAGAGAGTATACAATCAGACTGAGAGCTTATGGATAATTCACGCCTACCTCTGCAATGATATTGAGATCCGAGTCTGTTATGAGACAGGCCATTTCAATAATCGCGTCTTTATCAATGTCCAGTCCAGTCATCTGTAACAAAACCCCAGCAAATGTGATACATTTACGTTGTACCAGTAAAGAGCATTACACTGCAGAGCATTGCCAGGTTTTATAATCAAATATTCACTGGTTCCCTTTCACCTAAAACTGGCATGGATGCTTATAGGGGTGGGACATGACTGTATAGTGGTCTAGGAAAGCCACCTCCATTTAAAACTCCAGGGATGGAAATAAGACTCCTATTGCATAGCAGTTTCACCCATTCCAGGTTTTAATACAAGCTTGATAAGCCAGTGTAAAGGTAACAAGTTCACGATTATAAATCATATTGAGGATATTATACTAACCAGTTGGGATTCGGTTCGGTACAAACTAATTACCAATGTATTATGATAGCTAGACTACACAGTCATCCTGAGTATATTCAAATGCATGGACGTCATTAGTTAAGATGGCTCGCCAGCGCAAATTAAATCTACAGCTTACCTCCAGATCCACCCAAACCAGTCTCTGAGCCATGCTTTCCTTGGGTGAGGTTGTTGAAGCAGTCATCGTTGTACTGAAGTTGCTGGCTGGCGATCCTGCAAGGAAGCGATCAAATGCAAGGCACGGGCGCCTCGGTGCTTTCGGTTTGGAAGTGACAACAGGGCGCAGCCGGGGTGCAGCAGTCGTCAATGCTGCGGCTGTTTCTAGTCCTCGGGGCCCGACCACGGAAAACGGCGAAACCGGGAGTCTAAACGCACAGTGACAGGCGTTTGGTCCAGTAAACAAGAGCGGTCTGACTCCCGCTCTAATTCTATTCCACGCTGGTCTCATATACACTATCATCCCCGCCGTTTTCCGACAGGAACTGTCGTAAAAATAAAAAAAAATTTTGCAGAAGGCAATGTGGAACGCATCATGTGATCAGTGTTTTCCTACGTGATATGCTTCGTTTTGTTATCAATGCGTTGTCAATAAATTAATACAAATGTGGAATCATCATTATAAGTACTCATGTACCATAGATCCCGTTGTATAGAAATACAAGCTTTATGAAACACAGGGACACACATATAAAGCAGGTCACCCATAATCTTCTTTTGTTTTCAATTCTTGCGGGCAAGAAAACATATTATAACATTATATCTGCAATATACAATTATTGCCAGTGTATATGTAATTGATATAAGGAGACACATTTAAAAAAAATAAATAAATAACCCTAAAATATTTATATTTTTAATCTGGATCCAAATACTGTACTATACTCATAAAGTGCTTGTACATATTAACTTTAAACTTGGTACGGGCATTCCTTATCACTAGGTATCCCACGTTTCATGGTGTATAGTTACTGCCATAGCCTTTGGAAACAGCGCAGTGAGAAAGAGGTTTGCGTGGCAAAATCAGTGGAGCCGAAAACGAGGCTTGCGGGGCACGATCAACCGGACTCAAAGCGAGGCTTTGACAGAGGCCTGTTTTTTTTGTGGAAGTAAGTGTTGTGTTTCTATCCTGTTGTCCTTGTTTTGGTCTTTTCGTTTCGATTTTTTTTTTTTTTTGTGGTTTATGAAATGGGAACTTCTCACGAAGCCGACCGAACTCTTTTTGTTGGAAATCTGGACTCGAATGTGACGGAGGAGCTTCTTTTTGAGCTTTTCTTACAGGTAGGTACGGAGAGGGGTGAGGTGTTTAGGTTTGTGCTGGTATCATTTGCAAATCATTTGGATCAGTCGTTTTCGCTGTATGGAACATGTCATTATTATCATACAATTTGAAGTGAAAGATTTGAAAACGCCCGCTTGACTGTGACTGACTATTCTACCTCGTTCTGTGCAGTCGAAAATCCCTTTGAAGAAAAACAAACAAACAAACAAACAAAAGAACAGTTATTACAGCTTTGAATTGAAGAAATGTTGTATTCAGGAATGACACGACTTCGAAGCACGAGTCATATTTTATTTTGTTTTTGTTTATCAAGATACATTTTGTAATTTGCAAAAAAGAGCAACTTCCGGCGGAAGGTAGACCGTGTTTTGTGAGAGAAAAAAACCAAAAATATTGTTGACAGTTGTTGCATTGGTTGTTAATGTATTTCGTATATGAGTCTGACAAACAATAACATGCGGCTCTCTTACAAACACACACAAACAAACAAACTCATTCTCGTTTATTTCTAGGCAGGTCCTCTGACTAACGTCAAAATTCCTAAGGATAAAGATGGAAAACCTAAAATGTTTGCTTTTGTGAACTTCAAACATGAAGCTTCGGTGCCTTACGGAATGGAACTGCTCAATGGAACACGACTTTTTGGGAGGCCCATCAAAATTCAATTCAGATCAGGTAATGATAAGAGAATGTCTGATTTTTAAATCGCCGTAATATTAAAAGTGTGTCTGTCATTAGAAAAAGTACTTTGGTGCCGTAACGGGAGCTTCGGGATGAGTCAAGTGTTTCTACCTGGAAATGAAACTCGATTAGATGATTTGCTGTATGTTGAGGTTCTTGACATTTTCTCCAACCTTAAGGAAGTTCCCATGGAAGTCAGGACTCAAACAGCCCAGGACATTCACAGAACAGTAGCCCGTCAAATACACCTGGTCCACAGGGTGGCAGGTATGCACCTCTTATTAAATTTGGTGAATTCTCATGACTAAGTCTTAGTTCATAGTTCTGGAAATAAAAAAAGGGAGTTATTTGTGCATATTTGCATATAAAAACTATGTAACTTTAGTGGTCAAAACAGAACATGAAGTTGCATTACAAAATAAAAACCATTATATGCTTTTGAAAGTTGAGTCGGTGTACTCAAATACATTTACAAAGTTTTACATAATAATGCTAATGTTACGTTTAACACAAATGTCCAGAAAGGTAACAGGACTGGGACCCCAGTTTTATTGAAATACCAAACAAAATCATATTTCAATTTATACACAATGTGCATCCTAAAAGTGTGATTCTGACCACAGGTTTGACCGAGGCATGGACGTGGGTTATCAGAGCTACACACCATCACAGCCGCTCCAGAGGTCTTTCTCATCGCCGGACAGCCTCCAGAGACAAGCTATGGTGAGTCTTGTCATCATAAGCATTTAAGGTCAGAAAGCACAAATTGCATACTGGGATTTGTGAGATGTTGTGTTCTGACATGGATTGCAAATGACCTGTGCATAATTATAAAAGTGTGTTTGTTTGCATATTCATTCACAATTTCTTCTCCTTGCTTTCTCTGCAGATGTACAGCATGTGGCAGCAGCAGCAGCAGGGAAACGGAGCAGTGTCACTTCTAATACAGCCTGGATACCAAGCATCTGGGCAGCAGCACAGACAGGGTGGCTCCGGGGGAAGCTGGCAGGACCTTTCTGCCCAGCGTGCGCACAGACAGCACTCCCATCAGTACCAGCAGGATAACGAGCACTGCAGCCGTGGGTCTGGGTCTGACAGGCACGTCAGGAGTCCGCATGATGACCGGATGAACCACAACAACCGAAGCCACAGCCGGGACAACAGGAGGGAAGATTCCAGAGATGGAAGGTGGCGCCAAAACAGATACTGAGTTACCGACAAGGAATACTCCGATTTGGTTTATTGCCGGTACTGATCCAATTAGTTTTATACTTCCTTTTTATAGCTTTTTAAATGATCTTTTTAAACCAAAAAAAAAAAATAATAATTTGACAGAAAAAAATGTTTTGTGTCAGAGAAAAGTGTTTTATTAGTTTTTGAAACCATTTGTGGCAGAAAAAAAGTTGGAATACAGTAAAGGTCTTATTTTTTTTTAGGATTGGTAAAAAAAAAAAAAAAGTGCATACATTATATATTAAAGTCTAGCTTTCAGCCTTGTAAGCACTATGAAAAATTAAAAAAAGGAATAACTCCATGATGTAATACAGTGTTGGGCAGATTCTGTAATGATTTGGTCACTACAACGGGACTAATGCAAGTTTCATTCCCAGTTGAAATCCTTCTCCAAAAAAGTAAATCTGCTTCTTGTAAGCTGAGGTTGTGTAGTAGCATGATTTTCTGTAATGTGTACTGTTAATACAAAATGTTTTCTGTGTTAAAAAAAAAAGTGATGGGAGGGGGATACTTGCCACCAGCATATACACAGATGTCTGTACTGTTGTATATAATTGATACATTTTTTACATTCTTAAAATCCTAACTTTGTAAAAATAAGATGTGTTTTTCTGGTTTGAAATGTTTAGTATTTTTTTTAACTGTTGCATTTCTGAGTGTACTGTAGACATCACCGGTAAATACAATCTGCTGACTGGGAACAGAAACATTGTAAATCATAGTTTTGACATGCCAGCATTTTAAAGTTTTACTATAGATGAGACCTACAATCAATATTGAGTTACAATGTTCTTGTACCCAGCCCATGAAATAATAACCTTAAAATTTAAAATAGATTTTGTATGTTGGGTGTGGGGTTAAGCCAGAATATTGAAAGCTGTTCCCGCTTCTCCCTGCTATGTACTAACACCCTTGTTTTGGAAAGGGAAAAATGAAAGTCTTGATTTTTGTAAGGTTAAAACACTCATGTACAGTCTGTAAATACAATTTAACGGATATTGTAATTGTTTTAATATGTTGCAATAATTACTCCAATTTCAACAGTTGTTGTGTTTTTCTTTTAAGGTTGATTTTGTAGTCTAAAAAGCACCACCCAGGTTGCAATAATGTGCATGTCATATATAGAGGTGTTACTGGACACTCTTTTCAAATACATTATTGTGTTTTTTAAGCTGTGATGCTGAACATTTAGTGCCTGTATTTTGTTAAAGGAAACTCAAAACCATCATTGTTAGAAAACTAGTAGGGAAAACATTGATCTAAAGTTGTTTCTTCTTACTTTTACAACACTAGTGGGTTTTCCTGTCATGTCTGGATCTCGTTTAAGCCCCATCGTGCTCATTTTGTCTTCCTGCACGTCATTCACAGTATTCCATTAAGACCAAGTGTATGTTTAATGTAAATTAGGAATGCTATGATTATCAGAACCTTTCTTAGTAGTATTCTGTTTATTCAAATTTGAAGACCTTGAAAAGGACTTCTGGTTGAAACGTTTCTCATTGAATGTCTAGTACTTCTAAATTCAGCGGTAGTGAGTGGTTAGTAGTTAAAATTCAGAATAATGTTGTGATCTTTCCAGGTCAATAAATGTACATTACAACTGTATCTTACTCCCCCTGCTGCCCCACACACACCCCACAAAGACACTACATCCCAATTAGAATAAATGTCACCCATCAGCAGAGGGCTGGTTATGACAATATTAAAATTGATCTTTTCTACATCGACTAGCGTGGCTCGATTTGATATGAAGGAAAATAAAAATCAATAAAGCCTCTGGGCCCCTGGAGGTGATTTATGTTAAGATTGCATGCGGTTTATCACAGGCCAATTAAGAAAAGGGTTTTTGGCACTGTCAAATAAAAGAGCACTTGGCACAGCCTAGAGCAATGCAGGAGAGTGGCTCGAGGGGATCCAAACGGCTTCTATTAAGAGCTACGTCCTCCTGATCATTTATATTATATATTATCTATTGACTGCCCACTCTATATTTTTTTTATATTCAGTCTCTTAGGTTATTCCTTGTGGAAAGGTTTTCATACTTTAGGGTTGGTTGTTTCAGACATTCACCTATAACAGTAAGTGACGTGATAATATAAAATGATTCATATTGCTCTGAAATCCCAGTGGATGGTTGTCAAAAGAGCATTTTTATCTTGCATGAGTCTTGCACGCTGTATTTTGTACTGCAGGTGCTGTCCAGGGTCCTGATTCTTCTCCTGCTGGTCTTGCTGCAGTCGGTGCTTTTTGATAAGGTATGTTAAATCATGTCTCTCTGGTAAACGGTTTCCTCTAATGATTATACGAGTTTAACCCCAGGTTTAACAGGTAAAACGAGATCATGAACTACTTCAGGATAGAGGTTTAATAGGTTCAGTTAACAATTCAGAAAAGGGTTTAGACCAAAGGCCAGGAATAGAAGGGCCAACTTTGGCCACCGCTGGCTTTTAAAAGGCACACAGATGTAGTTATGTGCTTTAACAATAAAATAAAGCAGGGCTAAAAAAATGAGACATTTATATATCTATATACTTTTTTTTTTTTTTGTAAGTATTTATTATTTCAAAATACAAAACATTTCTGAAGCAGAGTAAATGTTACATGGGAGTCAAGCATTTGGAAATGTCACCTCAGAAAAACTCCATCGTTCGGCTTTATGGCGTCTAGTCATATCTAACAATGCAACACTGCCATGTGTTCTGAGCAGGGCACACATCCATGAACATGCAATATTACTGGTAATGAGCTGGTTCAGTACTCAGCAGGGTTCCACACACACACACACACACACAATCGTTTGGCAAAATGAAACTTCAGTGTTGGAATTTTAAAACATTATTTTTTTAATAGCGTACGTTATTTGAGAACTAGGGTTGGCAAATGGTTTAGAATTGACAGTGAGAGCTGCACAGCATGATAAAGAAATGCCTAATATAGCTGCTCAGAACTGTAAGAAATAAAGTCTGTGCTGCCAAAACGTTCTATTATCTGTTTATTTAGCAGACGCCTTTATCCAAGGCCACTTACCGAGACTAGGGTGTGTGAACTACGCATCAGCTGCAGAGTCACTTACAACAACGTCTCACCCGAAAGACAGAGCACAAGGAGGTTAAGTGACTTGCTCAGGGTCACACAGTGAGTGAGCCAGGATTTGAACCAGGGACATCCAGGTTACAAGCCCTTTTCTTTAACCACTGGACCACATGGCTGGTTCTGTCGCTTTTTCTGTAAAGGTAAGAAAAGAGATGACACCTGGAGCCAGGTTAGGCTGTCCGTCTCAGTGCAAACTTCAAAGGTTAGCCAGTCTGGCTTTGGGAGAATAAATAGCCTGATGATATAGACGCAGACATTCTTAGTAACAGCACAGTACCTTGTGATAATTAGCTTTTTATGTAGATTATTGTAAATTTCTTTGACCTCATGAATCATCTATGGCCGCTATTCCAGTGAAAACTTGCATCGATTAAAAAAAAAAAAAAAACGCTATTACTGACTCAAGCTGTCTTTTACCAAACTTATCAGAAAACTGTGTTGAAAATGACAGACGATCAAGGGGTTAAAAAGATGACTGTGAATGATGTAATCAGACTCAATATTGTACAACATGTCCATATAAAGAGAAACTCCATATCGCACGTTGAGGTGTTTGTAATAGTTTATTGAAGAGTACCAGTCGGCAAGATTATTAGAAAGTGGACCATACTGAGACGTGACACCCACATTCCTTGCATGTGTGTTTGTCAGCCTGCTGAGTAGAGAGGCAAAAAGATTGTGGGCAAATACAGCAATGTCATATGTTACATAAGGCTTTGGTACAGCACCATATAGTTTTTTCTATCATTCACAGAAGAAAACTTTATTGAAAAAATATTGAATTCTTAAGAATAATACCTGAAGTTGTTAAAAAATTAACCCTCTGGCTGCCTTAGTTTTATATGAAATAAATTCAATAACAAAAAAAAAAATGGAGTATTCATAAATCACAATTGTAATTAAGATAAAGTATAACAATGTGATGGTATTTAAATCAAAACAGCAAGAATGATCATCAGATAAGTGGCTTGAGTAAAACTGTATAGAACCCTTAATACGCGACTCAAGCAGCCGGAAACAGGCTGGGCAGTGCAGGCTAAGCTACTCTGGTTTGTGAAAACCCAAAAAAACATATTCCAAACCCTTCAGTTAAGCACTCATGCTCAGCTGGTCATGGTAAATATGCAAAAACACTCTCCCATCAAGGAAAGACTCAATCATAACTTATGCAGTATTTCCAGAACCTCCAACCTTAACCTTAATAAATCAGCCAACACAATCTCAATTGAAATACAACCTGTTTTGCACTCAGCTTAAATAAGAAAACTGCCAGTGCGGTCCTTGCTATTCACTACAGCGATAGTAAATCATAAGTGTATGAGGCAGGGAGGACTGTCCATCCCTAAGTACTGTACAAAATGAAAAGGGCTTGTTAAGTGTGCATATGGGCATCAAGAGGGTTAATGTTACTGCAGTAGTGTGCTTGTAAACTGTGGCGTTACACCTTTATTGGTATATAAATCTGTAAAAAGCATGTGAAAGTGTTTCTTGCTTTGAGCTATAAGCTCGAACCCGAAAGTCTGGGCTGGGAGGGAGCGCCTTTCTCTTGAGTAGCAGCAGTGCGGAGTTTAAAACCCGCTCTAGCCTCTGAACTAGTTTTTAAAACAAAATCTATAAAATAAAAAAAGATGAAACGCGTGTTTCTGAGCTACACTGCTCGACCTCGATTTCAGTATGAAAGCTACTCGAGCTGGAGGAACGTGTATGAGGTTGCATGGATACGATGTTAGACACACCTGTCTTTACATACTCTATGTGGGCCCTATTCACAAAGCTTTTAATATGCCTGATAGTTAAATACAATTCATGAAACTGTTCTACACTGCTGCGTGTTCCTTTGACAACAGACTACGACAGTTGCAAGCATACTAAACACAATTGACTACTTAGATATTTTTTTGTGAATATTCCCCTTTATTTCTGAAGATGCTTTAATATTCACTTTTTCTCTGCAAAGGTATCAACTTTTATAACCCCAAATGGCCATGAACAAGAAACCTGTCACCGGTATAGAAGTTTGGAAAAAACTGAAGAAAACTTTTACATAACGTGTTTGTAAAGCTCAAGGAAAGGGGTATTGCAACTATAGAGAATGTCCATCTGCCAGAACCAGGGTTTAAGTTGATACAATGTTGATGCTGCAGAGCACAAAACAAGAACATCGGAGACAATGAATTCTAGACTATTAAGTAGACTGGTTTGGTACAGGGCAAGCTGCAATAAAACTGCCGGACAGATGTGTCAATTTCCATCTCAACATCTTTACACAACCGCTGTGTCTCCTGGTTCTGAGTCTACAAGCCAAGCCTTCGATACTCTGGGTGCCACCATTCAATCATTATTTTCCCAGCAACCCAGACTCCACAAAGAGCTCAATCTCAATTCACTCCGTTTTTTAGCTGGACTTGTGGGAGCGTATAAGACCATCCAATTAACAGTCATATTTAAGTGAAATGAATCATCTCTCTGTCTTTCTCAGAAGTTTCCTCTAGGTAAAAAGAGGATGAAAGCAGATGGGAGATGATGCTCTTGTGTAGTCTGATTAACTTGAACCCTCCAGCTGCTTTTTAAATGTGCTTACAAAAAAATAAAAATGAAATAAAAATACAGCTGAATCTCAGTACAGTCATCACCAATGGATGGTAAATTCTAAACTGCTTTTTCTCCAGCATTATTCCTATGGCAGACGTTGTGTAAAGTTTATCCAAAACGTGTTTTAAAACCTACACTAAATAAATAAACCTTTTATTCATGCTAGAGTTCAATGATTTGAAAGGTAGTGTTCGTTCAACCAAATAAAGACACTTCCTATTGTTTCTACTGAAGGTAAGGCCATCCAAGATGCTGAAATGAATGTAGTGTTTCAATAGTCATGGTTAACCCTTTGCCTTCTTTCTTTCTTTCTTTCTTTCTTTCTTTCTTTCTTTCTTTCTTTCTTTCTTAGGAACCACTGATTTAAAAACCTACCCAGATACACCCAACAATCTCACTTCTCTGTCGTGTGATACTACATTACAAGTTGCTGTGCGTTTTTGCTTCTCAGTAACAGCAAGAGTCACTTCAGGCAAGGTGGTCATTTCTAATGAAATTACCAAACGTATGCTCTAAGGACATAGCACCGAGCTAGCAATGTGTCAAGAGAAAAATCGGAAAGCACACCATTAAAAAGTTCAACAGCAATGTAAACACAGTGTGCATTATTTTGGTAGTTCTCTGACGAAGCCTAGTTAGCAAGACTAACGCATTTCATGAACAAGCCTGAAGGACATGTAACCTGATGCTACTGTACTTACCCTAACGCTGAATTACTGTATGCACACAAAATGATCTGATATCTGAATATTATTTTAAAGCCTTGAATTAGAAGCACACTTTTTTGTTTTTAATCTACATCAGACGCCCGGGTGAGGCCAAGTTCTTTTTCAATATTGGTGCAGCCGATACGTTATAGTGTCCTACTCAAGAGGAATACAGACAAAGACTAGCTTCTACTACACTGTTAGAATGAGCTCAGGGAGGCACCCGCTGTGTTGAAAGTACAGCTAGCACAGTATACACATGTAGAGAGCATTCCCAAAGCCAATGAATGCTGAGAATGGCACAGGGTTCAAGTGGACCATTACAAAACATAACGGCTGGGTCAGGCGTTTCAAACTTATCAGTCAGCATTAGCAAAGCCAAAACATGTACAAGGCGTTCAGTGGAGCTAAGCCATCATTATGAGTCAATACTTCTTAAACTAATGCCACAGTGTTGTAAATGAAGATTGCTGCCAACTGCATTGGTATTTTTAAAGCGACTCGCTACGAACGTAGCTGAACGTAGCAGGTTCATTTTCTAACCTAGTCCCGATCTGTATAGTATATGGTGTTTGTGGATTCTGTTTTATGATAATTCATTTTAGTGTAAGATTAGTAGTTAACCAGGTCTAATCAAAACCGTGGCAGAATGTCGATGGTTACATCCGCCCGCATTTTTGTATTGAACAGATCGTGCCAGAGCTCTTCTGCCCTTGTGCAGCATTTTGGGACACAGCTCCCCTGCTGTAGTGGTCATATGGACCCTGTACCAACACTTCAGCTTCCATTGAAGAACAACGTACAGTATTTTGTGTTCTAAGTTTGTAACTAACAATGTTTATATGTGAATAAAATATCTTCTTTATTTTTACTTGTATGATACAGTATTGCTTGAAACAGCGATGAATACAAAAATAAAGTAACTTATGATTTCTATATATATATTTTGTAATCTGGAAAAAAATGGAAATGCTCTATAGAGTGACAACAAAAATAATATATATATTTTTTTTTACTTTCCAAAAAGTGGATTCCTCCATCTGCATTGGCTTTTATAATAATAAATATTCTGCATTGTATGCTGTATGTACAGTACCGGTAGTTAGCTAGTGTGCATGATCCAGCTATACTCAAGTGTTCAACTAATCAGTAAAGCGAAAAAAAAAACATTGCCACTTCTGTCAACTCTTTCAGCACCAACTTTACAGAAAGATAACCCAAACATAACAAATTCAATCTGACGCTGACAAATAAATAAAACGCCTGATCTTTTCTAGTCCTCTGTACAGTGTTGAAAGATTTCAGTACAGTTTCGTACGCTGTGTTTGCTTGGGGACTCTTACACTGTTTAATATGTAAGCCACTGGGCTAGGGGCCCTGAAGACTGGGGCTCCCCCACAAAGACAAAGAGACGACTACGCCAGCCAAGATGCTTTTACCATCTATTTTCTCCAACAAAAATATATATGTATAATTATGTCAGAATTCAGAATCAGTCACACAGTATATTTAGCTGAGATTTCAAATACTTAAAACTGCAAGAAATGGGAATTATCATTATTATCCTAACCCTTCATTTTTTTGTTGCAAATTTCAAGAGAGATGTCCAGGTAAATATATAACTTTTCTCTGGGCTGCAATATATATATATATACACACATGTTAGTAATCTTTAATGAACTGGCCCAAAGTTCTGAGCATCTCTTTGTTTTATGTTAACAAACTATCTAAATAGCTAGGCTTGTATGTATTATTTTAGTAGTAGCAAATCTAAAGTGAATTTAGGGTTTCTTACTAGTTTGCCTCTAGTTTGATTAAATTACACCCATTTGCAATGTGCACTTTAATGCTGAAATGAACGGCTAATAAAATGCAATCCCCATACACAAACTATTCAGATACATTCTACTGCATATAAAAATGTGGCTTGAACAGCAGCAATTATTATTGCCTTCTGCAATCAAACAATTGTGTACAAAATATTATATTCCAAACACCCAACTGACACAATAAAGAAGACTTCAGAATTTAGCTTAATCAGGAAAATCTCCCTATTCCCATTCTTAGAGTGGAACTGAACCCACAGCTTCCTCTCAACCTCAATCGTTTCAAAAACAGCTGCAGTACAGTATAAATCACCTATACAGTAACTTTAAACACTCGCGCGTAAGAACTAAACAGAAACTCCTATATCTGTACCCAATTTCAGAACTCCAGTTACAATCGTTTATTTCAATCACATCTCCTCAAACCTGCCTGGTCTGTATACCATTTCATACATTGCTGATTCTAAAACTGGCGAATGAAGGTAAAGATCTGAACCTTTAAATAGTTTTGAAACCTTTTAATGTTGAAATGGAGGACTTGCCGATGTCAGACTCCACCCTCGTCCATGCAATAGCTCTCTGTTTTACAGAGAGAAACGAAACGAGTTCAGCCAATTATCAATGGAGGTCACAGCCAGCGTCCAAATCAAGCAATTCAATGTCCAGACCCAAAGTATCACTTTCATCTTTCTTTCTTTCTATCTGAAAGTGTATTAGTGTTTTTTTTTTCTCTTCAAGCACACCCTAAAGCCTTTACCATGCAAGGCAATCTCTCTGCTATGCAATGTGTACAATCCCTGGGACACAACATTCACATTTATAATAGTATCTCTCTCTCTATATATATATATATTTATGAATCTCTTTACTTTGATCCAACATGCAATCCAATATCTTTAAACAAATCAATCTGTACATAGCTGCGTCATCTGAAGCACCCCCTCACCTCTCCACCAACCCTCACCCTGGCCTTCTGAAACTCTGCTTTACTATAATACATTAAAAAATATAGCAATTATCGATTACTGTATGTATAGGCCAAACATACGTGAAAACAAAGTGTTAGCCCTTAATCTGCTACGGCACCAATCAATATAAGGACTAGGTTTGCTAAAGACTAGAACTGTTCTTCTTCATAACACAAAACTGTAAGATGTCAGAATGGAGCGCAATGGCTCTGAAATTGTACAAAATCTCCAGTTGTAGCACCACAGTACAGCTAAACACACAGCGATTAACCTACTGTTTTTGTTCTGTGGCATTCTCTGCCATACATTTTCACTTAGCGTTTTAATCCCTATATTTTCATCTCCTCCGTGGTTCATTTAAGATACATTACAAAACTACAAAGAGTGAGCTCTCTACAGTTCCATCAGAACCTATGGAGTCTGAGAAGGAGAAGGGACCATTTGGCCGAACCAGGCTGGTCCTTTCTGAGGACACCATTTGCCCAGACTAAGGGGGCCTAATTGAATAGGACAGATTCCTCATGTTTTAGATGGTGCTACTTCATCTTCCATGCTTGATGCATTTATAACTCTCCTACTTCCTGTTCTAAACAGTTTACTTAGCTTCCAGTTCCAGGCTTTCTGCTACATTTGAAGCTGTAATTTGGGTTTATGTAGGTTCCTATAAACTTCAATAAAACCCACCTTTTCTCGTCTTTTTTTTCCCCAAGCTGCAGGAGGTGATGAACTGTAGGAAAACTAGCATTTTATGTCCTCCCAAACGATTGTCTGAATCAATATCTTCTAGTGGTTTTTGAGATTCATGATAGCTTTTCAATTAGTTTAACAGTATCTCCAATATTTAAACATTTTGGAAAAAAAACCCCACAACAATATTATTGGCAACATCAGTGACTTAAAGAAGATTTTTACAAGAAGCCACTCTGCAGGTCCGTTCAGCATTGCTCGCGTTAATCATTTCTGAAGGGACGTTGAAAAGTAAAGTTTGTGTTATCTATCATTTTGTTCAGCTGCGTTCGCGTCATAGATCTGAATTAAAACCAATAACATTACCCTGAAGGTCTTGTAACTCCTTTCATTGTCTCATTACTCAAACACTGACACCCAAGTTAGACAAGCGCTCTTAATCAGAGCGGTGACATTTCACGCCAGCTATGAAGCTCAACGCAGAGGCATCATAAACGCATCTCAAGGGCTGTATTTGCAGAACTAACCGTTACATTTAGACTTTTGCTTTTAACCATTTTAGAGTAAGTTATCGTAACAGTATAGTTAAAGAGAAAATTCAAATAGCAGTTAAGAATGGTCCAAAAAACTACAAAGCAGCCTGTCCTCAACTGATGACAACGGCAGGTAATCATTTAGCGACACAGTCGAAGCATCCCTGACTACCACTAGCACACCACGACAGCCATCCTGTAAGATTCCCACAGAAAGCAGAACAATGCTGGCCACAAAGAAGGGCTTTGTAAAAATTCATTTGAATTAGCAAGGAAGAAGATATTGCTCATTACCAAGAACATAAGATCATGCCTCTTACAGTACAGGGGCAGCAGGTCCCACAAGCAAAACATCACAATGTATTGTATCCGCCACTGATCTGATCCCAGGATCACCTCCAAATCAACCACTGCCTACTTTACAACTTTTTATAGTTCTGATATAACTTCACCACAAGCTGTGCTCTCAGGTCAGGACATCCCCTGAACCACACTAAATACAGTATGCTTTGCTCCATGTACTATCAATATACAAGAACCACTCACGGTACACTGGATACTAACAGCACACAGTGAGGTACCAGGCAGGCATTCTGTATACTGTATTTGATATGCTACCAGTATTTTAGCTCTACGTAGAATAAACCTGCAAACAAGCTGTATACCACTAGTTTATTATTTTATTTTATTTTATATCAGCTGCACAACAGTGGTACTAGTAGTCTACTAGCATATTTAGCAAGGAACTGACTTTCCTTGTAGAAAAGCTATACATTATGAATATTCCAGATGCCCTAGTATACAGTTGTTTACTGGCTATACCATCACCTTTATATAAGCAGTGAAGTACAGCGTCGAGAAACTACATACAGAGGTTTTCTAAGAGCAAAGTTTCACATCTAAAGAGTAAATACAAAAAAGAATATCAAAAGAAAAAATATATCAAAAGAATCGTGTGTTCAGTTTACCCTTCGGAGACCACAAGCTGTATCACAACCTTTTCACCCTAGTAAACAGCACCATGATCATAGTCACACTCACTACACTGTATAGAAAACTGTGTTTTTTAATACTTTTTTTTAATGAATAATTGCGTAGGATACAAAATATATATTTGTATTTGTTGTATCTACTACTAGAATAAAGTACAGGTTTGATTCGTCCTTGTGGTGTCGTAAGAGTTGACCGTATTATTAGTAAACTGTTCTCATTGAAATGATTATTATTTTTTTTGTTTATGACTGCTCTTGAATAATGTGGAGTACACCACTATGAAATTCGTATTACTCCAGAGAGATCGATAACATTAAAAAAAATCTCAGTTTCAACACTTGTTATTATTTGCAAAAGTTTTTTTTTTTTTAATATACATATATTTTGTAATGCTGGAACCCCCAAAGGTGTAAAATATTCTGGAGCATTATTATTATTATTATTATTATTATGATTATTAAATCTAGATGTGATCCTCCAAAACACAACTGCAATACTAAATGTATTGATTTACTTCAGAGAAAACTTCAGAGAATAGTAAATAAAAAAAATGAAGCATACAGTAAGTATTCAATTATTGTTATTTTGTTTTCAAGCTAAAATAGCCGCCTTTACAATAAATCAAAGCACATGCATTGGTTGAACTAGTCATTTTGGCAGTAGAACAGAATACTATAGTATTTTACATATGGATATGTAGATAGAAAGTAATTCCTATACAGCACCTTGCATGTTGAGAAAAACAAAAACAAAATGGTAACAGCCACTGGCAGGCAGTTGTATCCCTGTTGCCTGTATAGAGACTCCTGGATAGTCAGGGCTGGGGTCAGTTCCTGTTTTTTTAATTCCAATTCCATTTCCAATTCTTTAAAAAAAAAAAATCCAATTCCACTTTTCTTCTGAAGGAATTTGGGATTGGATTTGGAATTGGGAATTGATTTTAAAAACCGAAACGGAATTTAGAATTTAAAAAAAACAAAAAAAAAAACAGGAGTTGATTCCGACTCTGAAAACAGACACCAGAAATTCAGTGTAACGAGCTCATTGCTAAATCAGGTGTGCACGTATTAAACAGGGGGTTCTGCGTAGATCATTAAAACGGACCGCTTTAGCTGCGGACAATGGTAGCAGCGAATTGACTTTTTGGACTATCTGGGTCATCAGGCAAAACAGAATCACAGCTAATGTACAGGGCGATGGGGTTACAAAGCGGCCAATGCCAGCTACTGATTCTGCTATCTAAATAAAGTAGCAGGGAAGATGAGTGAAGAATTGAAGAGTAACAACTCTGAGCTCTTTTTTAATTCTAGTTGTGCCAGCACAAACCCATGTGCCCTACTGCCGTATCTGAGGGTCCTGCATCGCTAGATTTAAAAGAGAGCCCTCCCATATTTAAAAATACTACAGTATACTATGGCACAAAAATCCCATAGTCCTTATACAGTACAGTGTGTTTTTTTTAAGGAAGCTGTCGTTTTTTTTTTGTTTTTTTTTTGGCAGAACTATAGTACTTTTTTATACAGAGTCTGTATTCACAAAACGTTAGCACATAGGACTGCAATGCCCTGATTATAGTATGAGAATGCTTTACCAATAGAACCCCCACAGGCTAGATTTACTAAGCCTCTGCTCCAGTGTAAAGTGTGCAGCATTGAACTGCTTCAAAACGAGTCATAAAAACATCAATTTAACTATTTTGATAAAACAAACCAAAATAAACTGCACTGGAATTTGGTAAAAAAAAAAAAAAAAAATCTGCCCGTGTCATCTTTTAAAACATACTACTGTAACTCAAAATCTAATAAAAATAATAATCAACGCCTTTACCAGAGGCTGGCAGATGAGTTATTAGGACTGACTGACTGACTGACTGACTGATTCAGATGAGGCTGGCGTGGTGGTGGGCGGCTGTGTCCGTGCTGCTGACTGATTCAGAGGAGTGTGGCGTGGTTGGGGTCAGCTGTGTCCATGCTGGCCAGAATGGCCTTCTGGTCCTCTGGCTGTCGGCGGTAGAGGAGGGCGGAGAAGCGGGCGTAGGGGTCCTGTCGGGGCTGCCTCTTCTTGTTCTTGCGGAGGTAGAGAGCTTCTTCGAGTTGCAGTACCTGAGAGGCGTGGGGCTGCTGTGTCTGAGAGGAGGGCCCGGCTGAGGAGACACAAAGACAGCAGCTTCAGACAGAGTGGCCCTCTCCACATTCAACAAGCTAGAAAAAAATACTATACAGTAGCATAATATAGTATATATGCATGTGCATTTGTATAGAATACTATAGTCTTGTACATGTGGCTATGTAGACTAATTCTCATACAGCCAGTATAATAGAGGAAAGTCAAGTGGACTGGTATAATGTAATTGTACACTGTTGTCTACTTGACTCCTTTTAAGTTTTGCCTTGTAATTGATGATTGTTTTTGAAGTGATCAAATAATTGCCTGTTCGGAATGATTAATTAGAGTTAGAGTTAGAGATGCCAGTAAACAGGAAAACAAATTTAAAAGCGGAGGATGTATCGTCATATGAGTTTAATAGAAAACGTTTTTGAATTAACCACGCTCATCACAAAGCTGTTACTAATCATATTAAGCGACAGAGAGGCAGAGGGTGAGAGGAGAGACGCCACAGAAATGTTTGCAGGAGTTTGAAAAGAAGTGACGTTAATTATTCTACACCAGCTTTGACCAGAGCACTGCAGTCAGATTGTAAGCCTAATACCTTCTTAGACCTCAGTGGCATCGTGACAGGAAGTCAGTGTCACCTGGTGCATATACACAATGTGACCTTGGCCTGAAAAAAAGGAATTGTGCCATTAATCCCAATGTCTGCTGTGTTTCCACTACAGGATTGATGTGGACTGAGCTCAACTCTGTTCTTCTTGAGAACCGTTAGGAAATATTTTAACACACCAACAATTCTGAGCTCAAATCAAGCTGAGCCTGTACAAGCCCCCTACGCTGGTCATTCAGGGGGGAAGAACTAGATGTAGGTGTGTTCTAGGAGGCTCTAGAGGGCACAGTGTTTTCTATACTAACTCCTCTGAGTGTACCCTAACTCAAACCCTAACTTAATAAGCCACAGTAAAAGCCCCTTGGTCTTCAAACTCACTCGATTTCTTCCTGGATTTCGGCGTGCCGTTGGGGACCCTTTTGGGTTTTTTAATCCGTTGGTATCTCAGCGCTTCAAATCTCTCAGACGCAGCAGCAGCACCACTCGATGCAACGAACCATTTCCTGAGAGAGAAAGAAGAAGAAGCAAACACAATTCCCTTTACTGACCGGCTCCCCCAGCACAGACAACAGCTCCATTGAGTCGCAAGATTAATTCAACAGCAGCTAAAGAAAGTGTGGCTGGCCAGGGCTTCTTCATGTCTACAGAAGCGAGGGCCTCACCTGTAGAGACACGTCCTGGAGACCTACAAAGCAACTGCAGTTAGTTAGTTGTCCCTCAGGGATCCACACTGCTTGTTTTCATCTGGCATATACATATATTCCACGTTAGCTGAGGTTTGGCATATACTTACCAATAATGGTAATCCCATGCAATTCCCTGTGTCCGGGCTTTACTACAGTGGTGCTGTACAAAAAGCACAATGGGCTTTTGCTCGTTGTCTGTGTGTGTATGTGTATGTGTGTGTCAGCGTGTGTGTGTGTGTGTGTGTGTGTGTGTGTAGGCCGGTATTACTATCAATCTGCGGACAAAATTTGAGCTGTGTGGAGTTTTGTCGGACTGGAGTTAGAAATAGTAAATAAAAATATAGTGAGAGTCAATGAGAAGTCGCCACAAATATTGGAATGCAAACATGTGTGTGTGTGTGTGGGGGGGGGGGTAGTATCAACCTGCTTTCCCCCACACTGCAGTCCGCAGCTCAAAACACTGAGCGACTGTAACAATCTCAGGCGAAAACATAAAGGATAAAACAGGATAAAACAAAGCAGTAAAAAGCTCTATGGTGTCGTTCTGCCGTCGCTCTGAAGAGAAAAACTAAGGCCTTTTAGTAGATGGGAAGACACTGCTGCAACAAAGCATTGTTAACATGTGTTTATAGACATGAGTACTTGTCTACAATGGGCTTTACCATGCTGACAGGGGGAGAGATGGCGGGAGGGGGAATGGCTACTTGGGAACAGTCACAGAAGGAAAAGAAATCAAAGCACTCGGACGACAAATGTAACAGAGTTTATCAAGAGATTTCTTTGTTTGCTTTTGTTTTTTGAAGAGCAATATTTAGCAAAGGCATGCATGGCATTTTGCACAAATAACATGACTTTAAAGGGGAATACTTGTAAAAAAAAAAAAACTCCATTTACTGAGAGGTTGAACTTCAGAGGTATCCAGAAAAAAACAAGCAAAAAAAAAAAAATACTCATTTAAATACAGGACATGGGAACGTGCTGTTATTGCCCATGCTGAATGGACTCTCTCAGCTGATCTGCAATACTGGTTCAAAAACGGTTTTTTCTGGTTCATTAGTTCATTAGTTTCGATCACTAAAAATGATATGCCGTCTACAGTGAAATGTACTGTTAATCTGCCATAAATATCATAACCGTACAACAAATGCTAGTTGAGTCATAGACAAAGAAAACTCAGTTCATATTGGCATTATTATTCTCTGTGCTGGGCATTCATGCTAGATAAGTGCCTAAATAAGGCCTGCTATTTTTGATACTAATGCTTCAACCATTTCTACAGGATCTACTGTATAGCTAAGGATCTGTATCATTTTGATAAGGATAAATGGAGGGATATATTTTAAAATGCTATCCAAGTGTATGGCGAAGACTTTATTTGTTTTAAATTTCTTTGTTGTTATAATAGAACACTATAGTTTCCCCCCCCCCACCTCAAATCAAAAGCAAGACTATGTTTCTTTGTGTTTAGCTCTCATTGTTCTGTTTCTGATGCTTTTGAAATACGGTATTCCCCTTTAAAGGAAGATGTGATTAAAAGCCCCACCTGCTGCCCCCCTCCCCTTTCAGACATGGATCCAACCCTTACCTATTGAGGTGTAGAGGACCTGGTCACAACAACGCTGCCCAGATAGCTGAGATCAATCAAAAACAAAGCAGTTAAGACTACAGGAGCCATTAAAGAATGACGAATTGGCTTAATTAAGCAGATGAAGACAGAGCAACAGATGAGAGTGGAAATGTTTAGTGACAACGTTTCTTAATGTGCCTACTGGACTATTTCTCTTTTAGGTTATTTTAATAGGAGCTAGTCATGCTGTCAGACCAAAAGGGAAGATAAAGGGCCTTCGTAATGTACTCTACTACCCCACTGCAGAGCAGTAATATTATATACAGTATTTATCAACCACTGTCATGCACTTTAACTGCTTAATCGGAATTAGGAAGTCAAATAGACAGAACCGCTTAAACAAGCATCTATATTGTTAGAACTCAAACTTGAACTACAGATCTGAGTGGTGGAGTGGTGTGCAGGATAAGAGAGTACAGTCTCCGAGGCACTTAAAGGAAGTTTAAAAACGTTTATTTCAGGACCTGAAACCTTTATTTTTTAAAACATTGGTTACAATGACTGGTAATACTGACATCATTTTATAATCTAACAACAACACGAAATGCAAAGCGACTGAAACAGTTTGGGATCTGCCCAGTTCTCGGTTTTGGGCACCTACCCTGAAGACGACAACTGAGGTGGCGAGGGCTCTGAAGGAAGGATCTCTTCTTCCGTTCTCCTCTGGGACAACATCTGCCCGAACATGTCACTGCTTTCCATGGGGGGAGAGGGGGACTGGGAGGGGTAGCTGGTGGCTGTGGTGGCGAAGGCGATCTGGGGCCGGTAGCTGGGGCTGGGCCGCCTGCTGCCCTGTGCCGGCGAGGAGGTGGGTGATGATGTTCTGGGGAAGCGGGCGCCAGAGGGGGGCTGCAAGGTGATCTCAGACATCTCCGGAGGAATGGAGGGCTGGATGAGGCCAGGCCGGGGCCGAGGGCGGACCACCAGCTCTGGGGAGCCCTCATGGGAGCTAATGGGGCTCTGGGCGAGGGGCGAGAGGTGGGACGGTTGGAGGACCACTTGGTGCAGGCTTGGATCGACTCTGCGCCCCTGCCTGGGGCTGAGCTGGGACCTGGGCTCGTACCACCGGGTGTCCAGCCCACCGAATGTGCTTGTGCTGCCTGGGCCCCACACGTGGGCTGCCGGATCGGGGTAAGGCAATACCGGTACGCCCATACCGTGGCTGGTATGTCTTAGCTGCCCTTGACTCTGTGCCTGTTGCATAGGTAGATGCTTGGCTGTGGTGCCACTCGAGGCTGTGGACTTGACCTTGCTTGGAGACTTGCCGGGCTGGCTCTTTGGCGCCTCCAGCTGCAGAACGCCAGGGTAGGAAGGAATCACCGGGAGGGTGCCTCTAGGATGGGGGGGTGGTAGTGGAGGCTCAGGGAGCTCCCGATGGGCGTAGTGGTGGAGGTGAACAGGATGGTGTGGGGGGAACACCAGGGAGGGTCCCTCAAGACTCCTGAGGGGGAAATCAGGACGCCGCCAAAGCTCAGGGGATCGTCCAGAGGTGGGGGTGTGGGTCAGGGGCAGGGTGCTGCTGGAGGCAGTGTAGTGTGGCATCTCACCTTCCCCAGTCTCCTCAAGGATAGTGGGATGTCCAAAGGGTCCCTCGGGCATTAGAGGCGGGGAGGACATGACTGAGCTCAGGGGGCTGATATCCGGCATGTAGAAGGGTGGGGGAGGGTCAGGACTGCCTAGGTAGCTGTAGAACTGGCCGTGTGGGAAGCCCTGATGATGAGGTGCCCTGATCTGGCCCGTCGCCTGTAGCCTACTGCTTTCCACCATGCCCCTGCCTTCCATGGGCCTCTGAAACCTGGGGCTGTAAGCCGGGGGTTGGAGATAAGACTCCTGGCTGGAGGAGAGTGGCGAGAGCTGGGATTTGAGAGCAGCCACTGCTGGCGGCATCAGTCCCGGGTCATCATTTTCCTCATCCGACTGTCGGAACTCGGGGTACAGATCCGACTCCTCCACAAAGGGGAATCCTTCGATCCTCCTCTGCTTGATCGACGGCTCCATCTCGGTAGGATCCATCACGAAGCGTCCATCCGGGCCCCGGCTGATGAGCTCGATAGGCGTGGTGGCCTCGGCCTCAGCCTCATGTTTGGAGACGCTGTATTTCTTGCTGGTTATTGCTCGCTTGGTCTTCTTGTAGAGGGACAGCTCCTTCTCCTTGCCAGGACTCAGCATCTTCTTCCCCTGCAGTGTCTGGCCGTCCTCCGAGGATTCAGACAGAGCGCGCATTGTTCTGATGCTCTCCGGGCTCACTTTCCCCGAGGAGGATCTGAGAGGAGACAGAACACACAGGAGGCCTGTTAGACTCCTGCAGAGTTTTATATCTTTGCTTTATTGTTTATTGAGGTACCCATTGGGCCCCCATACTCATCTACAGTACGTAGGGATCTGGCTACCAGGATCTTGAACTGCGCCTGTGCTTATAGACGTCTGTGATATCTCTCCCACTACCCATGTGAGGTGAGAACTAATGGAAGCACTGACGTCAGCTCTCACTAAAACACTTCTTGCTTTCCAGTCTACAACGTGAGGAGGCTTTCATACCCTTTCTACCGCCTACAAAACTAATTATGCTTATTAATTATACAAGTCTTAAGAGTATGTGGTGATTAATATTGTTTTTTCTGTTCCACCCAAGAGCCTACTTTTTAAAGTGCTTTCATTATATAAAACTAAGTATATTGAGTTCTATTTTTATAATTAATATTAATATTACCACTCTTTTCATACAGGCATAGGACGGCTTTGAGTTAGATAAAGTGTATTTATCAAGGTGTACTTTATTCACAGGACAAGCCCTTTGTAATATGTTTTTTTGTATTAGTTGATGTAATGAATGTGATTCTGTTTTCATGACGGATTGGAATCCGATTGTAGGAGAAGTTTTGGAGTGGTTTTTTTGCAGGAACAAAGGTTTTACTGTAGCTGTACTGACACAGTTCTTCAATAGTTACTCCTCTTTCCATTGAGGAGTGCCAGACAGCCATTTTTACTTAGACAATCCACTGCACAACCCACCCACAGTCTCTGGCAAGATGGAAGCTGGTTCAATCAACTGAAACCATGGGCTTGCTGGCCAATCAACTACTCTGTGAAGAGAGTAGTCAGGTACCAAAGTATATTGAGAGGGTTAAAAACCTATGTTTGTAGTGCTGTTAAAACTTGTAATTCCAACCACCCTCCAACATATATAGATTGTCTTGAAGTTTAATTGTATTTTTTGTTTAGCTAACACAAAAACAACAGTTTAGAATGCAAGTCATTTGTCTATGTATATTCGTTTAGACAAAAATAAGATGCATGTTTCACAAAATGGAAATCTATGTGCAAGACCCCCCCCCTGGATATCCTCCTAATCTCAATTTACTTCAGAAGTCCCTTTATTCAGTGCCAAGTAGACTAGATTAAATGCCCTTTTCTGGGTTTTTTTGCAACATCAGAAACCAGTACAGGTGACTCTGGGTTATCCGGACAGCTCTGCAATGTGGTGTCTATTTTACAAGTATTCCTGGATAAATGAGCAAGAAGAGCTACCCACCCATGAAACAGGCAAGGGGCCAAGGTGTTCACCCAAATAATGCAGTTCTGGAGTGTAAGATCAATCATGAGTCTCTTGTGCAGAATTTGGAAAAAAAGAAGACATCCCTTTATTTGATTGTTTTTATTTTGTGTTACACACTTTTACTGTTTCTGTGATAAGATATAATTCTCACAGCTATTGCTGTCAGGCATTATCTTGTTTTAGTGTTTTGGATGTACCTGTGGTGTTTTTCCTTTATTTTTTGGATGACTTGTTTATGTTACGTGTTGCTTTTCTCGTGTCTTAATTCAAGGTTTACAGGCAAACAGATAACAAATAGTTTTCTTGCTATTGTTTTTTTTTTGGTTCATGAACAGTTTCTGAAGTGATAATTTGCTGAAGTCTCTTCTTCACTGACCAGTTTGGATAGGCTGGCCCTTCAACTTTTCAACAAAAGGACCACCCGCCCCCCCCCCAAAAAAAAGAAAAAACCACAAGAATCCTCCTGTTTTATTAAATACGATTGCTATCCAATGAAAAACAGCTGCCCCTGCATGAAGTTCTTCTGCGCTGTTAGTTTAGCACCACAGCATTTGCAATGCATCTGGGAACAATTATAATGCAGGAAATAAACAGAAGATGAACAAACTAATTATCACTTGAAATCCGCTAACCTGGATTTGTGCAACAGCAATTTGTGTGTGCATATCATATAATATAATATAATATAATATAATATAATATAATGAGTGTTCATCTACAGTAGTTACACCTCAGGTCTCCTTGACCACAATCAGCAGTTGCAGTCCAGTCTTGTTTAAAAGACTAGATCCTCCAAATGCATTTACTGTAAATTACACAGCCTGTGCAGCACCTACGGTACACATAGTATACATCAGTCGTTCCCAAACCGGTCCTGGGGACCCCCTGTGTCTGCTGGTGTTCATTCCAACTGAGCTCTCAATTACTTAACTAGACCTTAAATTAAATTGATCATTTGCTGAATCAGACCTTTTTAATTAACAGTTGCATTGTTCAAGTTAGCTATAACATTGTATAAGTAACTTGAACTCTGCAACTGTTTAAAAGCTGAAAACAATTACAAAGGTCTAATTAAGCAAATTATCGGTGCCATTGTGCAAAGGATTTAGCAATATACAAATGGATGTATTTTCACACCCTCTGCAGTAGGTCGCTGATACATGGCAATGATTGTCAGTTAAAAGTTAACTTTATTCCAAACCCTTTCTTTTGGGCAGCATCGAGTCATCCACGAATACCGCATCAACTTACATTTGTACATTATGATTGAAATGTTTCAGTTACTTTCTGTGTTGTGCTCAATAAAGCATAGGGAGAAGTGAACATGTATTTTAACACAGTTCAGTGCATCAATAAAAATCCATTAAAAAAAATCATTATCCACTGTCTAATTATATTACGGACATGACAATCCTTTAAAACACCCCTGTGTTTGCCTCAATGAGCCTTGATGGGTTCTTTCTTGCTCTAGCCAGTGTGCCATGCAGTGTGTTCTACTGGCAGAGCCCCCTGCATGCTAACCCAGTGCATCTCAATAAAGATCCTGCTTGTTTGCTTTGACATGGAGGGCAATGGAGACTCGACTATTCTTTCCATATTACATCACAGTCTCCTGGAGCGTTGTATTCTTTCTTAAAGGCATCTTTATAGCAGCTAAATCATATGGAGATGGTATAACAGGTCAATACTTCTGTTGAAGGACAATGATGCAATATTCATGGTACAATATTCAAGGTAGTGTCCATTTCTAATACTAATAATAATAATGTTGGGTATCCAATGAATTAGTACAGCATCTTTTGTAATACTATTCAGGGATGGAAATGAGACTGCCATTGCATAGCAGTTTGATCCATTCCTGGTTTTACTAGGAGTATAATAAGACTAGCCTGAGCTTGCTGCCCGTACACTATGGCTAATCAAGCTCCTAATAAAACCTGGAACAGGTGTAGCTGTTATGCAATAGGAGTCTTATTTCCATCCCTGCAGTTCATTTTAAGTGAATCAGGATGTAGGCCAGTCAAGCTCTACAGGATTTCTTGAAGGACATTTCGTATATTATAGTCTTTGTTTTCATTTACCTATAACTTCACAAACTACTGCTTTTTTCACTGCGTCGACTCTACCAGCATGAATGTGTTTGGCACAATCTATTTTATGTATGGCAATACCCAGTAGCCTTTTGTTTATTTCAAAATGTTTACTACAGTACCTTTACCCATTGCAAAAGCCTATTCGTCTAATTACCACTAATCATGAACAACCTTAATTGATGCGTGTTCTGCACGATGCCCAAATCATGCGTCTGCTAAGATAACTGCCTGCTGTGCTTCCTAACAGTTACAGAAAGGACTAGTTTATCGTTTTTCTAAAGGGAGGCGGGGAAGCCTCTGCATTAGTGATCGAGCCGCTGTTACATTGCTGCGCTGATAGTATAAGATACTATTTGTGCTGCTAAAGCTGACTGACTCCTTCCAATGCTATGAAAACACTTGCACAATGAGACAGAAGAGGTTTTGGAATCGCTGCAGGCTCGCGATTGCATTTGCTTGGCTTTACAGAGAAACACAGAGCAAGCCCAGTCTACCTGATATTGATCTACCTTTGTGTATGTATGGGTTTGTGATACACAGGTGATTTACAGCATACATCAAACACGAGGTTTGGATAGGGGTGTTGAAGGGGGATCCACACATTGCACGTTAACAGTACTTTTTACAGATAGGGCCGCAAGTGTTACTATCTACGCTATTTACACAGCTATACCTAAGTGCAAAAATATAATTTTCAAAGAAAAATAGGGGAATATTAAAGGGCTTAAAACAAACAAACAAACAAACAAACAGAATTCTTATTTCATCCCCCTAAGAATTTTGTATCTGAAAAGGTAATAAATCACAAATGAAAAAAGCTCCACGTAGGCACCACAGGCTCTCCGTGTGATGAATAATACTACATGATTTTCTAGGCCGAGTAGCTCGGCTACAGAGAGACAGTGTGACAAGTGAATGCCCAAGACCGTTTCCTCGTGTGCTAACCCTGAGGGCTGGAGTCTGAGCAAGAGACTGAACCCAGAGAAGAGAGTACGGCAAGTTTTCCAGCACCGTGGGATTCAAAACCAGGACTAGAGCTGTCCTGCCCTGGTCAGAGGCATGCTTCATACATTGTGCAGAGTGTGTTGCGTTCCATGTGCTTTCCTGCGCTCTCTGCTGCCTCTGCTGTTGTCTTTTCACACTGCAACAAAAACGTTATTCACAATCAAAAGGTTCCCCATTGTGTTAAGCATTGCCAGTTTGTTGAGGCTGAACCTTCTCATTATGGTGATCAATTGCAGGGGAAGCTTTATTTTGTGCCCATGGCCACATGTGTGGCGTTGAACACACTGGAGAGCTGCAACCAAACTAAGACGGAGGGGGAACACCTCTTCCTCTGTTACAGTGAGCCTAAAATAGGCAAGAATAAAACCATGGCCGTGGTATGAAAAGAGAAGCAGCAGCAGCAGCAGAGATAATGAAACCGCTGGCATGCTAAAATCAGGGGAGATAAGAGAACGGTGCTAAATTGCCAGGTGAATTTCAAGTGGTATCAGCCAGATCATGGGTAGTGAAACCAGGTCTTTGTTTTTGGTTCGACTGCTGAAAATGACCAGTTGAATGTTGAAGGTGAACCTACCCTTTCCATCTTCCGTAACAAAAGGAGAGAGCTAACTAAATACAAAACGAGAGCTTATGAAAAGTTATGTAGTAAAGGCAGGGGGGTATAGGCATTAAAAGTCATCAGTTCTCCCCAGTGGTTCAGCTTGAATACCTGATTCTTAGTCTTTAACCACTTCCCATCTTGGTAACACCCAGAAGTAACTATAAGCAGATGCACACTAATGGCCCCTACTGGACACTAATGGCACTGCTGGAATAAAAAAAAAAAAACATGGCTATCCAATCTGGATTAAGGAACAGTGAACTGTACTGTGTGATATATATATATATAAATAAAAGATGTGTATTCTCGGTTGGCAGTCGTCACAACACACACATCTCTGCTAAGCACCGTGTATGAAGCATGTGGCTAAGCCAGGGCACACTGCTGAACAAGGAGCAGGCACTCACAGAGGACTGCTGTGGGGAAACCTGTAGCTGTTGCTGTCCCTCCCCTCCCAGCAGGGCTCACTACCGGGCAGTGGGGTAAGAGGAGTCCTGCGGTGGAAAAGAAAATAAAAACGGGGGAGAAGCGGCTGTCAATAAGGCTCGATTCAAATAAAAGAGATACAGAGACACAAGAAAAGGCCAGTGGCCAGTGAAATTATTACATTGCTGTGTTTATTAGTCACATATAATACAGAGTACAGTTCAGAGCTGCTGCATGCAGAGCCTATGATACGATCTCATGCCATTAGGAATGAACTGTAATAATTCTTTGTACTTATTTATATATTTATAGGACGATTATATATTTATAGGACGAATGCGTATATATTTGGACGAATGCGTTGTTCACTGAAGGGGGGGGTGACTTTTCAATTCTTAATCTGAAAATGAAAATAATAACAAAAAACAGAAATAGTTTAAAAAAAAAAAATCTAATAAAAATAACTCAGAATCAAAGATGCACCGATGCAGAATGAGTATTTAAAGAGCAGAGCAAAAAAAAACAATATGCTTTATAAAACCTGCTACTGTACAAATGGTGGCAACAGAAAAAACTATATATATATATATTTTTTTTTTTAAAGTGCAATTTTGTTCACCTTTATAACTTGCTTTTATATAGGGTGTTTTGGACACTTAAAAACTTGCACCACACAAATACAGAAGCCGTACCCTAGATATAAAGAGGTATTGGGTTTGGGTCCATTCAATATCAGGATGTGTTGAAAATGACCTTGATTGTTTTAGGTTTGTCTTCATTAACACTGTGCAATCTGTGGTGCATGTACAGTATACAGTGCAATGGGATTCCAGCCCAGGCGTGTCTTTCTGACCTGTGTAGTCTGTAACACTCCAAGTAGAGTCACTCTTACCATATAAGTAAATACCACTGAAAAGCCACATTGACTTGATACAATATTATTATACAAGTTATCATACTTTAATTGACCAGAGATGTACAGGCATCAGGTTTATTTTACTATACGGTTCAGTTTCTGTACAGCAACAAGTGGTTTATTTTATTAACACAAACACTGTTTTTACATGAAACCCATTCTGATGTGGCATATACTGTCTGTAACCCAGATTTATTCCAGTCGTCATTAGTCTTGACTTTAGCACCGCACAGGTTCTTTTAGGTCTTAAAACAGAAAAGTACAATACTGCATAGAGGACAATTCATCATAATAGTAAGAGAGTTACATCATTAAGCCACTACTCTGCATAGCAACTGACAAGAAAATCCAAAAGCGATCATAGGTGGAAGTTACTATAACTGGAAAAAGAAAAAAGAAAACACACAGTAGTTTAGTTATATATGAAATGCACCTACAATTACACAAAACAAATTCAAATTTCAAAACCATTCAGTTTCTCCAATGACTCCAGTTCTTACATACCAAAGCGAAAGGCTTCGCTTACTACAGTGAAGAGGTTCAGGCATTATTTTTTTTTTAATTGAAATAATCAGAAACCAATATTAACACTCTACATTTTGAAAACCTAAAAAGCTGTAGCTCAAATCTGACTTGTAAATGCATTTTCTGCATTTTTCATTCAGGTATTGCTGACCTTGAAAAAAGGTCCACTGCAGTATATTCCATGACAAACAGGCTCAGTAAAGCACAGTCGAGCATTGTGACAGCATGGCAAAGCCAGAGCCACACACACTAAGAGCACAGTAAAGCACAGGAAATGCATTAAAAAGAGCTATGAAACTGGCATCAGATTTACAGTGGGAAACTTCACAAGGGCGTTGGTTAAAATGCCTGTCAGACACCCAAAGAATAAGCGGCTGTAATCTGTTTGCTCCACACTGCAGTGCAGTCTCTCGTAACTGATCCCAAGATAAAGACTGTTGAAGTTTTGGGAGGAATCTTGCAGAGTGTCCCTCTTTTAAAACAATCCTCAACCTCATAGCAAATCTCATCAAATGTGACCACACACACACACACACACACAAAGTTTATAACTTGTTATAAATGTGTAATTATTATTATTATTATTATTATTATTATTATTATTATTATTATTATTATTATTATCATCCAATTTTATTTACATTTTTTGAAATTTTAAAAGTGTCTGTGAACTCTATGGAGTTTGAGAAGTCGCCCTGCCAAAACTTTGAAAAAACAAAATATGCATTATGAAATAGATACATAGATAGGAAACTTAACCTGGAACAATAGTGCACACAGTGACTGAAGGGGATATTAAATGTGTGTGTGTGTGTGTGTGTGTGTGTGTGTGTGTTTGTGTCAGCATGTGTGTGTCAGTGTGTGTGTGAGTGTGCCTTTGTGTCAGTGTATGTGTGTGTGAGTGTGCCTTTGTGTCAGTGTGTGTGCGTGTGTGTGTGTGTGTGTGTGTGTGTGTGTGTGTGTGTGTCACTGTGTGTGTGTGTGTGTGTGGGGTTGGTCAGTGTGTGTCAGTGTGTGTGACCAGTTTGAAGTATTTACAGGTGTGTTTTCCATTCTAGGTTCTCAAACCCTTTCATAATCTTCACTTTATTTTCTACCTGCTTAATGCATCCTCCAGAACATTTCCATATTTAGCAGTTTTGTAATAAAGAAGGGGCGTGACTCTTATCAGAATCAACATTCCTGATCCAACATCATTTCTGCCAATTCCCTCACTGCTATTTAAAGAGCTCCGCTAAATCACTTGTTGTTATTGCTTTTTAAACAAAATATTGTCAGAGCCTAGAATAAATAGAAAATCTCTTTATGAGCGACGCGCTTGTATCAATAATAATATCTGTGTGTATAATAGCTGCTATGTCATTGGAAAAATATATTGTGTTATGAAAGAATAAATGATTCACATCAGCTGAAGGCTTGCTTTCCACCTCGCTGTGCACAGTTCTGTGACTGCAGCTCGATAAATGAATATTACATGCATAAAATACATATATATATACTTCTGTTAACCAGCTGCTTCATAAAGTAGCTGCTTTTTCAAAGGCTGGACTAGTGGAAGTTTGACTATATGCAGCTTAACGTCTTTGCCAGCTCTGGTATCATTCTGGTAAGAACTGGTAATTATGTTATATTCTGCTGGGATTAATGGGCCAAGAGAATGTGTTGCTGTTTTTCTTAGAACAGGTAAAGCTGGTATGAGAATACTTCACTGTCCAATACTGCGGTCAGATTATTGGTGCATAAATCAGTTGACCTATAACCTTGAGTTTTTTTTATATATATATAATCATAAAGAAACTATAATAATAATAAATTCTAAACTCGCTCCAAAAAACAGCAGTTACTGGATTCTGAAGCAGGAACGTGGACCCACATAACCAGCTAATGTTGGGAACCCTTAATAATATCATAGAAAAATACTGAAGGACTGATGCCAAAGGGTTTTACTTTTGTTATACAATGTACCATGTCTGACTTCTCCAAGACAAGCACAGAAGCTAACCACAAAAAATAAATGAATAGAATCCAACTGTTTGCGTTGTATTACTTACGGAGTTTCCACGCTTTTTCTGCAGTGAGTTATTGAAAGGGGAGGGTCTAGAAAAAGAAAGAACAAGCAGTCAGGTATCCCAGCACGTCCTGGTCTCAGCAGTGGTAAAGTGAAAAAGAGGGGCTGGGTGGCTCAGCGAAATCACTGTATTAACAAGGGTCCCAAAGCAGTGAGAAGCACTGGAACACCGTTTAACTCTCAGGAGGTTATTGTTACACAATAACTGCTGAGCAGTCGGCTCATCCAGTTGATATTTCCCGTAATAACCGGCCGGTTATTACGGGAAACACAGGCTCATCGACACCAGAGCGCAGCCCCAGCGCGAGCTAATAACTCACTGACATAGACTAGGAGAGTAAGCCGCCTCCCTCAACAAGCAACACAGAACTTAGAACTCTGGCAGGAAAGAATTGCTCACCAGAGATTATAAAAAAATACTGCATGGGGTAGTGTGTGATAAATGAGAATGTAATGCCCATATCACAAACTACCCCATGCATTAGTCTCTATTTATTATTATCATTACTATTATGCCTAGTTGAGATGTGCTACTATAATACCAGCAATCTGCTTAGAACCAGCCAGTAAAAAAGGCTGCCTGAGCTTGCAGCTCTGCAGCACCTCCTGCAAGAGATCAATGCAACCATGGAGAAAAAAAAAAACAAAACTGTTCTACCATAACCAGTTCAGAGCAGATTTAACTGAGCAGATTCCTGGAACGGGTGGCTCTAGCAACACATTTCAATGAGGTAGCTATAAGAAAAAAACAACAACAAACAAAAAATACAGGGCTGGGTGCTGAGCAAAACGATCCCCTCAGCCCTGAGTAAGTGCGATTTACCTCTCTATGCATATAGAGGTACCATCCCAACAGCAAGGGGCTGATAGTCATGTGTATATTAATGCAGGATCACTGAAAGCAGAATGAGTAGTGGTTCTGGGGATGGAATCTGGGGTTTTAAATGAGAGGGGTGAATGATGTGCTGGCAAGGGACGATCCATCACAAGGGTACCCTGGGTGGAGACTAAAGACACCAGTTCCTTGCTGACAGTAGAGTCCTCAGTCATCACACATTTACTGAGAATGAATGTCACCATTACTGAGAGGCCAAGCACTGACTGCACATCGAGACTATAGTACCCATTTAAGAGCAATTGATTCGGGATATTGGGTTCCCTCCAGCACCTGCCCTGTGGATAAACAGTGGGCTTCAGCAGTCTCCACAGCAGTCAACCTTTCACAAACACTGCATTCATCACAGACAAAGAGGGAAAACAACACCCCACAGGACACACCCCGTCACGTAGCCAACGGAAGCCAGCCCCATGTTCGCTATGGCTATTCTCATGCCACGGCCCGCCTACCTCGCTTCCTCTTGAGTTTGCGTCTGCGCTGCTTGTTGACGAAGCAGGCCGCCAGGGTGCTGAACAGGATCGCCGAGGCCAGGAAACAGATGGTGGCAACAATCCCAGCCACCACGGGTCTCGCCAGCCCTTCCTCTGGCACCTCCAGTGGAGGGAAGAGATCTGAGCGAGATGGGGAGACATGCGGCACGTGAGAATCGCTTTCCAAGGGCCAGGTTCACTGATTCACCAGCAGCTCGTCACTCACACGCACTAACCTTAAGATCTTTGACAATGCCAAAAGACAGCTGTAATAAATACTAAAACAGGTAACTACGTATGACAAGACAAGACCAGAGCATCCTAATTGCTCAGTTGTGTAGCAAAACATAAAACTGTATTGGAAACTAGACCACCCCCTGGTTCTTTTTACATGCACATAAGGTAAATGCTTTAATGCTGAAAAATCACCAGTTTCAGCAGTTGGCCACTAAGGTGCAGTGCTAAGCTGCTAGATGTGCGTGTCGGTCTCTCAGTCCCTCACCTGTGCTGGAAACTGCAACAATGTTACTGGGTTCGCTAATGAGGTCATCCATCACAGCCAGCACCCGAAACTCGTACCAGGAATCCTGGAACAACAGCAACAATCACAAATCCAGCTCCCGTCATTGAAAATGCACAAACCTAATCCTCAATCTCTGCTACAGCACAACACTTTAGGTACAGTATACTGTATATCAAAAAGGGAAAGGGGGTGTCATTTGATTAGATCTGATTAAAAAAAAAAATACAAAAACATTTTCAACCCAGATCAAAATAATATGATCTGGGATGATTTGTTTGTATCATTTCGGACGTGTTTAACTGTAATTACTATTGACCTTCAGCAAGCTGTTTTACCCTCCTCCCACATGACTACTGGCTCTATTGAAACAATTACTTTTATTTTTTCCATACCAACCCTGTTATTCACTGGATCACACATTATACTTTCAAGGCAGTGCGAGGTTCTCTTCATAATTACTGTGTTTGGTGACGGCACACTGAACAGGTCACCAGAGGACCAACAGGCTGGTTCTGTGCTATACAAATCCTTAACTTTATATGGAAGTCCCAGAACAGCTTACAAATGACACCGAAATGGAGGTCCAGAGAGGCTACAAGAATCACTACACTGGACATATTAACACAGTGGTTCCCAAACTAGGGGTCCGGGACCCCTGCTGGGGGCCGCAGCGCACAGAGAAATATTTAACGAAATGGAGTTACATTCCGAGTTCTATTCTATACGAAAGATCCAGGCTCCATTTGCAGAGTATACAGGTAGGTAGCGCGCAGCTGTATCGTTCTGGGTTCATTTCTTTCACTATAGTTTGCCCTATATCTAATGTGCAATGAATAGAGAGAGCTGCCGTTACCTGGAGTAGGTCTCTTGCTAACAGTTCTGTCTCTCCTACTGGGATGGAGTCATCCAGGATGTCCCACCTCTCTCCCAGGCGGAACTCCATGATGAAACGCGCGATTGGAGAGCTGTGATTGGCCGGAGGGAGCCATGACAACAGGACTCCTTGCTGCGTCCGATTGGCTGTTAGGCACCTTGGTGGTGAAAGCAGCACCAGGGGTTCAGGGGTAACAATAGGGAATACTAAGAAAAAAAAAGAAGAAAAAAGTATTTCTGTGTACAAGAGCTACAGGGTTCTACTGTACAAGGAAACCAGGCTCCGTTAGCCCATATATAACATTTGTACGTATGACTTTCACTACTGTGTAAGGCAAAAGGATTTTATATAATCATTGTTGTTTAAGACTTCAGTGGGTGCTGCATCAACTGTGAAAGAGTGTATAGTTAAACAACAACTGGTTAGGTACAGCATTGCTGCATGATTCCTACCCTGTAGAGACTTTACTATATATATATATATATATATATATATATATATACAGTACTGTGCAAAAGTTTTAGGCAGGTGTGAAAAAATGCTGTAAAGTAAGAATGCTTTCAAAAATAGACATGTTAATAGATTATATTTATCAATTAACTAAATGCAAAGTGAGTGAACAGAAGAAAAATCTAAATCAAATCCATATTTGGTGTGACAACCCTTTGCCTTCAAAACAGCATCAAGCATCAATTCTTCTAGGTACACTTGCACACAGTTTTTGAAGGAACTCGGCAGGTAGGTTGGCCCAAACATCTTGGAGAACTAACCACAGTTCTTCTGTGGATTTAGGCAGCCTCAGTTGCTTCTCTCTCATTCATGTAATCCCAGACAGACTTGATGATGTTGAGATCAGGGCTCTGTGGGGCCATACCATCACTTCCAGGACTCCTTGTTCTTCTTTACGCAGAGGATAGTTCTTAATGACTTTCGCTGTATGTTTGGGGTCGTTGTCATGCTGCAGAATAAATTTGGGGCCAATCAGATGCCTCCCTGATGGTATTGCATGATGGATAAGTATCTGCCTGTACTTCTCAGCATTGAGGAGACCATTAATTCTGACCAAATCCCCAACTCCATTTGCAGAAATGCAGCCCCAAACTTGCAAGGAACCTCCACCATGCTTCACTGTTGCCTGCAGACACTCATTCGTGTACCGCTCTCCAGCCCTTGGCGAACAAACTGCCTTCTGCTACAGCCAAATATTTCAAATTTTGACTCATCAGTCCAGAGCACCTGCTGCCATTTTTCTGCACCCCAGTTCCTGTGTTTTCGTGCATAGTTGAGTCGCTTGGCCTTATTTCCACGAACCGGAGGTATGGCTTTTGGCCGCAAGTCTTCCATGAAGGCCACTTCTGACCAGACTTCTCCGGACAGTAGATGGGTGTACCAGGGTCCCACTGTTTTCTGCCAGTTCTGAGCTGATGGCACTGCTGGACATCTTCCGATTGCGAAGGGAAGTAAGCATGATGTGTCTTTCATCTGCTGCAGTAAGTTTCCTTGGCCGACCACTGCGTCTACGGTCCTCAACGTTGCCCGTTTCTTTGTGCTTTTTCAAAAGAGCTTGGACAGCACATCTGGAAACCCCTGTCTGCCTTGAAATTTCTGCCTGGGAGAGACCTTGCTGATGCAGTATAACTACCTTGTGTCTTGTTGCTGTGCTCAGTCTTGCCATGGTGTATGACTTTTGACAGTAAACTGTCTTCAGCAACCTCACCTTGTTAGCTGAGTTTGGCTGTTCTTCACCCAGTTTTATTCCTCCTACACAGCTGTTTCTGTTTCAGTTAATGATTGTGTTTCAACCTACATATTGAATTGATGATCATTAGCACCTGTTTGGTATAATTGGTATTATTTGGTATAATTGGTTTAATCATACACCTGACTATATGTCTACAAAATCCCTGACTTTGTGCAAGTGTACCTAGAAGAATTGATGCTGTTTTGAAGGCAAAGGGTTGTCACACCAAATATGGATTTGATTTAGATTTTTCTTCTGTTCACTCACTTTGCATTTAGTTAATTGATAAATATAATCTATTAACATGTCTATTTTTGAAAGCATTCTTACTTTACAGCATTTTTTCACACCTGCCTAAAACTTTTGCACAGTACTGTATATATATATATATATATATATATATATATATATATATATATATATATATATATATATATATATACACACACTCTGTATATATATTTACATATACAGGGTATCGTTTAAATTATGACATACTGTTCATACTGCTCTATTTCATTCAAGTGTCTCAATACATTTCTAGGGCCAGGGTCCTGTCTTTTCAATTCCAATTGCTTTTCAGAATCAATTCCCAATTTCCAATTCCCATTCCCTTTTAATCAGTTCCAACACATCACTGATCAAAATTGTAATTAGCAGTATTCTGTTCAAATGAGCTTCTCACAGTAGCAACAAAATTACTTAAACTGAAGTCACAGTTAGTCAATTAAATTGGCATCAAATGAAAGCAGTTAAACAACAATGATTAGGTCTCTAAAAATATCAATTCCAATTCCAGGTCCTTCAAAAGGAGTTGGAATTAGGAATCGATTTTAAAAAGGAATTGAAAAACAGGAATTTACCCCAACCCTGAGCATTACTGACAAAATGCAGTGCGGGCGGAAGATGGGAGAAGTCGGATTTCCCCCCCCCAACTTACCTCGTGTGTTCACAGTGACGACCTCGCTGAAGGGCCCTGTGCCCAGTTTATTTTGAGCTAGAACACTGAACTGGTACGCCGTCTCCGGTTCCAGACCCTCCACCAGCAGCCAGCTCATACTGCCAGGCACGGGGAGGGAGAGCCAGTCATGGGGCCCGAACTGAGCCCTCTTCACCCTGCGCAGAAGAGAGGCGAGCACACAATCACAGGAGACCTGATCCCCACTTCATCCGGGCCCACGCGGTTACAAAACACAGACCTCTCTCCTGAAGTGCTTCTCAACTGTACAGTTTAATAGGGGGTTCTTTATAACTGAAACCCCTTTTTTTATAAAAGCAGTGTCTCTATTTATATAGCGTTGAGCAGAACGACTATAAAAGATACAGAATCAGTCCTCGCTGGCTTTTTATGCGCAAGGAGAATTAATATTGGTCCAGTTAAAACAAAAAACGTGGACTGTTTTAGAGTGTCTAGCAACTGCCATTGAGAAGCACTGCTCTACAGTACTGCAGAAACTACACTGCTATGCGCATGGGCTGAACTGCACACCTAGGCGTCTGAAGTCCCTATGGATTCAGTAGTCGTCTTGTCGTGTTGACCTGTAGATAGTGTTTTTTATTTCAAATCCCTGAAGTTAGCTCCACCAACTGTCTTTTATAAATCACACCATTGAGTTCCTCACCCCAGGGGTAGTCCTGCCTGTGGCACCTTCTAGACAGTATTGGGGCAGAACACGGGTCAGTGATACAACGCGGTTTCCTTCAGCTACAAACTTACATAACAGCTGCTACATTATTTTCTGCAATACTGCAGTACACAGTGTAGATCTTGCAGATGGCGTTAACTCTTTTTTGTGCTGCTGTAGATTCGTAATGAATTAATTAATTATGTTAGACAGCATTTGGTTTTTTAAACTGGAATAATGTGGGTATATGACAGTACCCAAGCTTCTCCACCTCAGCCAAGGAGCATTCAATGAAACTGCGGTTTTAGGTTGCTTGGCAACCAGCTGTGCTGGAGGAGGAAGCAGGACTTGGAAATACCAAGATCAATCTGAACGCAACTAATTTTCAAATCAATAATAAAACCGCTCTCTGACGTTGTGTTGTAATAGAAAGAAATGCCCTCTATAAGCTAATATAAGTTACAGCTCTTAGTTGTCATTGAAGTGTCCTTTTTGAATGATTTAATTGGCACCTGGGGTATTAAGATCTTTCACTGTTTAGATCAGATGAATACACCTAATAGACTTGTGTGCCTTTTGTACAGTAAGATTACATTAATAGGATTACAAATCATCTAAAAAACTTAAAATCGGTGTCTGCAAACTTCAGTGGTGTTTTAGTTGGGGATGTGCAAAGACGCACAGAGACATTATCCAACAGCCTTCTGGATAGATGCCAGTAGTTGAATCCAGCAGGTTAAGAGTTAACACCACCTGACACCTGAGAGCACTCATTTCATGTATGCAATGCATTTCGTTGCAGCTGTGCTTTTACAGCGAGTGCAGTTAGCAAGGCTTTTTTTTTTTTTATGAGTGACATTCCTTTGCATTCCATGTCGATGATGTGCAAGGCATGCCAGTGTGGGTACAGTATGTCGTGCGTGGTGATATGACCATTTGTTATCTGATGTCTGGCAATGCAGCACCCTCCCAGGATCCCAGCAAGAATTAAAATATAATTAAAATCACCGGGGGGCTGGAAAAAAAACCCGCATTCATGGTTAATTTGCAATGCAATGTGATGTGTAAAAGCTGCATCTCCCTGTTGCAAGTCAGTGTAGGTTCAGGTGCGACAACAAATCTGGTAGTAGGCTCTCGATTGGCTGGTTTTGCCATATCCAAGACTGCACAAAAGTACTCACGTTTCAGGAAGCTGCAACTGGTGGCCCTACACCCTAATGACAGTGGTATGGCAGATGCTTTTAGTTTTTTGTTCAGCCCCTGTATATGCAAATTCTGTAAACACAAAGATGTATGCAGTATACACAGAGTACTGTACATTTACACATACAGCACATGTGTATACACTGCAGCGGTATACCAAATACAGACTTGCTAACTATGTCTTACATCATTTTCTTTACATTACTGTTCATTAGAATGTATGGGGCTACCCCCAGTCTTTAATGTTTTTTTTTTTTTTTTTTTAAAAGAGGAAAAAAACTTTCTGTAGCATTTACGTAGAATTCTCTCTTAAAAAAAAAAGAAAAAAGTTAAATCAAGCCAATTTTGGAGTAAATACGCCTCTCAGTCTCAGTCCTCACACTGCTTTAAATGGATGTTAGATTTTTCGTTGATAAATCAAACCCTAATGAGAATCTAGAATGCGTGCACCAAAAACCTGCCATGCATATAATAAAAATACCAACATCCATTTAAATGACAACAGAGACGGAGCAGGATACCCGTCCATGAAAGACTCCCAGACGAAATCCACTCTTTATAGACATGCTGAAACTTGAATTCATCGTAAATATGTTGCAAAAAAACGTCCACACAGCAAAGAAGCTCTCTCGCACACTGTCAATCCATCTCAGAATCTTCACAGTTTTGTTGGTAAATCACATTTGAAAAAAAAAAGTGAAAAAACTGTCTCTAAATCGATCTGTCCCAGTGCTGGAATTATCTCCCACACTAAACCCTTTTCTGCCTCACCTACTGTACCCGTTGATGAAATTACACCATCAGTACAGAAAAAAGCACATTTTAAAGTTTAGGGTTCAAAGCCTAACCTCCATTTACTCAAAACCGTCCTTCCTTCATAGTTAACCCAATCACCAACCTTTACCAAATGGTCTTCGATGGCAATGCAATGGTTCTGCACTACGGGTAACTGTATGAGCCTAATTCATTGCTGTATCATGGTACCAAACACCACTGTGCAATATTAGTTCCAAATGTGTTACCATAGCTGGGAACGCTGTGCTCTGCTACTTGTTCTGCTTGGGGAATGTATTCAACCAAACTGACAAGGGAAGTCACCAAGGAAGACAAAGGACCTGAAGGTCAGCATCTTAAAACTGATTTTAAAAATCAATGCTGTACTTGGTAGTGCTAAAGAACACATCCACCACACAAGCTTCCATGCTTATTAACTCTGCTAACAACGGACAAGAACAGCGGCTTATAAATTAGGAGCAATTACGGGAAGTGAATGAGTTTGGGAGTAAGAGGATATAGTTAGGATTTCATATAAATGAATGTGGGATGCATGGCTTCCACCCACGAAGGATCCCTATTATGTTTCTCCTTATTCACAGACACATAACCAGGGAGCTTTTCATCTTATGAAAAGCACATTAAAAGGACATCGGGGGAGACGGATGAAAACTATAATTTCTGCGAGCATGATTCTCATGTTGAATGTAGGCGATTTGACAGGGTTGTTATTAAGTGTGACATGAACTATAGAAACTGGGAGCATTATAATCACTGGTGTTGCTTTCCAGAGGTGCCATTTCTGTGTGTTTCACAACCAGCGATCACCTCGACAGCCTCACTCCCCACACAGAGATGCAGCACTGAAGAGGCTGATGGGGGCCGATTCTACCTTTTGTTTTCTCGTTTTGACTTTTTATCTGAAGCAGATGAAGTGCTGCCTCGTCCAGCCCCACAGGGGGCTCGTATCATCCAGGGAGAGTGAGAATAAACTGAAACAGAAGGGGGGTTTGTTGCGCACGCTCCACTAAAGGACCTTGAAACCAGAGCGCTAGTTCGTCTTAATCCACCAGCGATGGACTCCCTTTGAATACAGACGATGTCCTCTGCAGCCAGTGAGACTCTCAAAGTCATTACGTGAGCTGCCTTCTCAATCAATGCTCCACCAGCCACTGCCGCTGCCTGCCCTTCAAATTAGGTTTACAGCGTGCAAGGTTACTGTCACCTTTCCAGCCAGGCCTGAACGCACACCATCGCGAGCAGGGAGCAGGACACACAGGCAAGTACAAAGGGAACAAGCTGTTCATGAGCAAACGTTTAAGAGAACAAGAAGGGTTAGATATCATTGCCAAGGGTCTGTCTTGAGGTTAGAGCTAAATAGACGCAGTGCGGACCTGGGGCTAAAGCTGAGGGACTGGGTGACAATATAGCCTAGTGGTGGGATCTGTGAGGCTGTGACTCTAGTAGCTGGAGGGACTAGGGGGGGCAGTATGGCTTAGTGTTTAGAGATGAGGGACTGGTAAGTGGAGTAGAGGGACTGGGAGGCAGTGTGGCCCAGTATAAAGAACTGTCAGCATTGTTTTCTTAATGCTAGCCGAACCAGCGCACAGCATAGCTGGATAGTAGGAGAGACAACAAATTAGGGGCAAGTCAGGGAAAAAGCTGAAATGGGGGTTGTGCACAGAGGTAAGAAGCCAGGAAGTGGAAGAGATAGTCAAGTAAAAAAAAAAAAGTGGGATGCATGGCTTCCACCCAAACTTGCAAACTTGACTGGTTTTAATCACTGACACAGTGATCAGGGTTGATCTACCGCACAGGGCTTGAAAATCTACCTCCTGCTGCCACAGACAATGCACAAGCAGTAGATCCTCAGTCAGACAGAGGGCAGGGTGCCAGCAGACTGGCGCGCTTCAGTTTCAGTCACTAGAACAAGCTCTAGGCTGGCACTGAAGCAAGGCTGTTGTTTCTAATCTGAAACAAGTTCTTTAACCGGCAAATCCCTGGCAATACTGCTAAACCCCCACATAATCCTCTGAGCAAGCATCAAGTCAAACACATCCTTTAACTAAGGGATATGCTTGTAGCGTATGCAGATTGTATTTGTAAGAAATAAAGTATGGATACATTGTCGGAGTTTGTTGGACTTGAATGGCTGTGGTGAATTGTGGCGAAAGGCAGCAATATAGCTAACTCAGCTTTGAAAAAAAAATCCTTTAGCAGCTCTTCAAATACCTTTAAAACACCTTGGAGAAAAAGGGCCATTTATTATTTAAACCCGAGTTGAATTTCTGGGCCACACTGCTGGACTGCTGTTAAAAGACTTCAGAAATCGGTCATCACTCACTGCTCAGTCCTAACGGCCCTCTTATTCAGACACAGCTAGCACAAATGACAGAAGTGCAAAACAGGGGAAGTGTCTGTTCGCTTTCTGTCGTAATAGTAGGCTTTGAAAAATCGTCAGATGCGTTCTGTAAAAGTATTATCAGAACAACATTCAAGGCAAAGAAGTTTCGCTCTCCGCTTTGCTTCACTGGTTGAGAGAATCTTAACAAGCTCATTTAGAACCCCCTATAGCTGCAAGAAGCAGAAGGACTGATGGTAACCATGGGAGGGTTAATGAGAGAGGACGCGTGTGTCCTGGGAAATGTAAACTGTACTGCCAAAGGTAGGATAACATGCATACATGGCTTATTTATAGAACAAAGTGGTAGACAGATGCCAAATGGTTACACTGAAGTATAAAACCTGATTACTGGAAAGGTGTTAAGTGAATCTTAAAGAATACTGTAATTAATGTCAAATGTCATTTTATTTGCTTTTTCAGGTTCCCCTACTATTTCATGGATAACCATTCAGAGGGTAGCAGGGCTCTGTTTCTGAAATATTGAGTTATCATTTTTCTCTAAACCTGCCCAGGACTGAAGAGCCTTCCTCCATCCATTCAAATCATGTGACAGTGAGACCAAGAGAAAGATTTAGAGAAAAAAAAACAAAAAAAAAACATTATGTCGTCACTCAAAACTGATTACAAGAATGATTACAAACAAACACACAGAACAGCTAGGGGAATTTATAAGCAATTAAAATGACGGCTGAGGCAATTTCACTCTAACTTATAATCAGTTCAGGCTCAGTGGCAAAAAGCAGCCATCACCAGCGACCCTCATCTGTGGTGATTATTCTGTGTGCATCGTCAGACTAGGATCATAAAAAAAAAAACAATGAAAACAAATACATAAATACAAGGACAAGGCTGATACAACAAACACAAGCTGATAACATGGGAAATGGAAAAGTATTTAAGCTATTGAACAGTTCACTCTATGTGCCCTTCAGAGGAAATATCCATTCAAAGTGTCTGTCCACAAGACATTGCATTGCACGAAAGTGTCTTCATATGAAGAGTGCAACCTGACAGCTTCACGTCCTACAATTACGTACTCCAAGTGGCTCCTGTCAATAAAAGCTGCAGTTGCATTGAAGAGACAGTATAAACTCAAGATGCAGAAACAAAAGCAGCCTCTAGCTTGTTCTTAGAATTCAATATAACTGCATTCATCTTCATGATCATTGTGCTGGAACAGCTGACGGATTGTCAATACAGTACAGTGCATATTGCTCAACAGTCTAACAGATTTTCACTGCAGGTTAATTACAGTTTTCATACAACAACTTCTAAAACAGTCAAGCTTTGAAAACGGTAATTATTTAAAGCTTCAGAAAAGACCAGCCAGCAGTTCACCAAACTGCCTAACGATCTCATTTAGCTTCATTTAGTGAAGAGTCATTGTCTTGCATGGTACATAACTTTAACGCCTACTTGAAAACCAGTCCCAGGATTTCTACAAACACCTAAATCAATCCTGCTCACATGCATCATTTAAATGCAGAGCGAATTGGACAACTGCCCATCCTCAGCAAAAACTTTCTAATGAACTACACATCATTTCCAGCATGTTGTTTACTGGCGGAGATTATAGTTGGGCTCAAACATCTACTATTATGGCTAAAATTACTTTTTTTTAAAAAAAATAACCCCTAATCACATAATATTCTAATTGCACAAATCCATCCATTCTCTGTAACCGCTTAATCCTATAGAGGGTCGCGGTGAGCTGGAGCCTAACCTGGCAGACACAGGACTACACCCTGGATGGGACGCCAGTCCATCGCAGGGCAACTAAGGGGCAATTTAGAGAGGCCAATCCACCTAGCCAGCATGTCTTTGGACTGTGGGAGGAAACCGGAGTACCTGGAGAAAACCCACACGAACACGGGCAGAACATGCAAACTCCACACAGTCAGACCCGAGGCCGGAATCGAACCCAGAACCCTGGAGCTGTGAGGCAGCAGCGCTAACCACCGCGCAAGCGTGCCGCCCTTTGTAATTGCACAAATATTTGATGAATTTGTCGTTAATTAATTATCCAAATCCCTTACCCAACCCACATTTTTTTACATACTGTAAAATCGTGCAAGTAGGCGACGCATATAAGAAGATAATTACGCTGACACTTGGAAAAAAAGAACATGCTGCATATGTGGATTTATAATATAATTTCCTAACCCTCTATTTTAACAGCCCTGGATATGCAGTGGGCACATGTTCTTGTTTTTCTTATAGGTGAACGCTACAATCTGAGCCATTATACTGTTGTTGTCTGTCCAGCACAACTATGACATGTACTCAAGCAAATACAATGGAGAACTAGTTCTGGTAGTCTTAGCCCAGTACCTGGTTGTGCCTACTGCGAGTATAAATCTAATAGATAAAGCACTGCCAAGATAGAGCTAAGAGTGTGAAAGGGAAGGAGAGAGAGGGAGAGGCTGAGCTATTGTACGGCTGTGTTTCATCCCCCCAAAAACAGAACTGCCTTAGAGTCACTTATTAATGACACTTGAGTAAATTGCCATGTGTTTCGGTTATTCCTCACGCAATTGGTCTATAAAAACAATACACTAGACCACTACAGTATTATAAAAAAAAGCATCTCTCCCTACCCCCTCCCCATGATGCAGCCTTACAGAAGCAGGATAGAGTTGGTTAGTCGTTAGGAAAGAAGCGGAAAGCAAAGCATGCTGGGATGACTCACACAGGGCCGTACCAGACTGAGAATGTCTGCTCGAATCCGCCGTCGTAGCTGGGGTCCCAGGACACGTTGGCAGAGCTAGTCGAGGCCGACACACGCACATTGGCTGGGGCGTGAGGGCTTGTGCCTGGAAAACCATCAAAAACAGCGTCATTAGAAAAACGAGCAAAGTCTGAGAAGCAGCCATTAACTACTGTGCCAAGGCCTGGGTTAAATCAATAGTTAGGAGGTGCCTGTATAAACTAAAACATTAAATTCAGGCTCAAGAATGAGCCAGATAGGAGCTATTGTGAACACGTACATACACTGCCTCCCTACACATGGGATGAGCTGCCAAGGTGTGAGAGAGCAGTGTATTCTGATAAACAATTAGTGGAAAGTAGTTAATCTGTCAGTAAGTCATTTGATCTGACGCACTTTGACCCCACACACACACACACACACACACACACACACACACACACACGCAGGTGACTTCACTGCCCTGCGAAGGTTGTTCTCGGAGCCGGGGTTGTGTGAGGTGGGAGGACAGACAAGCTTTGCTCAAGCGTGAAATTAGAATGAAAACCCTTCCGCGTCCTTTCCCATGTTTCCTCCACGCTTCGGATCTTCACACCCCTCCCCCATTCCCTCAGCAAGACACTTAAAAGACTAACTAACACTGAGAACACGGTTACCAGCAAAAACCGTGACGCATGGGTCTCTGGTTTCATTCCATCAACGGGGTACAAAAACCTATTCCTGCTTCGTATCAGCACTAACCTATAAGCGTGATAATGGGGAAAGTAATGGCTGGGTGTGGCTAAGCTTCAGTCCAGCCTGACTGTAAATGAAAATGACTGTTCTAGGCATCCTTGCATGACTGCTATCGTGGTAAGTCGATCGGTGTTTGTATAGTGCCCAGTTTTCAATGAAATGTTTTCAACCTGAATTCATATTACAGTATGCGTCACAGTATTAGGGCAGCGTACAGCAAATATAAAACGAGTCTGATTTATTTTTATTGATGTTTCAGTTTACATGGAGAATTACAGTATGGTTTATATCTAAACACGCTTACATAAAACGGATCACTAAAGAAATGAGGTTTTTATACGAGGAATAATTATTTTTACAATGCACAACGGATCTTTAAAACAAAGCTTTAAAATGGAATATGATTTATCATCTGGCTCGTAATAATTAAGCATGAGATCTCTCCAAACCAAATTACATGTTATTAGATTAAGCGATCATTTCAATACAATGAGTTTCCATAACAACATGCTGTGACTGGGTATCACTGCAATCTTCTGTAGTTAATGAAAAGGACCCCTTTGCTTCAGATGTGTAATTGCAATATGAACTCACTATTGTCACATTGTTACACAGACCTGTGAGCAGAAATTCTCTTCAAGTAGTATAATGGGGTTGCACGGATGAAGGGGCAAGCTGAAACGGTTGTCTACTTAACTACGGAGCTTGACTTTAAAACGCAATCTTTCCGTGTGTCATTGGGACGGACATGGAAGTGAACGGAGTCCTGTCCTGTTCGTATTCATCAGCAGCAGATCAAGATTGAATAATTGGGACTCTCGACAGCCCCAGTGAGAATTTGGGCTAGCAGAACTCGATCTCTCCAACTCCCATTTTTGGAGGAAGTTACCTGTGCATACAACAGGGGTTTGTAAACGTACTGCAGAAAATAAACTGTAAGAAGAAGAGAGAGCTGTGAATAAATTCTATTATCAGGGACATATTGGATGCAGGTTTATCCATTTGTAAATGGCCAATTTGGACTGGCAGACTCGAACTGATGCAGAGTCCTTGCTTTCATTGGCCAAACTGAACTTGGATTTAATTGCCTGCATAATTTTAAAAGCCACCAAAAGGTCATTATCAAATGTCATCATTAAAGCTGATCTGCCTGCCATTGGCCCATCACATCATGTGTCAAGTTAGTGAAAAATTAGACTGACTTGACAGAGACAATTTAATGACCAGTGAGGCTGCTGGGAGACAGGCTTAATGAGTCGCTGATGGTGACGGTACGTTTATCTCACAACAAGGTGCTGGGGGTCAACAGTTTTCAGAGAGGAAAATCTTTAAATAGAATCGTGCATGATAGCTGAATGCATTACCGTTACTCACCTGAGAATAAAAATGCACATATGTAACGGGGAGAAGGCTGTGCGCTAACGGTTCTTTCACTCACACCCCCAGCCAGGCTGATTCCACAAGCAGTGAAAGAGCTTTTAATCTCATCTCACTCCTGGGGTTAGAACCTGTGACGGCAGCGGGGTCGACAGATGCTGATGCAATGGTTAGGACTTCCAATGAAGTAAGCAAATATTCATCACAAAGCAAGAACTCTTTCTGGGGCAACTGACTTCTAGCTACTCTTCCTACTCATGAGATATTATGACAGCAAGCAGATAACCCTAGGAGGTAACAATTGCTGCACCTCCCAATTTCAGTGAGGAGAGATCTTGACAGCACTACTGAACACATCCCATTACAGCAAGGTGACCACTGGATCACGTAGACCACCAGCTAATAGCAGTGAGCTGATAAATCTGGATAGCAAACCAATTTCAGGAGAACTGGCACTTTAACAACAGAGACTGCTCAGCGAACGCAGCCCGGTGTCGGCACACAGAGAGCAGCCATTGTACCCAAAGCCTTATCTTTTCAAATGGGAGGCAGGAATACATTTCGAGAGACTACAGTGCTGTAACTTCTGCAGGAATAAATAGCTGCTTTGCCAGATAACACAGAGAAGGATGTACAGTGGTTCCAGCTCCGCATCTCTTAGTTAAAGTTGGAGAAAGATAGTTAAGCCGTTTCATTGTAACTACATTTTTTTTTTTTCAACAGGTGCAAAGGCAAAGACAAGGTTCCACTGTCCAAGCCATTTAAAAAGAGGATCGTAAACACAGCCCGTACCGATTACTAGAAGATGAGTGCTGGCAGTGATGCTCGTGACGACGTTGGTGGCGACACACTCCCATTCCCCATGATCCTCTTTGCTGAGGGATTTGAACTGTAAGCTGCCACTCGGAAGGACATTGTGCTTGCTTCTGCTGGGCTTCCCTACCTTTACAAAGAGACAGCATGGGTGAGCAGGGGACTGTGTGCTGACACGCATCTCTCATGGGACACATTGCATTGCCCTTCGGGGTTGGGATCAACTCCTGGTTTTCAATTCAATTCCAATTCCCATTTCCTTTTAATCAATTCCAACACATCAGTGATCACAATCGCAATTAGCAGTGTTCTGTTAAAATGAGCTTCCCGCAGTGGCAACAAATAATTACATTGAAGTCACTGTTAGTCAATTAAATTGGCTTCAAATGAAAGCAGTTAAGCAAAACAATTCTTATGTCTCTAAAATATAAATGAGAATTGATTTTAAAAAGGAATTGGAAGTGGAATTGGAATTGAAAAAACAAGAATTGACCCCAACCCTGCTGCCGTTAAGAAAGTATACTGTGTTAAACATAATATATTGTGAATGCATGTGCAGCAAACTTCAAAATCTACCATGGGTACCATCATTAATTCAAATCTGAAAGCAGGTCATTTTAATTCATTTCAGTAAGCCGTTATGCATATATTGCCCTGCAGGTGGCGTCAGCGTGTATCCTTATGCAAATGATTTGGTCATGAGTTTACAGCAGAGATCACATCTAAATTTGAAATTATCAGTTAAAGTTTCCTCTCCTACCTATCTTCAAATATGATGGGTAGCCTAGATGCTTCAAGGATCAGCAAAGCTCTTATCCCTTACCTTCCTCCATGCGATAGCTGGAAATGGATCTCCGGCAGAAGCACAGGGAATCACCAGCTCTCTCCCAGACTCCTGCCTGTATTCCCAGCCCGGTAGCACCGTGAAGTAAGGGGGATCCTGCAAACAGAAGGAACACGGACAGGCAAGTCTAGTTTAGCACCAAGAGACCCGGTTATAATTAGGAACGGTTCCTGCAATTATACTGGAGCGTACCGATTCAGCGATTTTGATGCATTTATTCTCTGCCATCCAAACAATATTGCCCGTTCGAGTCACACCATCAGAACTTAATTCATGCAGTTCACTTTACGAGATATAAAGCAGAGCGTCCTATGCAATTACTGCTATCTCTAAAGACCATTCTTCATTTTATTTTATTCACTGCTGTACATTATCTCCTTCACTTTTGCTGCTCGCTTTTATTATTTCTTCCTTTGTTACTTGATCCGACCCCATTATACAAACACAAAGTTTGCCCCGTCTCTATTTGTCACACCACCGCTGGGAGGGGGTAACAACGACAGCTCTAAGAAGGAGACACTCTTCTAATTGATTTCAACTGTTCAGTAACTGGAACCAGGCAGGCTATGAGAGATGGCCCCATTGCTAAGGCCTTCAGCTCTAACACAGGTGAAAGGACTTTCTGACCAGATCAGAGACTTGGGAGAGAGAAGCAGTCATTACAATGGTAGCTGCCTTCATATCGTTGAGTGGACCATGGTGTGGAAGCAATGGATTCAAGCCCCTCGCTTTGCAGCTTAACAGCCCCTCTAGTGCCGATTGTATTGGCCCTGGTTTGAAAAGCTGCTTGGAAAGTAAGTTAATTACCTTTTTTAAATGAGTTGTGTATTGGGGAACTGTGATTTCACAGTGCTACTACAGTAGCTGAATAATTCTTTCTAATTTAAGTGAGTCATGCAAAAACCCTGTGTCTTGACTCCTAATGAAAAATAATTGTTTGTACCAGCGCAGGCTGCAATGTCCTGGTCAGAATTCTGGGCTTGATAGACTACACCATGCCTTGGCAAAGCCAACCACTACCCTTACAAAGAGATATTTAGACAAGGCAAAAAGCAGACACTACCTTTAGCACCAGGCGGGCAGGGGGGGACTGTCCCATAGTACCCAGGGTGTTGTAAGGCACGCAGGTGTAAGTGCCAAGAGAATCTTCAGTCACTTCCTCCACTCGGATCGTCCCATCTTCCAGCTGGCTCCAGCCACGGTACTGGAGGGGAGGAAAGGTGAAGGTTATTTTTTACTGGAGAAGCAGAAGCAGGTGGTCCCAGAGTAGAGACATTAAATGCTGTATTTGTAATTTCGTCAAAATGTTTCTAGTTTGAAACTGCAGCAAGGATCTTTGAGAAAGAAAACGATGTTCATAACAGACGAGCCACACTTGCCTTCTCGATTCTCAGCGGACGCCCGTCTTTGTTCCACTTGACCGATGTCACTGGTGGGTTGGCATCTGCTGGGCAGCGGATGAATCCAGGCATTGCGATGGGGACGTAGATGATGGGTGGCATATTCACAACCCGGGCAGGATCTGGGCAGGACAATCAAAAGAGAGACAGGGTTAGCGGTCCGCAGCGAGAACCAGCCTTAGGGTTAGAACGACCTTGACAAGTGCTGTGACTGCAGTTTCATGTTGCAATGATCATATTACAGTATAGAGTTCATTTTATATACCCTTTCCAGATCTAGTGGATTTCTGAATCACTGGAGGGAGCTGCCCCGAAATAATGCCTGATGTTGTGATATTTTGGAACGTGGACCAGTGTTCACTGAAAGCCAAAAAGAGAGCTTCAGAACTATAACATTTTTCATCTGGCTATATCAAACCTGACTTCAGGGCAAGTATCCTAGACACATGATATTTCCATTGCGCCACCACCCTGAAAGAACATAGACAATTCCCTTGCTGTGAATTGCTTTTTAAATAATAAACTTCCAAGAAGTCCCACAATCAGACTGAAACCATATACCACTGCAACCTGAAAAATTACATTAGACAAGCATACTTGCATTAATTTCCAGCTTACATCAGTTTATGGACGTGTACACTTGTACAAGCATATCATTCTTTTAAGAATTAGCATAATGACGGTTTCTGGGGAAATTGTGATTAAAGGAAACGTATATTATCTGACTACACCCTTAATAACACAATACGGTTTAAAATCCCTTTAAAGGATTCATAGCTCAAAATACCGGACAAATGGTACATAATTATCTCCCCATGAAGAATGCAGGCCTAATTAGGTACATTTGTTTGGATTAATAAGTACGTTTTTTAGATGCATCTGCTGATTGAAGAATGATTTAATGGAACAGGAAGTTAATTAAAAAGAAAAGCATTATATTTGCATAATCTTTTAAATTTGGTAGCATCTGGCACCACTTCAATAATTAGTAATGTTATTTATCATACTCGCTAGCCTGTGGTTCTACATACTGTATGAGCTATTAAAATGATCATATCTTGAAATACATTCCAATGCAATAACTCATCTTTCATATCTCCCAAAGCAGATGGGAGGACGTGGACCTACATAAGCTACTGAAATAGAAGGCTCAATTTCCCAACGATTTCTGACAACGTCACAACAATCTCAATGATCTTCCCTTTTTTTTTTTTTAATTAATGATTTTAGTTCCACGTTCAACGAAGTTATTAATATCGGCACCCTAATCCTCAAACATCTGCTTCCTCTTTCCACTGTCATTAAAAGTATTTAGCGAATATAATACAAGGTTAAATAACATCCACACTACCTCAATAATGTGCGACCAACGCGCATTGAAACTATGTGATTGCCATCCACTTAATTCATAACCAGGTGATAATTTGTGCCTTGTCCACTAGATGCGCCACTGTATAGATCTCAAAAAACAGACCCCTGTCTCTTTACCGGACACTACAATTCCAACTGAATGACTCATCTTTACAGAAAACACTGTTCATGGGTAAAAGGACAAAATCGTTGGCATGCAGCTTGGCAGCAGACGAAATGCGCTGCAGCTTGGGAACAGTTGGCAGACAGGCAGCCGTGCTTGTTCCAAACTGTCGCCCCCTTTTACGGAGGATTGGAAAGAGACTGGAGCATATTTAATCAGTGTGCGATTCATTTTAAACAAGGCTGTCCAGAACAATACATGTTAGTGGGTGGAGTCACTCCAGCCCCCTCCATCTCACCACTTGAGCTTGAGACAGCAAACTAAGAGCTGGTATTTAGGGGCTAGGGAGCCGTGCACTGGTGGCAGATACACCCCACGTTTCAGGTACTACATTCTTGCAAACTGTTATCACCAGCTTACTTGTATTACAGTTGTGTGCTGATCTTGAATGCTTAAACTACATTTAATAGCCATTAAAACCTTTCGTGTAGCCAAGCTTTGTGTATTACATGAACCAGGACCTGGTTTATACAAGGTGGCAGTGACATTTCTATCATTTCTGTTTCGGGATCATATTAAAACACCACTGTACATCCTCTCAACTTGGAATGCCAGCACTCCATGGGGTTCTGAGGAGCGTGCAGCAGCAAACGTGGTAAACAGAGCAAGTCTTTCGGGGCACTCTGGCTCAAAGGGCCGAGTCTGGATGGCTGCCAAGCCTGGCTCTCCTCTCTGACTCTGACGGTGCTGCTAATGTCTGAGCTCCTGCTGAACAGAATATTGAAATCACACTCTCTGAGCCAGACTGCCTGTCGCAGCCATCACTTCTAGAGTCACAGCCGCTGCTAATAAGCTTTATTTATACACAATGCTTCCGTCTGATGATGGAATTACTGGACTGGTTTTTCTTTGGGGAATGAGACAGCGCTTGCTGGTGTTTTTCAGTAAATAAGCCTCTTTTCCTCCTCGTCCTCCTCTTGCTGAATTAGGACATTGCGTCTCCCTGCGGGGGGAGCGGGATGCTCCTGCTGACGTCTTCCTCTTGTTTAACTGGAGGGCTGCTTCCCTAAGGTGCCCCTCGATTTGGGTTTTCGGAGAGAGAAAAAAAAACAGCAGCAGCCTCGCTTTGAATTCCTGTGCTGACTAGATGTGTTGCAGGCGCGCTACAGTGATCTCCACATACAGTTGGAAAGTCTTGTTATTTTGATCTAAGGGGGAAGGGCAGGGGTGCATACGCGAAAGTCCAGTTCATCTAGGACTGTCGTCCTCAACGGACAAATCAAAAAGAAATACAATTTGTAATTAAAATTAGACAACTGTTTCCACTAAAAAAAAAAGTCACATTTAAAACAAAGTGAACACTTTTTTTTTTTTTTTTTTTTTTTTTTTTAAGGATTACTGTCTTTTTCAGAAAGCCTCAAAAGCACAGACGCGCATACTGTATGTTGTATAATTTTGCTTTGGCTGTTTGGTTGTATGAAAGCGTATGAGGCTTATAACTTCTGCTCGCCTTGCTGGATGGACCTGATCATGTGTGTACAGCTTCGTAATGAAATAGGCACAGTTCCAGATTATTATCCCAAACCGTCTGGCCTGTCCAGTACTCACACTCTATTGTCAGGTGTGCAGAAGCGGAGGGCGAGTGGCCCAGACTGTTGCTAGGAATGCAGGTGTATTTCCCAGCATCCTCTGGCTTCACCCGGAAGATGATGAGGGTCCCATCAATCAGGATCCGCACTCTGAGCTTTAGGTCACTGACGGAACAAGGACAGAGAAAAGATTAACAAAACTAGGTTTACAATGAGGACGTTCATTCATACATGCTGCCTCTCCGTTAGTTAGGTATTCGCTTCTCCTAGCTGCACTGAGAATAGTACATATGTGCATGCGTCTCTTAATCTTAAACTGACATAACTTTGCTGCAAGGGTCATTCTAACATTCTCTGTTTCTGTTTCGCGAAAGATACCCAAAACTGTGCACTCTAATTTTCAGTTTACTTTGTAATACAAAAAAAAAAAATCATAATAATTGACAGGGAAACTGTACAGTAAATGTATCCTTTGCATGCAAATTGTGAAACAGCAGTTTAGTGTTTGTGTAAAAGCTTGACACTAGAGGGCAGTAGGTAGCTTGACCAACTGAAGAAAATACTTCAGTGAAAAATAAATAAAAAAATAATGCTCATGAAAAAATATATTAAAAAAAAGAACATTGAGCTGTTAAGTGTTTGAACTCATTGTACAGCAGCTGGTTTTACAAAACAGGAAGCGAAGCAGCATGACTGTTTTTAGTCATGGAAGCTATGTGCTTTATACATTTTGATTACCACAGCAGGCCTTCTTGTTTCTATAGAGGAGCTTGCTTCACAGACCCCCCACCCCCATTTCGATATGTTGTCAACTCCACACAATGCAATAAAACCACAAGCTCTGTCTGTTAGATACGAAGCAGAGAAGAAGGTTGGACACGTAACATGCATGGCGTCTGCAGCGATCAATCACCCCCTGAAGGCAGCAGTGGTTCAACAGCTATCTCTGTGCAAAAAAGCGGTTAACCAGCCTGTATGCTTTTCTACAGAGTCTACATGCCCTGCTCCCCGGGAGGATCCACACAGAGTGAAGATTTCCCATTCTACACAGCCACGGCAGCACGCATGAGAGGGTGCTTTGCGCCTCCAGGCTATATTTTTGATAATCAGCAGCAGTGAAGAGTGTGATGCCACAAGCGTGGTGTCAGATGAGATTCATGTGAGGAGAAAGCAACCTGTCCTACACACGATACACACGAGCATGGATCTGTCCAGCCAGGAGAATAAAACCAGCCAAACAGAGTTCTAAAACATGTTGGTTTGCTGTAACATTAGTGTCCACTAGGTGGATTAGGGGCACATAGTCCTGCATGGCTCAGCTGGTAGATATGGTTCCCTATCTCACTTCTAGAATGGCCAAATAATTCCCATCCAAATTAGAGTCATCTAGGCGTGACACAGTTACCTTGTGGTCTTTTGGTTTAATAGCCACAGCTGTCCCATCTTGCATGGACACCACACTGCTTTGAAAGGTGCTTTTTTTCTTCTTCTAGGGAATTATAATTGAACAAGAAGAGCGGGGATTGCTGTCATGGTTTGCATGCATAGATGTATTTCATGTTTCCTTAAAGCTATTTAAAACTGCAGCGGTTATCATGCATATTACAATGCAATAGGGTCATACCTTACAAGTGACATTATTTGCTTTGTTGCCTTGAACCAATCTAGCAGTTATTATGTAGATTGTACTATAAGAAGCTGGCTGGAGGAATTCTATTCCATTGTATATGACATGTGATGTACGTGGGCTTTAATCTTATTTAAGTTCTGTTTGGCACTGGCTGTGGCTGTTGGTGAATCTCTACACTTCCTATGTAAAAGGTACTTTGTGCTTTAACTGTACGGGTGTTCTTATGCTTAGCCTGAGACAGATGGAGCATGACTGTGAGTATGTTGAAGAGCTCGATCCGTTATGGAAATACCGCAGAAGCCTGCCTGGAGCATTTATATATGTTCTATCAGGGGTCTCGGACTGGGATTTAGCACACAGTGCCCCTGGTGGCTAAACGTTAGAACCGCAGCAGGTCAAGTCTAATTTGCATCTCAAGTCTGTTCAGCATCTAGGTCCCTATTCTTATCTTAGGGGGGGAAAAAAGCAAGACATTGCTTTGATGAAACAACTTTACTTCTTAAAGAAGACGTTATCTTCCTCCCAGAACCAGGTGTAGGTCAGGTTGCCGGGATACGCCTCTGCTTGACAGGTGAACAGTGCATCCTGGGATATGTTTACGGTTATGTTCTCAGGAGGTGACACGATAAATGGTGGTCCTGTGTGGAAAAAGAAATGAAAACGGTTACTCTCTTACTCTGAATATATCACCCATAACTCTGAATAGTGCTAAATTTTGAAATACCCAAAGAAACTTAATAAATTTAAATGACACACATTTTTGCTACCAATCTTTCTCAATGTCCTCAATGCTAAATATATCTTATATATTTATATATTTGCTTTGCTTCATTTTCTGTTTCACTCATCGCATCCCGGTGATGAATGCACCCCTGTCACTTCTATTTAAAATAACATGGGAAACCACGATAAACTAAGGTAAATGCAGGGTCCAGACATAGGAACACATGGCTGTTAAATGACAGTGATACACCTTACTAAACCATGTCACTAGTTTACAGAAAATGGCACACTGTGCCATTTTAGACCGATCAGCAAATGTTTGTTGACGCCTAGCTCACTAGAAAACAGTCAAAGCTAGTTCTTGGATATAAGTTTTTAAGACATCCAGTGCAAAGAGAAAGTCTACAGTTAATATAGAGGAGGGGGCGGCGAATTACATTGACAAAGACTCAGTAATAAGACATGATTGATAAACACTGATCTCACTGCTGCGTATTCACTGTTTTTAACAGAAAGCTCAGTTAAGATCTACCTCCAGGCCATACATAAATCAATGGTGTGTTTAACAAGGTTTTTATCATCCCCATTGGCAGTGTGTAACAGATTTCTTTCTCTTTCTTTTGCAGTTTGACAGCATCATTAATGTGTGTTTTCACTGAACGTTATAATTCTGGGTTTATTACTGACAGTCTTCAGTTTAAAGAAAATACAAAGTGCTCATCCATTGCGATAGGAAGTTTCCATCTGAATACAGAAAGAAAACTCTTGTTTAAAAAAAACAAAACAGATTGCTCGTTAATGTGATTTACTTTCGGATGTGTTGGTTAAACCCATCTGTTACAAATATTGTATTCTTACAAATATTATAAATATTGGGTTCTTACTGTTTTTTTGTATATAAATAAAATGGTTTAAACAGCAAGGAGATCCAAATTGTGTGATTAAGTTTTAAAATGATTTTCACATACATGATAAGAACAGACCAAGTATATTGTATTGTGCATGTTATCTAAAGGTAGATTCAAACCTGGGTCACTGGCTATGAAAAGATATAGTGCCACTGTGCCACCTTGCCCCCAAACAATATATCAATCCAGATAATTAATGTACAATCACCTACAAAAGCGATGTCATTAGAATGAGGCCGGTGTCCTCTCTCCAAGATGGACGTGCCCGTGTGTAAAATCCCCTTTAGGTCGCTGCTAATTTCCCTTTCATGAGTCTACCTACGGGCTGATTCCCCACGCCGGCCCGCCATCATGGATTTTAATCAAGCCCTCGATCTTTCCCTGCCTTTGACTAATTGTGCATGAAACACAGGTTCAATATTTAATCTAAGAGAGTGAGTGCCCGCACATCCCCAGAGCCCCCTCAGACAAGGAAATGCAAAAAAGCAGCTCTCTGCATCAGAGCGGAATTGCGTTGGCACTGCCAGAGCGGCTCAAAACGAAACCTATCCTAACCATTTCTACCCCCAATGCAGCATGTTTTAAAAGGGTATGGACTGAAAATAATGTATTAAAGTTCTTTATCAAGCGGAGAACCCTCACAGGATTGAAATAAGAAACTCTATTAATGAGGCACTGAACGTTTATACGAACATAAGAGAGTTTCCGATTGGGAGGAAGCCTTCTGGCCCAGGAGAGCTCGTCCGGTCCCTGGTAGAGCCGACTGACCTCAGAACGTTGTCATGCCGGGTCTAAAAGGATCCAAGTGTTTCTGCCTCAACAACATGACCACTGTGTGAAGAAGCGTCTCCTTCCCTCTGAGATAAGTCTACCTCCTCTTCGTTTCCAGCTGTGCTCTCTGGTTTGTTTTACACAAGAAGTGAGCTGTGGGAAGCTGCCAGGGGGTCTGATTCTCTCTCTGATGTCACATACATTCATTTAATAAATAATACAGTGCTCTTATTCTAGCGCTGCTCTACACAGCCCACCAATGTGCTTCAAGCCTGTCCCGGGAGAAACCACCCAGACAGGGGACGAGGCAGTATTTCTGTCTGCATACCGACTCACAGTTCTCAGGGCCCACTAGCAGTGATGATGATTTCTGTGATGTAGACACCTGTCCACCAGGGATGAGAGCGTTAGAAGGACCCAAAACGGCACTCTATATGGATTGGGATCTGGACTGCCAAGCCCTCATGTTCAGTAAAGCAATGAACCGGTACACATGTAATGGAAAGATTAATCACCTTGCACCAGCAGGCGTGTTGTGTGCACAGCCTCTCCCTGGACGCTGTAGGCTCGGCAGGTGTAGGCCCCTCTGTCCTCCCGGCTGATTGACAGGACCGTGAGACTCCCGTCACTCACCTAGAGGAGAAGGGGGGAGGGGGAGGAACCTTTAACCCTTTCAATCCTCAATTATTTTTGTCGAGTACACAGGACCACATTATTTTTTTTACCTATATTTATACACTACCTCAGACTGGGACCGATGGGATTTCCGACAGCATGTCTTAACATACGGTGGGACCCTGGGGCCCCGCCAGGACTGAAAGGGTTAACTGACCCAGCATTGACAGTAGTGTTTTTCAAGAAGAAAAACAATTCAAATGATAACAAAAGCTAATAAAGCAAAAGCCATGTGCTGTATGTAACGCATTCATAAGCTCAGGGGAACGATCCACAGGTATTTAGTGATAAATAATATATATCCTTTACTGAGGTGCACTTAGATCTCTCAGAAGGTATTACTGGATAGTCTTATTGAAGTCGTCTGTAGCAGAAACCGACATCTGGAATGTGTTATCAAAAGGCATGCTAAACAGTTAAACGCCGAATCAAATTTCCATACATACTGTGCCTGCATGCAGAATGAATAGAAGGCTATGGATGATTCCTCCAGTGTATTCACATAGTCTTATCAGGGCTAGTGCTGTGAGAAATATCACTTAGTAACATTGCTTAAGCTGTTAGGCCTGCTTCAGACATATTCAATAACAAATCATAATAGTGATAATAATAACAGAAAGTCGCAGCGTGAGGGATCGGAAACGTTAGCTCTCATATTTGTTTTTACCAGCGCAGCGTTTCCCTTAAGTCAGGCATCATCGGCATAACTGTTAATATTGATCGTCTCTCTATTTCTTCAAGGTGTGAAATGTCTTTAAACAAAGAGGAACAAATTCCGATCTCGCAGAAAACATCCTTAATCGGCATAATACATGACATTGCCTGTGAAGCCTGGCTCCTGTGACACTCTGAGCAGCAGAATGTATTTCATGACAGAAAACATCCTTAAATCGGCATAATACTTGACATTGCCTGTGAAGCCTGACTCCTGTGACACCCTGTGCAGAAGAATGTATTTCATGACATTAATTCATATCTCAAGCAGTATTCTTTGCATCCCGTTAACACACATTGACAAACGGATGCATGCACAGCTCCCACTTCTTTAGCATCGCCTTAGCATGCTGTCCATGCAGGCTGTCAACATTTCAAATTGAATGTGCAAATCTGCATGCTGGAAATATAAAAGCGACATTCCGGTCAGTAAGCCCTGTGGGATCTATGTACTCTCATACCAGACCATGCTTTAGGAGTGCTAATACATAGCGCACTGGCTGTTGTGTTGGAGGATACCTGGTTCTGTAATACTGGTTTCTAACCCCATTGTTTCCCTTCTCATCTTATTGGTGCCAGATTATGGGTACAGTCTGTTGGGATTGAGACTGGTTCCTGGTTGTATTTGGTCTTAAGACTACTTTTTTTTTTTAATCTGCTGTGATCGCTCCCGGTCTGTATTTAATCGCCAACATGCCAGTAAACGTCCAGGCCTGCCTTGATTCCAGTGGAACTTGAACTGCAGCTCTGATGACACTGCGTTACCCCCTTCAATTATTCACTTCTTAAATGTCAAAAATAACCAAGTGCCTCGTTCTTCAATCTGCGCCTACAGCAATATGCATCCATTAACTTCCTTTTGATGCATGTTTTTCATATCTTGGATTTTTCTCTCTCTCTCTCTCTCTCTCTCTCTCTCTCTCTCTCTCTCTCTCTCTCTCTCTCTAACTTAAATACATCTATGATGTTTAATTCACCTGCAGCAGAAAATGTGCACGTTATAGTTATTAAAAAACACTGAAGCAAGTGCCTGCTGGGTTGCACAAAAAATATCACAAACAACCCAGTGCTTTTAAAAGCAGTGGTCGGCATGCTGCTAAGGAATAGTTCTTCTGTACACAACAACCCCATTGCCAGCAATCTTCAAAGATATTATTACCTACAGCACCCCCTGCTTCTCTGTTCAGGCAGCATGATGAAAAACAGCCCTGTCTCTCCGACGCTTCTTCAGCGCTTGTGTTTCCATGTTGGGTCTGTCACAGTGAGGCAGTACAACCAACATGATTAGCAATCCCTGAGCTTCTCAGAATATCAGTAGCATGGCACTGCATGTACTTATAATATAATCCAGGGGGGTAGGACCAAAAAAAAAAAAAAAAAACTGCTATTAGGGGTGATATTACATGATATATCGTATCAAACAGAGGATTGCATCGCTTGTATTGTGATACAAAACCAAAAGCACGACATAGCTCATTGTAGATCACCATATGGTTCTTGAATGAAGAATGAGCGTGTTTTATAGCAGTCCCTCATTAAATGACCATTTGATCTTATTATGCATTGGACAAGTACACAATCAGGACAATCACATGTATCGTGACATATATTGTATCACAACCTGCATATCGTGACTTGCATTGTATCGTGAGATTGACGAATTGTTATACCCCTTCCTGCTATAGCACGGTCTATGAGGTGCAAGCCAGGGGTAAAATGAGATAATTAACTACTTTGGGGTCTGCCTGGAGGTTTAATTGGTTCAATGAAGCAATTTAGAACAGGGTTGGAACAAAGACTAGGAGTGGAAGGTCAGCTTCAGACACCCGTCATCTCATTTACAGAGATGTGCACTACATATCACTCATGTATACCGTACCGAAACGAAGATGGGGAAGCTACTATATTACCAGCTTTATCTCATGCATTTACTTCGGCTATAGGCTTCACACAGTCAGAGAAGACCGCTAGAGAACGGTTAACCTTAAATGTACTTGTGTTGTTTGCCCTCAGGACAATCTTATCATCTAGTACTTCCACTTGCCCGAGGCTACAAACCAGCCAGTCTTCTCTCTCGCTCCCCCAACTCTTTAAGCCTCTTCTTTTTTATCAGCGCTGTATGCAAACCCTTCTTAGCACAGGAGGCACTCCAAGGCACTGCATCTGCTGCTTCGTACAGGAGGTGTACAAGACTCAGCTAAGCAGTACAGGTGAAGTCGTATACTCTACCAAGCAGCTATTTAACCCAATCTACTGTAATACAATTTCACTGAGGTCCCTTTTACATGCACAAACAGAACAGACATTTCACAGATGAGCAATTTCTAAAAAGTCATGAGACCAGACTTTTAATTGCACGTATTTCTCCCTTCGGTTTTCATTACCGCACACATTGCTGTGCTGCACACTGCGTCGGAAAACACCCTGCATTTGCTGTTTTCCCGTCCTGCCGCTCTCGGGACTGTGCAAGTCAGAATCCGGGATCCTTCTGAATTATGCATCAGTTAACAAACGTGTCGGAATGTGCCCTATTGATTGCAGCCAGGCACACGCAGATCTCCACGGGACCGTGAGCGACGCTCTCGAGCCCTTCTCCCTCGGATGTTCTGGAGATGCATGTACTGCAGTCAGGAGCCCTGTATGCTATAGATCCAAGGATCAATTTACTTATTAGAACGGAGTGGCACCATGGGGCCTGATGGATCTGTGCATTGTCAATGGGCCTCGGTTGGGGGCGACAGTGTTAAATGAATAATGTAACTAGTCAAGGGGAAGCCCTATAACAGGAGGAGAGTGTGGAAGGCTCCATCCTAAGCTGTAAGTAGAATGTAAAGCAGGATTTAAAACGTGAACCATCTCTCTCTTTGTAACTTGTCTGTTGCAATGCTTTTGCACATCTCCGGTTATGGTTACAGTAATGGTGTGAGTTTTGGCTACAAATGGATTCGCTGTTCTTAAGATCTTCCATTTGAAATCATTATTACTCTGTGGCCATTTTTTAAGGTCATCTTAAGAGCTATCAAACGTGAGTTAGTCACACGTTGCTCCTATGAAATTCTATTAAGTTTCATATAAAATGTGCATAAAAACGGCTGCAAATTCCCATGTATGCGGAGTTCCTCTTGAATTAATTACGAATTTGTGGCCATTTAGTTTTTTGTTTTACGTTTTCTTCATGAACAACAAAACACATTGTTATTCAGATGCGTCTCCTGTGCAATCCTATGAAACTCCATTGCAGCCATTATATTATAGTGTTGCTTCTGACACATCTTTCACTTAAAATTCAACAGCAGCAGCCAGGCCAACCATCCCAATAAAAAAAAAAAAAAAATTACGAAGCCCATCTCTCCCAGAGATGCCTCAATTGACTTTTATCATCCCAGTCTTTGGGAGAACTATAATAGAAACACGTGGATCTGCCGGAGAGAGAGCTGCTCTGATTAATGATTCAGCGCTACAAGAGAATGCCAGGGCTGAGTTTTTAAAGATCATACATGTGAACATGAACAGTGATTGAGCCTATTTGCTTGGCGGGCAGCCACAGTCTGAGTCGCTGACGCTGTGAACATGCTGTCGAGCGGCTGGCAGGACAGTTCTCGTAGGGAGTATAGCCTTCGGCTAGCCCAGGTGGCATACTATAAACTTCCTAAAAAGAGCCTGTAAGTATTTGACAGTAGCAATCAGGCAAAAAGCCATCTGTTGAAATAGCCATGCTGTTGAGTATGTTTTTCACAACAAACTAGAAAACAACTGATCTTGAGTACATTTTTGCCTCTGATTGACTTTGGAGATATTATTTATAGCATATCAACTATCTTAAGAAAACTGGTTCCTTTATACCATTCTGCAATAAGGTTTATAACCAACCCTGGTCAGTCTGTTCATCACTGTGATTTATATAGTTGGGCTGGACTTTATCTTTGCAAAGATTAAACACTGGTACAGAATTGTTTGTAAGGCTATCTTATTATCTCAATAAATTGCTAATTATCTCTAGCAGTACTTATAATCTTAGATCTCAGACTGGTCTAAGTTTCTCAGTTCCTAAAGTTGGTATGAAATTTGGAAAAAATGAATAATTATGCATGTGTATGAAAACAGTACTAGTACAAAATAAATAAGCTACTGACACAAAACAAAAACACACAAATAAACCCTATTTACATGTCAGGGGTTTTCACCTCATCACACAGCCCCAACCTTTTCCAAGACAATGTGCACACGGTCATTTAGCAGTCTTCCCATGTTTTAACTATGGATATACTGTGCATTTACCACAGCATTTACCATGGTTTGCCATTTTTAATATCCCCCTTCTGTCAAGATTTTTAATTACATTTTTTGGGAAACTTTAAAACAGTTTGTGTGAACTCTATGGAGTTCAAGAACAATAATCATATATGCATTACAAAATAGATGCATAGATAGGAAACTTAACCTGGTACAAATGTGCACACAGTGACTGAAGGGGTGATAATTTGCTAAACCTCTCCAGGTTTTACAACGATCTACCGAAATGTGTGGTCCACTGGTTAAAGAAAAGGGCTTGTAATCAGGAGGTCCCCGGTTCAAATCCCATCTCAGCCACTGACTCATTGTGTGACCCTGAGCAAGTCACTTAACCTCCGTGTGCTCCGTCTTTCGGGTGAGACGTAATTGTAAGTGACTCTGCAGCTGATGCATAGTTCACACACCCTAGTCTCTGTAAGTCGCCTTGGATAAAGGCGTCTGCTAAATAAACAAAAATTAATACACTAATACTTTCACTAGGAAGGTGCAATTCAATTATTGTTTTGACTGTAATAAACTACCCTGTGCACAAAAAACCTACAACAGCGTATTCAAATATGCATTGTTTCAATTCTATAGTGGTTTTTAATCCACTTAACTACTGTGATACACACATCAACCTCATGTGTTTACAATCAATATGCCCTTAAGCGAAACGCACACACACACACACACACTCACACACTGCCATTCTAGAAAATGTAATTCAATTTTTCCACAGATCTCATGTGGAGCTGTATGCTGTTTTTTTTTTTATTACCCTAGAAAACACATGAAAGAGGCACGCATAATTGAGCTGCCATTCAGGAACAGCAGAGGCTGCTTTAAAAAAAAAAAAAAAAAAGAAATAATGAAAGAGAAAGATAGCGATCCTGACATCGTCCCGACATCGGGGTATCCCCCTGCCTCGAGAACATTTTGGCCAATGATTAATCTGATCTAAAAATGATTTCCATTACATGAGAGTAGATGTTAAAACTTCATGCTGATTTGAACTTGGCTCTCGCCCTCATAGCTTCAAGGTAAACTAATGTGATCCATATGTGTCTCCATCCATTTGCGCTTCCTTCCATATGATGATGTAGATATCCTTCTGTCTGGTGTTGATGGCTGAAGTGTAATGCTGGCTCCAGGGATCAGCTTATTGCCTCCCTGGCGCATCAGCACACACAACGGCTGCAATGCTGGCTCCGGGAATCAACCATAGTGCGGTCTCCCCAGCTCATCAGCATGACAACCGTCTGGATTGAGCTAAGTAGGGTACATCTCTGGGGTCTTCAAGTGGGCACCTTCCATCCTCGGTGTTTCGTCGACTAGCCCACGACACCTCAAGAGGGCTCGATGGTGATCCAGACCACAAGACAATATCTGGTCGAAGGTTAGTGGTGGCAATCTCAGGTGGAAAAATAAGCCGTTGACCAACATCTGCCAGCATTTTCCAGTCTCTAGTAGCTTCCAGTTGTCCTGGGCGAGGATTGGTTTTAACACCTTTTCTTGGTGGTTGCTCTCCTGGGCGGAGGAATGTTGTCTTTTGTGTGTAATGTTTTGATGGAATAGGTGGCAACTTATTGGTCATGTTACGCTTGTCTTCCAATGCTAAGGCCAAACATCGCAACACCTGGTCATGGTGCCAAGTAAACCGTCCTTAGCTAAGAGCCACCTTACATCCTGTCAAAATGTGCCTTAATGTTGCAGGTGATGAACATATGACATTTTGAATCAATAAAAGAAATAAGATAAAACATTGATTCATTTAAAATGATATCATGTGCAACTTGAATTACGAACCCACCAATGAATGGAGTGTACATACAATCACGTGTTGATAATGACAAACCTCCGTTTCTTTACATCACCCGAACAGTAATCATACATTTTACTGTGCGGGTTGTTCAATACCTGTGGGTTTTAATGTCGATTTGCGGCTCACTTTGGTGCTCTGGCTAAGTAGTAATGTCCAACACTGAATACATGCCTTCACGGTGGGTTCATACAGTATAGATTTGTATATGTCTTGAAATGTGTGCACTTAAGATTTTGGCAGTTGTTCAGACAGAGATGCTCCCTTTGCCCGGTGGCTAGATCATCTCATCTGTAAAATATTTTCTCCTCACTCTTCTGTGTCACTTTCTGCTTCACTCCTGCCTGTTTCATCTTCTTGGGAGTATCCCCAGTGACATCTCAAGTGCAGAATTTAAACAGAGCTCTGTCGCGTGACAGAAGACAGCGGGTCTTGCTGTCACATACACTGAAGAAGAAAGTACACTTTCCTCCTGTAGTGGTCTTTTGAGCCATGCACCTACACAGGGAAGCTCTTTTAAACAGGACAGATCGTCCGACGTTTGAATGATATGTTTCTTGGTGTTTTCTTACCCACAGTGATGATAAAGCTCAATTTTCTATGTGTTGAGATTCACAGCTGCCGTGAAATTTCACTTCTCTGATCACAGGCACGTCTAAGACTGCAGTAAACATGTTTCAGAAGCTGCTATTTTGAGGACAAACAGGTGACATCTTAAAACTGCTTAAAATAATTGTCAATTTTCCAGTGTGCGTGTGGCACATTTAGCAACAGCAATTCAGTTGTCAATTTTTTGCCGTCAACTAGAACTGACAATACACATTGCTCATGTATCCGCAAAATGTCTTTAATATCCATCTGTTGTCTTTTTCAAAAAGCGGTGCCTTACAGAGGACAGCGCCCCCTAACACCATGCTGGAGTATTGGTTGAGCTCTGCCCCCCTGGAGTCACTAGCGTCACTTCATAAACTGTCCCCCCCCCCCCCACCCCCTGTGAGATCTGCCGTAAACGGACTCTGAAAACTGAAGACTCAAAGAGTCAGAAAGAAAGAAGCCGAGAGTACAGTATTGGCCAGTGGCACAACACGAATTCATTACCCAGAAACCTCTCCTGCCCTCCTATATACCACTCCAATTATTCATGAGAAGGACAAATGACATTGGCCTCCGTGCAACAGAAGAATTATACTGTGCGGCCTGCCCTTCTAATTAAGATTTGATCAATTATTTGGTGCAACATTTTCACAAGACAACAACAATTTAAAAAAAAACAATCAAAGTGCTGGACAGATGTATGAATATAAAGCAACTGGAGCATTACTTACATCAAAACAGATAATATTATGAACTAGCATTTCAATGAAAGGTTGAAGTTGGCACAGACAAAATGTTTTGTGCAGATACTCTTGGTTCAGTAAAGCAGCTGACAGATGGGCGGACGGACGGAAGGACGGACAGACAGACATCGGCCTACCTTGTATTTGGCGTTGCCCCCCAGGAGCTGTCCTTCACGCAGCCAGCTGACGATGGGGTTAGGGTTCCCAAACGCGGTGCAGGTCAGGGTGATGCTTCCCCCCTCCTTCGCCTCCACATACTGGGGGGGAGTCTCCATAAAGGTGGGGGGGGCTGCACAATGAGAGAAAAAAAAGAAAAGAAATAAAGGTTCTGTGATTTTGTTTAACGATCTTTCACGACCATAACAGCTGCTATAAAATAGTCCAAAAAAAAAAAAAAATGCAGAGGGGAACAAACAATGAGGTAATAATTAAAATATACAGTACACAGCAAGATAGGAAAGTTCTGTCTCCAGGAACAGAATGGCATTTCAGCAAAGAATCTTTCGTGCCATCAGTGAATGTTGTAGTACTAACAGAATGGTCCTGCATAAACAATGCACAGTATTCCGTTGCAATCAATTACACACCCCTGACACAGCATTTCCAAAGCCATTTCTCACCTGGGGGGGACTCCTGTGTGAAAAAGCAGCAAAATCTCAAGAAAAAAGAACAGCAGAACAGCGACTTTTCCACTGTGAAGGCTTATCCACCATGCAAGCAAAGTTTGCATTCCATTTCGAGTTTGTTCTTGCTGGAATGTATTCCAGCTCAGAGAAATAATAAATGTACGCGTTGCTTGTGCCGGTAACTTGATAGGCTTCATTCTTTCTTTCATGTGAATTATATCTCACTGCACATACCCTGCACTTCTCTCAGGACCCTTTCATTTCCTGGCTTTTGATTTAGTAAGTCCCCCACAGCTCTCTGTTTTAATAACTCACTGACTGAGAAGGCAGAGCCCCGGAGCTCTCCTGTTCTCAACCCAGAACAGAGCACTTCACTGCAACCACTTGAGTAATACAGTACATGCAATTCACTGGTAACCAAACTGAACTGGATAAAGCCGTGTTTCCACTGAAGCCTAGTTACAGTATGAAAATGGGGCTGCTGCGGGTTCCTTCTGCAGTCTAGCACCCAATCTGCACATGGAGAGTTGCATTCCTGGTGTCTGTCTTTTGGAAGAATAAGATATCGTTCACTTGTTGTTTTTGTATGTATTGTGCATTGACCCCGCCTTTAAACTGACGCTGGACAAGATCCAGTGTAGTACGTCCCTGACAGCTGCATGACTCTAGAGTGAAGATACTGAAACACTGTGCACTTTTTACACAATATATTACACTGCTTATTATATAGAAGACGAGGGTACTGCCACATCTGCATTGCCACATTTGATTGGGACCAACACCTGGATATACTGTCTGAACTGTACTTAAATACCAATTGAATATTACTGCAGTTATGTTGAAGCTGCAGTTCAGCACGACCAACACTGCAACCAAACTACAGCGCAAAGTTATTTCATGCACTTTCACTAAAGTTTAAAAACTGCTGTATAAAAAAAAAAAAAACATGTGTTACCGTACAGGCAGTATACAAATATGCCTTTTTTTCCCCTTCTTCAGTTGCAACTCCAGTTTCCACACATAAAAAGACAGCCCTTCGGGGTATTTTTTGTGCTTTTAGAAATCCGAAGCTATTTGGTCGACAAGAAGTGTAATTTGTATTCCGTTGAATAGCCAGCTGTGATGACTGCAAGCCAATCTATGACCATGAAATGCATTAGGCCTTTGATTAATGACTGTGTACCTCTTTAAGCCTGTTAAATTCAAATAGAATTTTCTGGTGCCTTTTAGCAAAGAAATGTACAGGCTGCATGCTGCTTAACACGACTGACTGCTTCCTAGTCTAGCAGGTCCCCTATACGTTTACTTGAGTACGGATCTCCTTTCTGCGTTCACAAACTAATTCTAGAATGCTGGTCTTGGGAATTCTTGATGACAATGCAATCCACTGTATAACTAATACAAAAGTGATGGAACGGGTACACTTCACAGCATGGTCCCATGTGGAAATCAAAGCCACAAGGTCAAATGCTTATTAGAGGACAGACCTGCCCTTTTATACCTTCCTGCCTCTCCTGACAGCTCAGGCACAGTGGTTGGTAATGCTATTCTTTAAAGGAGTTGTCTTTCAAATGTACTTGAATACCAAGCCCTGCTCTGTTCTGTGAATTTTAAAAAGTGCCCTCACGTATCGTCAACAATTACATTCTGTCCCTAAACATCCTTCTATATTACTGCTTTTATATTACTAGATGTTTTGTACCACTTAAACAGTCTCTCTGCTTACTGTCCAGCAAGCAGTAAAATGAATCCAGGAGTGTCGTGAAAATGTACTGGTGTTCTACCAACTGTTACCTTAAGACAACCTCAGCAGTGCTTAGAAGCACCATATACTGGCTACTACTTCTTTAGTATACTCCTGTATACTTTAAGCAGGGACTTCATCCCGTTTCCCTTTCAGTCACGGCCTGGAGAATTGTACCATGTTAAGTTTCCTATCTATGTATCTATTTTATAATGCATAACTCCCTGATTCCAAAAACCCCGGCGGGTCTTACAAACTCACATCATTAAACTCAAACTCAATCCAACTGGTGTTTTCCAGTTTCTTATATTTCGGTACCTTATATTGCGCCTCATAAAAGGAGCCCGGTTTTGAAAGGAGTCATTTTCAGAGTCGTTTTTCCCCAAATGCGTTTGGTTTATTTTCCCAGTTCCAAGTGTGCTGGCTTTTCAGGTCTAACGACACAGCAGGAAGTTATATCTGACCTCCCTTCCAAACTTCATCCCTTTCATTTTCTCTATCCGGACAATGCAAAATAACAAAATATTTTCTCTTTCAAGCAATTTATAAAAAACATAATTTAATGCTATTTACTTTCCAAGTCTGCTGCCTTTGAATTTTGATTCAGCGTTTCTATTTCGAAAATACATATCCCCCACCCCCTCAAGAAATGTATGCTTGCCTTAAGGGCTCAGACCGAAGAAACGAGCAACGTTCACGCTTCTCCTGAGATCCTGCATTTTCCTTTCATGTGCATTAGGTTGCAGTTAAGAGAGCAAGTAAACTTTAATAAGAAAGACAAACAAAGCTCTTCCCGGAATGGCAGTGAAGCGGAACCTACACACACACACAGACACACAGACACACAGACACACACACACACACACACACACACACACACACACACACACACACACACGTAAAGCATTCTGACAGGATGGAGAAAGACACTTTGTGGAAATACTTGTATAAATTAGATTAATGCATTACCGAAAATGTGTGTTACGGGAAGTTCACTATACAAGTAACATGTGAATTCATATAATAATAATAATAATAATTCTTGTTTAAGAAAATCTATATTTTAGTGGCGTTCCGGTAGCTTCAGATTTAGGACGGCACCACCGATCTCAAACAGGAAATGATTGTGTGAATGTTCTTTTTTGTTTGCTTGTTTCTTATTCTAAAATGAATAACGATAACTGGCCAAAAGAAAATAAAAAAATAGGGACAAAAAAGCACCAGTTTAAAGTGCCAAGTGCAATGAACTGGTTTAGTAATTTGGACACCTGCAGCACAGGAAATGGGTTGAATCCAGCAGACATTATTCGGCGCACATCTCCAAACAGCCAGCTGATGGGAATGAAGCCAAGAGTGTGTGTGAAAGCCACAGTACACAGAAAATGTGCATCTAAAACCAGCCAGCACCTGCAACACTACCAAAGGGCTCTTTTCATGTGACTGATTATTCAGACCATCTACTGTGTGAAGGAATACCCTTGAATAACCCTTTGAGGAGCCCAACACTGCCGCTACAGCAAGCTAGCCCACTGGCTGCCAACACACTGCCCTCTGGCTGTACCAAGAGTTAATGTAAAGCATTCGTCGCTGCCAACGACTAGAAACGCATGACATCTCTTTAGACTCAGCGATCTGACAACCACGCGCTAGTATAATGATCTTGCAAGAGAAGATTAAAACAGTGTGAAAAGCATGCATTAAAAAAGACCCTTGTAGACTATAAATGTACACAGATGTTAATTCTTCCCCTCTTAACGCGAAGGTACAAGTGTGATTTAATTGGCAGAAAAGCTGCTTTCATGAGAACGCTGACAGAATGCCAAGATTGCTCCAAGCCAAAAAGCACACTCAAACCATGCTTCTATTACTCTAGTACTGACCCAGCACTGCCAAACAAGACGACCAGGAACTTAATCGAAAAACAGGCCATGGCATTAATGCAGGCATCAGTCATGGTTTTGTTTTGTTTTTTGTTTGTTTGCAGTGGGATGGGAAGGATGTTGGCTGGGGAAGCGGAGAGGGCAAATGGATGAGGGTTTAAAAGAACTTCCGAGACGTGATGTGGCACTGAATCGGGTATCAAGCTGCAAGGATGTTTATATATTAGCTCGTAAAGTAGGATGCACCTTGCTGATCCTTGACATTTGCAACACATGCTTTATTTTTGAAGATACCGTTAAACAGAGTCACTTACCAGTTCACCGCCATAGATGGTGTAAATACGGAAGAATTCTTTCCCCACCCATTCAGCACTTGGAATTTCTTAACCCCATTCACAGCTCACAATGACTGTCACATGAGTACATAGGGAACAAGGTAAACAGAGGATCCACTGTAGATCAATGTAGAGCAGGAATTACCTTAAATACCTTCTCTCTAGAGCTCCTTCAAGGCTCAACTGATTGAGCATTTCCGCAAACCACACCTCAATGGGACAAAGCCATGGAAACATTCTCAGAGCTTTTGATAAAGATAATCTCAGCAGATAAACGCCCACAGAAAACTCAAATCGCATGGCATTTTGGTATTTAAGGTGTAAAAGGTACCTAAATGCATTGGGAGGTGAGTTACAAAAAAACTGAACTGTCCTAAACCTGGAACCCTGTGGTCACCCTACAATAACCTAAAACACTGGACAGTGTAAGAAATCACATACACTTGCCTTTATGAGTCTCCTAACATTATATACCCATGGATCAGGTTCACCAAGCTGAGACTGAAGGCTCACAAGAACTGCAAGCATCGGCTGCAATTCAAACTTAATAGTGCCTGCTTGTGAAAGGATGAAACAAGCCCAATAAATCAAGTAGGGTGTGACAAATGACAATGCTGTATAAAGAAGTCATTTATGTCACCAAAAGGTTGAAAGATAAGGTCCGCTGTCTGGCTCCTATCATTGGTAAAATATTCAGCTTGGATCTGAGCCAGAGGCCTCATCAACACTGCGTCCCAGGACATTTTTCTTTTCTTTTAATGCCGACAGGGTCAGCGTCCTTGCTTCTATTTGTTTCTACCTCGTTTTTTAAAGCACCTGGTTCCTTCAAGGTTAGAGTGTTTTTAATTTTTAAATGTGCTGATGCTTCAAGTGATGTCAGGGGGCTTGTTCTCCGAGTGATTGTGCATAGCAAGGCATGTTCCCTGACCTCTCATTCTGAAACGACACCTCTTCATTCTCCAGCACCCGTAGTAACTTCAAATACCGGAACTCAGTGGGGAAGGACATGCAAATGTTTCTTTAGTTTGAATCTGTAATGCCGCTGCAGGAGTGTAACAGGGATGTTCACAAACGTGTTGTAAAGGAGTTCAAACTAATACTGAGAAATTGCGCTAACGGTAATTACATGCAACGGTGCTCTGTGTTGAGGAGAATGTAATAAAACAAACTGTCAAGTAACATATTGATACTGAACTAAAGTTTAAACATTAAGTGACTGGATTTTTAGTAGGAAACTAACCTGAAGCATGGACACTTTTAAACTGAGCACTCCTAATTTCAGGTGAGAAACGTACAGTACTTAAGTTCCTTCAATGTAATGCACCACAGTGGATCCATCCAGCATAATCAATATTAACATTATTCTGATAATATATAGGAGTTGTTAACATTTGTATTAACCAGTAAAACAGCAATTATGAACAGTTACGTGGAAATACATGGACCCCATTGAATCCCACTTTATTCCTAAAACACTAAGGCCTGTCCACGCCATTTCACATCCTGCAGAACACAAATTCTGGAGCACCTCACTATAGAGAGCCATTAAGGCTACACTTCCATCAACCTTGCTGAAGCAGGTCAGTGGTCCTGCTGCACAAAATGCAACCAGACAGCAGATACTATAGAGAAGAGCCAGTCTGCATCTCCAAATCCTGCAATGGAAATGGTACTCCACTATAAAAGTGAACAGGCCAGAGCTTGGAAAGGCTAAATGGATTGCTACTGTAACCTTTTTTTCGTGTATATTTGACCCATTACTGAAAGCTAACTCAACCTACTACACCTCTTGTTAAGAAATGGATCTACAGCACTACAGGCTTTACCGATAACCCCTTCTTGTCAATACAAACTACTCAACCGGGGCTAACTGTCTCTTAATAACAAAGCTGTACTGAGTAATTCATTATTCAATACTGTCAGCTCAAACGCAAGAAACACAACCACCACCGTTCCTTTTGTAGAATCTATTAAAGACTGTGAAGCTGTTTCCTTAACTTCAAATACACATAAGAGAGCAGTGCTGAAAAGTGCTGCCGTGCACTCCAGCAATCTACAGGTACTGAAAGGACATGCTCCCAGATATCTGTCATGAACCACAGTGTGAGACAGACACTCACTGAGTCAACGTCCATGCATCTACAGGACAATGATAAAGGAGGGAGAAGACTTTACTGTACTACATACAGCTAGGGTCAAACGTTTTGCATCACCTAGAATTTTAGGATTGAGACAATTAAAATTATATATTATATATATATATATATATATATATATATATATATATATATATATATATATATATATATATATATATATATATATGGCTTCAACCGGAAGCCATAATAGTAGTACAGGATTTCATGTTAGATTTTAAATAGTCACCTTTTAAGTCTACGGAAAACTACAAAGTGGTGTGTAATTCAACATGCTAACGTAACATTATTCAGCAGGTTGCATTCGACTTTATGAAGCAAAATGAGTTACTTCTATAGGCCATGGCTGTGTGCTGTACAGTAGATACCGTCCTTTTGTTTGTCCAGTAATAGAGCTCTAAAAAAAGACCATCATATAGATTAATACAGTGACACAATACAATGCTAATGTACTGTCAGCATTGCTGTATGCTTACTCACAAAGCACTGGATAATCAGTCTATTGCTGGCTGCAAACACGTTTCACAGCATCAGTTTTACTGAGAGCCATGGCTTTATTCAGATGTACTCAAGATGAATCTACTGCTGATATAGATGCATTCAGCCTGTCTTCTGCTTTATTGGGTTACATAAAGATGGTTTGTGCTCCGCTGCCTGTCCTCGTGTCTGTTTGAAATTGCAGGGATCGGTGTGACGCTCTCAGCACCTGCTGGAGGAGCATTTCACACCAGGATAAGAGGCTGGCAGCACGGCACAGGGGAGCGTCACAGGATCATGCAGCTTCTAAATATAGAGAGCCGGCTCCTGCTTCTCCGACCTCGTCGCTATTTATCTAAAACAATAACGTCGACTGAACCTCCTCGGTGGATCGCAGGCGTCTGTGTCGACTGGTGCAGAGGGTTAAGCCACTGGCCTGGGTTCGAATCCAGCTCAGGTGTGTAGTCAGCAGTATAGTCAGAAAGCCTCTTACAATCTGACACAATAAGAGTCTTGAACCCGTTCTTTTATATCTGGTATCGCTGTTAACTGGCCGTTCGATTGCCCAAGAAAAAAAGAAAGCTATTCCTACTGGCAGCTGCTGCAATCAATGCAAACCCACCACTTCTAATCTGCTTAGCACAGCAGTGAACGGGACCTGGGCAACAATATACATGATGCTCTGGTTAAGCTCAGACTAATACCACATGTACCATATATCCTTCAAAATGCCTAAACAAAGTTTTCCCTAGGTCTTCCATTTTTTTTCCATGTAATCACCTTTGGAAACCTGATCTGCTTATAGCTGTTAATCCTTGGTTTCTCGTGCTTTAGTTGCTGCTTGCATGATGTTGTTTATCCCCAATCTGTAGCAGGGTGGCTACATCATTAACAGCGACTCCAAAAGGCAGGGTGCTGCACTTAATCTGCCCTTGGTGATTCAGTTTTGTTTTTATATTGGTGCAGGTGGGTTTTAATCAATAGCATCTTCACTGTTTTTTGTGAGCAGTGCAAGAATTAAGGTCCATATACTGATTCCTAAGAAGAAGAAAAAAATGGCCACCTTTCTTACGCATATTGCATATTACATATTACATATTACATATGATTAGTTTTATATAAGACGCTGTTTCTCCCTAGTTGCACTACAGGTATGCAAGTTCATTATTTTATTCACACAGAGTCGGGAAAACTACATGTAGTATATGCATGTTCTATGTATTGCATGCATGTTGTGTATTATATGAATGTTATATGTGTTGGATGCATGTTATATCTATTGCATGCATGCATGTTATGTGTATTCTACATATGTTAAATGTATTGCATGCATGTTATGGGTATTGTATGTATGTTATAGGCATTGCATGTATGTTAGTCTTGAGCCAGGGTGACTGTGCTTGTAAAACGTGGGGGGGTGTTTATTGCATGGAATTGTGGTCTGTAGATCCACAGTTGCGTTTCAGCTCTGAAGAAAAAAAAACCCCAATGATTTAAACAAACAGTAAGAAGTATTTCCAACTTCACGCCTGACTGCCTCCGCTAACCCCAGCAAATGAAGACTGACAGTACAGGTGCCTGGCTTGATCCGGAGTACTTTCACAACCAGGCTGCTGCAATGCCTCCTTCACCTCATGGATGAAACACTGACAGCTCTGCCATTGGCTCAGGCTGGAATTCTTCACAGAAGTAACGATGCACGCGTCCGTCACACCACCCCGCTGACAAAAGGGTGCGTAAACTTTTTAATTCTCCCTAATCTTACCTTGGGCTGGGATGTAATGGAGTCACTACTTAGAATTTGGATTGTCATAGGATTTTTTTTTTTGTCTAAGATCCCTCAATATTAGAATATCTGTGTCGCTGGAATGGCCTTGAAGCTAATAACACAATCTCATTCTAATTCAAGCTAATAACACAATCTATTTCAAGCTAATAACACAATCTCATTCTAATTCAAGCTAATAACACAATCTATTTCAAGCTAATAACACAATCTCATTCTAATTCAAGCTAATAACACAATCTAATTCTAATTCAAGCTAATAACACAATCTATTTCAAGCTAATAACACAATCTCATTCTAATTCTCGAAAAGAAGAGGCTGTGTAAATAAATAGTTGTGGTCGAAATCCCCCAGCCAGATAAGACTCAAAGATAACATCGCTGCTGGCCTTTTGTGGCTGACAATGAAGTTGGATATAAATAGAGCTCGATAGAGGCTGATGTTAGATTAGAGAAGGAAGAGAAGACTGCAACACTCTGCATCTCCCAAATTCATATACATGCATATCTATTCTGCAATGCTTAGATTGAAGTTTTATAAAGTATCAGTATTGAACTTACTTACTCTTGCTGTACTGAGCTAATGCTTTGGGTCGATCCACAACAGAACACTCAATTCGGTGAGTCACTTAGCAGGAGTAAACCTGTCCAGCAGCTTTGCTTGCCCACTAAATCTTCTTTAACAATCCCTTACAAACCTGGATTCTTGCTTATCCGCAGTAGCTGAGCTAAGCTGCTTGACGAGCGCACAATAAATTCATTTGATCACAAACTCGAACTGCAATAGCATTGAGGAAAAGCATGCAGATCTGAGTAGAAGCCCACGATTTGCAACACTGTCTAGAATAACCTTCAATACAATGCAATGCAAGATTCACTTTACAGAGCCTTCCATGAATCAACTCAGCTAAACAGATTTAGGAAAATCTGGAACGCAGGCAAGTTAGACTGATGGATACAGAACACACTGCTGTAACGTTCAAGAGCTGAAATTAAATCACTTTACGACAGCCAAGGGTGACTGTAAATGATTATAAAATAAAACCAAGCACTGTCAACAAAATGCAGTATCTTCTCTACTGAAAGCGCTGCTCATTTTTAAAAAATATGTCAGACAGGGTGAACTGCGCCGACGTTACAGGGGAAAGAGGAAGATATGAAAAATCAAGTACACTACTCTCCAACAACTAACACAACCACACAGGCATGACAAGAGAGGCTCTGCCAGGTATCGTCTAAACACTCACACCCTCGTTTTAGGATAACATGTAGGGAACGGAAGTGGAGAACATTGAGATACAGACATTCATTGGCATCTTACAACACATACGTAGCCCCCCGCTGGTCAGATGACTAACTACATTTGTTAATACAGTACCCAAGAGGGAGGGGCATATTAAACAAATCGTAAGCAGACATGATCTTGTGAAGGAAAAATGGTATACAGCCCATTAAAATCATAAAAGCTCTCTAGCACACCCTGCTGAAACAATAAAGTATTGGTTTTACACCTCAAGCTGCACCTGTGCCGAGCCTCGAACTACCGTAGATTTACCATGGCACCGGGAAAGTTTACCACAGAACCCACTGTACAGAACCACATCTGCAAAACACCTCTGCTATGAAAAACCTCTCTGTTGCTGTAGGTCAAGCTCAGGAGTTAGTCCTTAGCTTTAGAAGTAACATTATGTGGTTTCACACCAGTACAAAGCAAATTATTTTGGTTTTCCGAAATGAATGTGGAAACACATCGTGATTTAAATTGGCAGACAAAACAGGGTCAATGTCTGTGCTTTGTTTTAATTCACCATTGAGATAAAATCGCTATCTTAATTGCCATGGAGTTCAATTTCCGAAGCTAAACCCATAATCTTCTTTAGGGATTAAAGGGGTTCCTGACTAATATGTTCATAAAGCAAGGAGATCAGTTTATTAAATTAATTTAATTAACTCTGCGTTTACAATAAGAAGAAGAAGAAGAAGAAGAAGAAGAAGAAGAAGAAGAAGAAGAAGGTTTGATTAAATACTACTGAATCAGACTTCCAGATACAGTGCAAAACGTGGAACATAAGAATTCAATTAAAAAAAAAAAAGCTGTGCACCGTAAAACAAAAACAGCCAGTGAAAAAGCGCCTTCCCAAGAACCTCCTGCTCCACACACCGTGCAATGATCCCAGAAGCACTGCGTTGAAAACTTGCACTGAATCCACAACGCCTTGCAATTGGTTTCCACAGCCTTGGTTTACAGAATCTCTTCTTTCTGCCTTGACTGCTTTTTAATCCTAAAGGGATTAAAGCTGACCAGGAGTCATGTAAATCAAAATCCTTTTAAAAATAATCTTTTTTCTTTCTCTGAAACCAGAACTAAACTGCAAATTGTAAAGTATTAAACACAAGCCGTTTTGCCTGAAGCATCGTAAACACACTGCCCTCTTTCTTTTCTGACCATTTCATGACTTACAAGACTCGGAGATAAGAGGCCAAATAGTCTTCTAGTTCAGGGTGTCCCTTGGTTTAAACTACAGTTCAAATAAGTTATCATCTATAGCACACTTACAACTAGTGGAAACCAATGCTCATGGGGCAGCAGTGTGGAGTAGTGGTTAGGGCTCTGGACTCTTGACTGGAGGGTCGTGGGTTCAATCCCAGATGGGGGACACTGCTGCTGTACCCTTGAGCAAGGTACTTTACCTAGATTGCTCCAGTAACAACCCAGCTGTATAAATGGGTAATTGTATGTAAAAAGAATGTGATATCTTGTAACAATTGTAAGTCGCCCTGGATAAGGGCGTCTGCTAATTAATTAATAAATAATGAAACAACGATATACTGTATATACACAGAGAGTGGCAAAAATCTGACCCCAAGGGAGAACAAGCATCCTGGAATGTAGTGGAGATAGAGGTCACCAGATCTTATGCTCTCTCTTATTCTGCAAGTGGGCGTATATCGAACATGCAAAGCCTCTGGATGAACAGAAGGCTGTGTGTCCCACTGCAAGGGTCGGCACTCATTACTGGCCTGGAAGGAACCAGAAGCAGAATCAACAGAACAATGGCTATGTAGAAGGGGGTCTTTTACATAAAATGGCATTTCCGTGAGGCTTTAAAAGCACACCTCTCCCAGGTTCCAAAACCATACTGGAATTTTACAACATTTCAAAGCATTTTGTTGGAGATGGGTGAAGCAGCTTTCGTTGGAACCGTTTCTGTTTTAACAGCAACAGCCTACTTGACATTTCTGCACCTGTGAAACCCGAGGAAATGTGATCGCAAACACACTGCAGTTAATTGTACCGGTACAATGATGAGCGTGTAGTAAGCTCTCAGACAGCGGGAAGTGTCTCATTGTTCAATCATAATGACATTACAAAGCAAGGCAATGCTTGTGAAATAGAAAACCACAAACAAAAAAAACAACTGGTGAATTACGTGCTTAGCAGTTTTATTTATGATAACTGTGCACAGTACAAAGCCAGTGTGTAGAGGATGAACACAGTGATTTAATCAGCGTTCACGTACATGTCAAGAACTGGGGTGCATTATACATAGCAACACTTTTCGACCATCAAGACTAACAAAGCAACTCAGCAAAAAAACACTTTCATGCATCTTTTTCATGGAATGGGCCAAATATATGTGACCCATATATCTTCTAATATATCAAAAACAAGCCATTGTGCTTGTATGAAACAGCCATGTGTCTTATTTGTCTGTGCTTGCTGCGTTCCCTGTCACGGACAGACGTCTTCAAAGTGCGTTTAACAAAGCGCACGTCCTCTTAACTGCAACGCCTATGTCATGCCACTCTGGCAAACATTGCTCTGCTCCAGCTTCTTGTATATGAACCGGCTCACAGCTGATAGAAGCAATGGCATTTAAGTTTTATACTCAGTGATCTGGAAAGTGATCTGTGTTAGAAAACACAATTTACAGACTCTTCTGTTTCAAGGCAAAAAAGGTTCAGGGCTGATGAACAGGGCTGTCAGCACAACACTCCCAACGTGATCAAGACCACATTCAAGGCATGCACTGCTCTCCTTAAATGACTAGGATTTCCACTTGAGCACAGCCTTAGTGTTGTGGTAACTGCAGGGCTATTTTGCAAAGTGCTGCATTTAACACTGCACTCTACTGCTCATAACTGCTGTACGTTTTTATCACGCTGCCCTGTGCTTTGCAAATCCTTTGCTGTGCTTCAACTATGCTTTACTACAATTGACCATGTTTTCACACTGGTAAACCACTGCCAACTTTTATAGTGCAGAGACAAACACTTGAATAAATGAACAAACACTGCGATAAAACAACCTTGTTTGTGTTCTCCAGAAGTATCAAATGTTATTTAGCCTAGGCATAAAGAAAACCTTATGAAACGAGAGGAGGCCATTTGGCCCTTCTGTGTTCGTCTGGTTCATAACATATACTGTTCTCAGAACTGACGGCTCTTAAAGGATCCCAGAGGATGAGTAAATAAAGTCTCTGTTTCCTGCCCTAAATGTACGCAATGAATAGAAGGATTGTAAAACAAATTTGGAGCCATGTACTCTTTAAAAGCAGAACTAACTTTAAAAGAACAGTTGTATGCCACCGCTTCCTGGTGGAAAGACCCACAAACCCATGCTTACTTACCATTCACCGTGAGGTGCACCCAGCTGCCATTGTGAAAGGTGTCGTACTGCTGGTCCAGCAACAACAGGACTTTACACTCATACCAGCCCTGGTCCTCCGAACGCACCTGCTCGATTCGCAGAGAAGCCTTGTCATGCAGACTGGCCCGACCTGCAACAAGACACACAGCAGGGTTTAGTGCACAGGACAGCCAACATGTCACTGCAAGGAGTGTGATCAATGGAACATTAAGCTGGATGTTAACCCTCAAAGAGGACATTGAGCTGCTCCCCATTGGCTTCTTATTCCATTCAGTAAACTGTTCAAGAGTTGATCGTCAGTTGAAGTGACCTGAATTAGTTATAAGCAAGCAGGTGGCAGGTGTGACAAACCTTGACCAATTGTGGGGTGATTTTTTGGATGCAAGACTGCTGTCCACTGAGATAAACCAGGATTCAAAAAGAGGCAGGGAGAGTGGAAGGACTGAACAGGCTTTACCGTCTGCAGCAATGTGTCCCAGTTAGGATTGCTCAGCAGAAAGCAAAGTCTGTGGTTTCAACTGCACTTTGGCAGTCATCCAGTGTGGGCTACAATGCAGCAAAGAAACAGACAGCTGAAGATTTCAAGGAGATACTCCGATGACTGAAGACTGTCTTTATCTCTCCGCGCTCCCTGTTGCTCACACAAGCTTTAGAGTCTGATCTGAGATGACTGTTTCTTTTTGCTGCAAGCGTTTCTTTTCTAAACACCACCCGCCCTTGTAAGGTTAAGCAATCAGACAAAAAGGGGGAAAAAGCAGCACTGTGTATTGATCCAATTAGGAAGACAGATAGGGTTGTCTAATTGGATCACCACAGCTAACACAGCTAGAAAGTATGCCTCTTTGTGTGTGTGTGTGTGTGTGTGCTGGGCTGCCACACTTTCAAAGGGAGGTGCAGTGTAGAGGCTTCTATCGCTGGCAGCTGTGAACTCTTAATGGCACTGCACGTCCCGGAACAGCAGTCGTTTGTAGCT